>WBMZ01007816.1:0-348967 GCA_013400975.1 Atrichornis clamosus | reverse complement strand
TTTTTGTTTGGTGGGTTTTTGTTTTTTTTGTTTTTTTTTTTTTTTTTTTTTTTTGTTTTTTTTTAATGGAAAGTAAAAAGGTGTTTGCAGAATTAAAACTTTTATTGCCAACTTTACTGAATGAGCATCACTGATAACATTAAAATCTTGATGGGAGTTTTGGAATGCAACTTGGCCTGGGGTAGACTGCTATATTGTGGGTGGGGTGATGGAAAAGACACCAAATGAGGAAGAAAACCCAAAACCAAACACAATCCCAACCAAATAAATCAGATTTTAAAAAGCATTCTTGCTTAGATTTGGAGGTATACAGTTGATTCCTGCATTGGCTAACTGTATAACACAGCTTTTTCCCTGGAAATACTTAACCAAGTTTTAAGTAAGAGCTAGTGAGTGTTACTTTGAATTTAGGCTGATTTTAGAGGTGAATTCCAGATTAGATGTGGTTTTGAAAGGTAGCTGTGCCCTGCTTGAGATTATTAAATGCTTGTTCCCTGTCTCCACCCCTTTTCTTTCTGTTATCATGCTCTACCATAGTAAAGAAAAGAGGAAGTGGAAGTGTTGCGTAACTGCTTTAAGTAAATAGATTTTCTGTGCAGGTACTGAAGGCAACTTTAACTCAACCAGTGCTGTCACTACCAGATTCCTGCTAATGCTAAAGGCAGTTGTTGTAATTAATGGCCTTGTGTTCTGAACTAAGACTGCTGTGAAACCTCTGGAGGGAATTATTGTGTCTCTTGTGTTGGTTAACTTTCCCTGAAAATTGTGTTGCTGATACTCTGTTGGGGTGATGGGGAGGGATTTTGCAAGGCCTGATGAAATACTCCCTGGCATCTTTTTTTCTCGCCACTGGACAAAGCATCTGCAGCAACAGGGCCAGGTTGAATGGTTGAAATGCAGCTGTTAATAAAAACGTGATCAATTTTACTTGAGGAGACAAGTGTGCTAAGAGAAGAAAATAGAAAGCTGCACTTAAAACTTTCAATGTCTTTATAACATGTTTTCGTTGTAAAATCTTGTAAAGAGTTGGGACCTGGATTTGATACTAGCACGATACCCAATGCAATTATGGTAAATTACCTAAATAGATAAAGATTATTAATCTTTTTCTGTCTAATCTGTTCTCTTGAACCCATTTGTAAAACCTTTATTAAAAGTTCCAAACACCTGTTTTTTTTCATTTTCTTTTCCTTTCTTTGGATCTTTGTTTCTGCGACGTTATCCATAGGTGGCACTGACTATTAGCAATTAGAAGGTTTGGGATGCTTCTCCTCCTCCCAGACTTAGAGGTTTAAGCCACTGGACCAATTTTCTCTCACTCTAGCAGACTATGTGTGGCAGGTATCTGCAAGTCTTTCAAATGAATAGGTTTAGGAACCAAGTTATTTAGCGAGTTTGGTCCGTTCGGAAACCTGCAGCTTTTGAGGCTAGAATTTGAGTTTGTACAAGCTCATCAGGAAAAATGCTCATATTGGTTACTAAGGGGGAGCAAACTCATTTCTGCAGCAATAGTTCTAGTTACTCGTGGGCCTTGTAGGGGGTGCTCAGTTAGGCTATGTGTAATTCAGGATTCCAGAACCTGGGCACCACTGAGCACCTAAAAAACATGCTAAAAAAGTATCTGTGTGGATTCACTTGCTGCTGCAGCATCAGTTCCTTCCCTGCCCTGTTGCTGGCATGGCCTGCTGCAGTTCTGTGCTTACACTGCTGGAACCAGTGATGAATGCACACCCTGTGTTCTGGTCTGTCTGATCTGTGACTGTATTGCAGCTGAATTAGACTGGTAAAAGGCAGGTTTTAACAGATTTCTAAGGCAAGGAAATAAAAATGGACTTGTTTGGGAAGGAAGTGCTTAGGTATGTGTACAGACATTTATACATACTTCGCTATGAGAGACTCTTGCTTCAGGACAAAGAGGACTTTATTGCTGTGGCTTAGAAAAGTGGATCAGAAGAGCTGCTGCTGTGTCAGTGGTCTCTATAGCTCCAGTCAATGTAATCATGCTTGCCCAGCTCATTAGGACTGCTTCAGCGTGTTAGATCTCTGAGAAATAGGTAAATTTGGTGGAATTATGTTTTTGATCCCAATGCTGTCGTTCATCAGTTCAGTAGTGACACTGCTTTTGCACAGTATTTTTTTGGAGAGAACCTTATTTCAGCAGGTGTAGTGAAACAACCATATTGACTGTGCTTGACTGACACACATCTCCACCTGAGGGTGATGGTTGTGCCAGTAATTTTCTTACTTTAGAAGAGATAGGCATTTATTGTAGTGTGCAGTTCCTACCTCCTTTAGTAGTAAGCACTGCTGTTCCCTCAAGTTTAATGTACTGTTTTGGTTTGAGCCTGGCCAGAGGCCAGGAACTACCCAGGCTCGCAGACTTCCCCCTGCTTCTCGCAGCCGGACAGAGGAGAGGGAAGGAAGAAAAAAAAAATTTAAAGCGACCATGAGGTTTGGGATAAAAAAAAAAAACCAAACTGAGATAAAATCACAGGCAAAACAGGAAACCTACTTGAATATATGAAACTACATTTATTATACTAACAGAAAAGAAGAAAAATTGAGAAGCAATATGAGCTGTGAGAAAAAGCACCTCCTTTTCCCCGCCTCCCACTTCCCCCTCCCTGCTTCCCTCCTACCCAAACGACACAGGGAGACAGAGAATTAGGGGTTTTTTTAAGGTTAGGCCAGGTCTTCATATTTCCAAGGATTGGAGTCTTCCCCTGCTGAATGGTGGAGTCCCCTGTGGAACGTAAAGGCCATAGTCCATCCCACCGGCAACAGCGGCCCTCAGACTGCTGCGGCGTGGGCCACTCCTACACAGGCTGCAGTCTTTAAGCATCCCCCTGCTCCAACGTCTGCAAAGGGGGCTCTGCATTCCCGTGCTCCTCCATGGGCTACAAGGGGGAACATCCCGTCTCACCGTGGTCTCACCACCAGCTGCAGAGGAATCTCGACTCCAGCCCTGCTGTATGTTCTTCCCACCTGGCCTGGGTGCTTCTCCATGTTAGTCTTTTAGCTCACATCCTCCTCCTCCCTGGCTGCAATTTTTAGCTGCGCAACCAGAATTGTTTTGAATTCCTTCTTAAATCTGTTTTCACAGAGGCGTTACCACTTCTAATTAGCCTGCAGCATGTCCATCTTTGCAGGCAGCCGGACGTTGGCCCGGCAGGACATGATGGTGGGGCTTCTAGCAGCTTCTCACAGAAGCCACCCCTGCAGCCCCCCCGCTACGAAAAACCAGGTCTAGCAGAACCACGACATGTACCAAATCATTGTTTTGTTTCATCAGTAGTGGAAAAAGGCCCCCAAAACCCACAAACTGCAGAGAGAGAGAGAATATCTTGTAATTCAACTGAAATTTAGAAAATCTTTCTTTATTTGCTATGGATATGGACTTCACATGTTACTGGGCAAGTTGCTTAATCTTCTCCTGTCCTCTCTGTTCCTCATATGTATAGTAGGGATATTCCAAAGCGCTACTGTGAAATGTTCATTGATGTTCGTAAAGCTTTCTGTTTTGTTCAAAGATGGAATCTCTCTTTTTCTTGCAATTTTGACAGTATCCCAGCAGCCTTCAACACGGTTTTAGACCCACACAGTGCATGTAAAGAGAGGTCCTGGTGAACACGGAAGGAGTGAAATTACTATGATCGGTCTGTAAATAGCAGTAGCCATCTAACATCAGATATTTAGATGTCAGATTGAAATAGGTCTTTGGTAACTGAAATGCCACTTGTTAGTTTGCTTATGAGTGGGTTTGGTTTTTTTTTAATGACCGTTTATGTATAAGCAATGTGGAATTTAATTCTGTAGTTTACTCAAGTCCAAAATAGTTTGGAGTTTTCTTTTCCAGATTCGTATAGTGGATGGATAAGTCTATGAAAGTCCATTTTGTAGTTGCAATGTTGCCTATACTCTGCAGCTTAGTGGTGTAGTACATCAAGATTTTTTTAAAATTATTATGGTTGTATGTTTAATAAAAAAAATAAAAAGATGCTTGGTCAACTTTAAACACTTTCTTCATCTCAGCTTTTCTACCTGTGACTGTCATTTTACCAGAGAAAATAATTTCATGGAAGGGCAGTTCAGATGCACGTTTTGTAAAATTCGCAGGTGTGGACACTTGCACATAGTTACAGCTGACAGAGTACAGTTAACAGTGGAAGAAGTATCTTGCCAACAGCTCCTAAGAGAATTTCTTCTGATCTCCAAGATTTATGAGGTCATGATGTCGAAGGTTTTTTTGTAGCATTCAGTGAGTCATGATGGAGTGCAAGCCAATTTGAAATTAAAAATGGCTGGTTGAGCTTTGCTGTGCAAAAATTAAGCTCGTAATCAAATTTGCCTGTTAAATGAGAGAGGTTTTAGTACCTCGAGTGGCAAAGATTGTGATACATATCCCTATCAAGTAGTCTAGGTTTTTCTGGATGCGCATTTGAGAGACTGTCATAATTCTACTGTCTTCCCTGTGATCATTATCTGTGAGGAACATGGATCATGCTTGCTCTTGGAAAATATGCATTTTCTTTAAATAAAGTAACTGATGTGGTGTACAAGAATTCGTGGAAAACTCAAGAAAGATATTTTAAGTAATACATTACGTTCAGATGTATTAACAAAAAGGAACCTGTTGTTATCCATGTTCTTTAGTCATTCATGTCTTAGCAAGCAGCTGGCAAAAATAAGCTGCATTCACTGCACACTTTGTTTCTTATATGTAGAAGTGAATTGCAAGAATGATTTAGTCTGTTGTTAATTTTCTTTTTGGAATCTTAACCCCCACACCCCTTGTAAGTGGAACATTTGGTCTTGAGTGGTGATGGCTATGCAGTAACTTACTGGTTTTTCTCCTTCCCTCCGTCCCACCCATTCGTCAACAACAGAAAGTCAGGATGGTTTAGATCTTCCTCTTGTTCCACTGTTTGAGAGCACAGTAAAGATAATGTAAACACCTGAAAATTTTGGACTTTTCATCCCTATGTATTGTGACCATGTTTACTGCAGTTCAGTGGAAATGCTTCCTACAACGGTGGAGAAGTACATCTGGTGTTTAGGAACTATCTATTTAGAATTTCACCTCTGGCTTTAGAATCAACTTACTTTGCTAAATAAAATGTTTTACACTGTGCAGTATCCTACATCACCTCCTTTCTGCTCTTTTCTTTTTTACTCTTCAGGACTTCACGCTGCTGAGGCAGTGTCCCATGCAGCTTGAATAGCCTCTCTATCTTCACCTGCCATTGATGCTTTTCTTCCTACTCACACCTACTTTTTCCCTCCAACCCTTCTTTTCTACTTCATTATCTCTGCATCTCATCTTGGTTTGTAAGCACTTTGGGATCATAGTCTGAATTTATGGGAACACAAAATGTTTTTCAATAATAGTTATGCCAAATGTCAAGCACAGACAGACTTGCTCTCATAAACCCAGAGCATAGAAGGCAAGTGGAATTTGCATCCTTGTATATTGTTCTTGGTAAGCCAAACTATTCACCTTGTTTGCTGCAAGCAAGCTCTGCTTTACATGATTTAATGGAGAGATACCAAAGGGACTTTGAAAGCAAGGGTTAGGTTTTACTTGCAGTAAAACAGAATTCAGAGGTAGACCCAGTAAATCAAACCCCTCTGGTTTGAGGAGGAGAAATTATGTTAAAAAAACTGAAGAACTTGCAGAATTAAGTCTGCTGTTTGGGCTTGGAAGATGATTTCATGAAGGCAGCTGAGATACAGAAAGCTTCCTTTGTTTCATGAAAGGAGGTCTGGATTTATGTTTAACCAGTCCCTGGGACAGATGACCTCTCAGCCTTCACCTTCCTCCTCAAAAGTTTCCTCATCCATGTCATTGTTTGTTGTCATGATTGAAAAGAAATAACTACGGTCTCTCTGACAAGGAGTTTTCCTAGGAGCAGTGTTCCTTTTCTTTCTCTGGCCTCTCTTGCATCTGTGCCCTCTGAAGTGGAAGCAGATTGCATCAGAGTGGGGATATTGTCATTGTACCAGTCAGAGAAGTGAACGAGCTTTCCCTAGATCCTTTTAAAAGTAGCAGCTCAAGAGAAGGGGAGCCCTTTGATGCTGTATTTTAGCCCTTCTGCATTATATTTTAGGCCTTTTGTACCCTTTTCTCCCTGTCATTAATCTTTGTGTTCTGTTGATCTTTTAGTGTATATCATTCTTCCCTTCCCTTGCAATCATTTGTTGTAAAAGAAAGGGATCAGGTGAAAACTGTTATTACAGCAGCATGTATTGTTCTGCAAAACCAATAAATGCATTTTTTCTTCTGTAAGAGGAAGGGAAAACATACTTATTTTGGAGGCCAGTGTTGCTCTAGGGCTTCATTTAATTGCTGTCCAGCTGATCTTGTCAGCATCTCACAGGTGCAGATGTATTTATTTTAAACTTCATATAGACTGTGATGAGGGAAAGGGAACAAACAAGTCTGTGAGGAAAAGCAAGCAACATCTATATCATTTGTGTTTTGGCTTGTGGTCTTGCAGGAGGTATTTTGGTGGATTTGGATTAATTTTTGCTCTGGTAATTTACTGTTGGAGTAGAGGAAGAAATAGCCTCCAGAGTGCAGATGATCACTGCCTGGGGAGCAGTGCAGAAGCGTAATGGAATTTCCTGTGTGAGAGGTGCCTGAGTATTACAGCAGGAACGAGTGTTTGTGGAAACAAAACGGTGAGGAAGAAGGGCGCAATAAGTGGTTAGGTTATGTGGATAGAAATGAAAGTTATTAATGTTTGTAGAACTCAGATGAGAAATTCTAAACTTAATTTAGAGCAAGAGAAAAACAATTGAAAAGTTGAAGTAAAGGGTTATTTGGTCAGAGTGTCTTCAGGGGAAAGATTACAATAACAGCTGTGTTTTGTGTGGTGTGGAATGGTTGTTGGATGTCGTTAATGTTACACAAGTGTGAGCTGTGGAAATGGGGAGCTCAGGGAAAATGGAATGAGAGTAATGATGATAATAGCAGGAGAAAATGAGTAAGATTGTAGAAAAGCAGAATGCAGTGCCAAGACTGTGTTTTCTGTTCTTGTTTTTTTTGTTTGTTTGTTTGTTGGTTTGTCATGGTGGGTAAATGGATAGTGGGAGTGTTAGAATAATCTCCTGATGACAGCTTTTTTTGACAAAGTGGGTAGCATTTGCTGGGCAAGGAGACCCATCTCCTCTCTCCTAGCAGGTTACCTTTACCAGCTTGCTCAGGTCAGTTTCACCTGTCAAGTTCTGATAACCAGTTTTGGGGGAAAATACTTTGTTACTTGATTCTTTGTTAAGAACTAAGACAGACCTCCTTTCCTGAGCTAATTCTGCATTAACAAAATGACTTCTCTGTTACAGTAGAAATAAAATTGTTTTCCACCATAAGTTTCTGCATCCTGATTATAATGTATTTGTTTTTGGCAGGGAGGAGTGAAAAGCAGATTCACAAAGATCCGGCATTGACTCTTGAAAGGTATGAGTTTCTGCCCTGAATTTGAGAAGTTTATTAACCTGTATTTTAATCACCTTGGGCATGAAATGGTAGCTGTCTCACTCACACTAGCTTTGGTCTTTATCCCTCTTAAGAATTCCGAGTCACAGGATGGTTCATTTCACATCCCCATAGTCCTGATCTCTTTTTCCTGAGGTTGCTGGCTAGGGTGCCAAGCTAACAATCTGCTAAATTCCATGAGAGCCTGAGGATGTGTTCACCTGCTCACCAGAACTGCTGGCCTTTTCTCAACAAATGGATTTTACATTCTGTGCTTCTAAGAGCATTAAGCCTCTTTGAGAAGATGTTTTGGGTTGTGGGTTTTTTAATGGTCTTTTTTCCCTCTGGTCTTCCTTTGTCACCCTCTTTGGCTTGTACCTCCCTTTCCGATATGACTTGCTTCAGCATTTATTTGGTATTTGTGAGTTGTTTTGTGGTTCTCTAAGATTCTGAAGGTTAACTGCTGTTAAGCCTTAACTGCTGTTGAATGAAATCCCATTAATGTATTCAGTGGAGTTCTTTTGGTATCACTCACTGACGAAATTTAGCACCAGAATTTGAACAAAAACGTTCTTCTTTAGCAAGATTCTTATAAAGAGTGAAAAAGAGAAGAAACAAAATACAGTTTAGTAATAATGCAGGCGGTCAATGAAATTTACCTTCAGGTTATTGACAAGGCCTTACTACATATTGATTCAGAAAACACTGGAGTTACTTACTGATGTTGTATTGAGCTGGGAAATGGCTCTTCCAGTTACATCAAGGAAAGAGGACTTTATATAACATAAAGAACATGGGTTGTGAACTGTCAGCCATGCCCAAATCTCTCTTATGGCAGGTTAAGCTGGAAATAATATGTAGCCTGATCAGCTGAATCGATAAGAGTTATGGTTGTAGGTAATAACTATCAAATAATGACTTTATACTACATCATACATGATTTAAGCTACTTTGGTGCAGTTTCACCTGTTTATTTCCTAGATTCTAGACTTTTTTTATAGGACAGTTTCCCCCACTCTCGCCATATTCTATCAGTAATCATTAAGTGAATAGATTAAAACTGTAATTTTGAGATATTTCCCCCAAAGCTGAGACAAGATTGGCAGAGAGAAATTCACCAACTACCTCCCACTGCTTTTCATTGTTACAAATTTTATTAGATAATGACTTGTTACCAGACTTCGAACATGTGGGAAGCCAATGCACCTTCAGTGATTGCTATGTGTTGAACAACTTGAGGAAGGGGAATGCTGGACTAACTGATACTGCACATCTTGGAAATCCTGTGCTGTGTCCTGCATAATAAAAGAATATTGAAATTTTGACTGTGAACTAGTTTGCTTTTAGTAGTTGTGTTGCTTAAACTGATGATGTATTACTGGGTTTTAGTATGGTAGATACCCATCTGTCCTATGCCTATTTCAGTAATTTTAATATAATTTGCATCATTTAGAGACCTCTCCCATGCACACATCTGCATGTATGCATAACCTTGCCATTATTTTGTAGTCCTGTTAAAATTCATAGATCTACTTATGTAAGGAAAATACAAATAAGTAAAAAGAAAGTACAAAGTTCAAGAACTTACTGCTAACACTATTCATCAATATGGTATTTGAAGATTTTTAAAAACTTAATTTTCCTTTTCACACATGTAAATATATCCACACATAATATTTTTTTCCTTCAAAAAAAAAAATTGTACCTTACAGAACTGGCCATTGACAGCCATCCACTTTTTCAACATAATCCATTGCTGTGGACTGCTTGACTACTAAATTGACCAAAAGTACTTTGTGCTGTCATTTTCATTGCTGTGTTGGCTGGTTGTTTATTGCAGTTCGTCATTACCCCCTTTTGAAAGACAGCACCCTTGGAATGCTTTACACTGGGGTCACTGAGTGGAAAGTTGCCTGTTCCTGCTCTCCAAAGAGGAATGGATAAGAACTGGATTTCAGATGTTTTCTACATGGTGTCTCAGTAAGAAAAAGACCAAAACCACCACTGGCTGCTGATAGCAGCCTGCATCATCCCTCCTGCTTGAAAAGTGGGAGATTTGATCCACAATTCAGAACTAGGAGAAACCTCTTGCTTCTGCAGGTTGTGTGTAAAACATGTGAGCTTGTATTTAACAGGGAAAAAATCCAAACCCACAACTGCTGCTGACTTGTTTTATTAAAGGTTTGGTTATGAAGATTAAAGAGGGGGATTTTTTTAACAGTATAAGCTTGAGAGAAGGCCTACCATGATACTGAATGAACAGTTATTCACTATAATATAGATCAGTTAAAAGCTTTTTCACACATTTGAGTTTTCATGCGTTTGCAAATTTAAATAATCCATATGACTCCAAATATACTTGCTTTAGGGTTTCAGGTGTTGGGTAGCTGTACTGCTAATAAACTAATGTTTCCTAGAATGTTTCTGTTTGTGAAATATCTTGCATACACATTTTCATATGTATTTGGTTCTCAGTGTAAGTTGCTGATTTGTTTGTGGATACAGAAGGAACCCCTTGTTTTTTTGTAATCATTGCCGGATTTTTTTCTTTTTTTTTGTATTTTTCCCTTCCTAACTCTTCAAAGCAGTGAGAAGCTTCATCAGCTTTTCACAAAGTAGGAAGGATAGAAATGTCACTTGGGAAAAACAAAAAAAGAACCAACCTCCCCTCTTCTCCCATTTTGCTGGAAGGGTATAGAAAAGGAGGGACCAAGGAAGAGCAGAATTGTGTTGCCCTGAGGTCTACAACTAAAGTCAATTTGATCTTGAACCAGTGACTGTTTTAAGATCTGATGAATCACTATCAGAGTTAAAAGCACCTACACTATGGTGCTGAGAAGCTCACATCCCAGGATTCAGAAGTGATTTGTATCTGGCCCTGTAGCTCAGGCAATTCTGTAGCTTAAAAGGGTGACAATCTAATTCTTGTGAAAGATGTTTTCAAAAAGGAAACAATTTTTTAAACCTTTTTTTTCTTTTGTCTTTTTCATTTGAGGGCTTTTCATTACTAGCTGAGCCAACCCAATCAAATAGGTGGAGTGCTGCAAATGTAATACCTATACAAAAATGAAATGGAGGAAAATCAGTAAACAAAAATTGAAGAACAGCTGCAACAAGGTGAAGAGAAGGGTGTGTGATGGCATGAAGGTTTTACTAGCAGTGTCCAAGATGCCCACATACAAGTGAGTTATGCAGGTCACCCCAAATGGGTTCCAATGAACCCATTGGAACAGTAGTTTGAAACTAATACAAACAGTCCTATTTATAGACATATCTCTCTGTCTAAATATAAACTGTTCCCAGTCATGTCTAGACCAACATCAGAGCAGTGCTGATGCTGAAAGTGGGGGTTCAGAATTAAATTACAAGCCACACTATTCTTTAAATGAGTACTTACTACAGTGAGCATGTAAACTTTGTGTCGGCAGTGCAGCTTTGAATGTCACCTGACACTGTCACCCAAGACACCTCTTCTTCCTCTTGTTTAAAAATCAGAAGGGCACATCTGGTGGGTGTGACCTGTAAAGCTAAATATTGTCCTGCTTGTGTTTAAAGCTTTGGGAATGTATCGGTGGGTGGATGGATGGATAGATCATTAAATGAATTTCATTGCTAACTCTTTCCAGCAGCTGGCTTTTAATGAGTCTTTCAACTGTTGCTACTGTGTTTAATCTGCTCACTTACTCAGCGTTCAGCATTAGAGAAGCTTTCTAGGAGGTAAATGTTGTCCTGATTACAGAAGAGGTTAGTTTGATTGTTCTGCACAGACCTTGTGTTAAGGGTTCTTTTTTTGTTGTTGTTAATTGAGAAAAATGTGCTGTGCACACAGATAATTAGGATAAATAAGCAAGTGTTGTGCTTGAAAGTGCACATCCAGATACACAATTGCTATGTTAAGATAAGTATCTTGGACTGCAGGAAGTTAAAAAATGAGGTCCTGGCTCTCTAGCAGTGGTCTTGCTGTCATCTCCTGCGTTTGTGTGTTTGTTTTCCTTTTAAAATTGTGATTTAATATATATTAGCAATGGCTGAATAAAGTGAAAAGGATGGCAAAAAGTGTCTTTCATTTCGTTTTCATTTAACATAAGAGTTCTTCCTTACTTTACTTGCTATATTGCCTAATATCTCTTATGAAAATAAATAAGGACAGAGCAGCTGCTCTTAAAGGTAGGGAACACTTAAAACATGTAATGTGCCAGTGTGAAGAAAACGTAGGATAGTGGTATTTCTGGTAAGGGTACTAAAAAAAAAAAAAAACATCCAGGAGCTTTGATCAAATGCCAGCTCTTACATCAGTCCTCTTTGTAATCTTTCTTGCTGATCTGTGACCTTGACCTTGTGTTTGTGTTTGTATGTCAAATCTATTTTAGGGGTGGACAAACTAAGTTCAGTTTAATAGGATTTATTCTCCAGCTTCACAGGATACCTCAGTAAAATATAAAAATTAAAATATATGGTTTAATTAAATTTCCAATCATCTTTTAAGATTTCAGTGGGTTTTCATACATTGACTTTTATTTTGGTTGTTGTTTTTTTAGTTCTTTTTAGGAGATGCTTCTTACAAAGACATCTTCATCTCACCAGTAAGCTCTTCTAAATTCAACACAGGCGTTCTGCCTGGAGGTGGGGTTTTCTCTTCAAGAATCTCACTAGTGGCAGTGCTCTTGTTTGGCATTAAGTGAGGTTCAGCAGTGCAAGTAGTCCCTGCTCTTTGTCCTTCCTCATGCTGCTCGTAATCCTGTATTCCCACACAGAGAATGGTGAAACAGACACTTAGCAGCATCCTTGGGGCTTCTTTGGACTGTGACTTGTGCCATGCATGTTCAGCAAGTTCTGGAGCACAGCCTTTATTTTAGACATGTGCAAACAGGGCAGAGAAGTTGGTCTGTGTCACATTGA
This sequence comes from Atrichornis clamosus, assembly GCA_013400975.1. Taxonomy (NCBI): domain Eukaryota; kingdom Metazoa; phylum Chordata; class Aves; order Passeriformes; family Menuridae; genus Atrichornis; species Atrichornis clamosus. Next base: position 336,594 of record WBMZ01007816.1, on the reverse strand, counting down.
CACTTTGGACATGTGGCGTCGTAAATCCTTAGTGAGGCTCTTGGTTTCACAGGCACTGTGAAAGAGGTTCCCAAATTAGCTAATACTGACGTGCAAGTATGGAGTAATAGGTTTATTTTTAATAGGTCTTTTCTTTCTGGGGTAATGTTGTATGTAGAAAATCACACACTTTCTTCAAAAATCAATCACACATCTATGTTGCTTTGTTTTATACAGTTTTTAATTTAGCATAAGCACCTGTTTTTACTCTCCTAATAGTAATGGAACAAGAGGTAATGATAAGTAGCCTTTTTTGCTATTGCAGTGATTTTCTTCATGAAAAACTCAGTAAAAGCAGATATAAAAGGTTTCTTTTCCACAATTTTGTGATGGTATATTACAATCTTAAAATGCATGTCACCTTTATCAGCACAAGTACTGAGAAATTACTTCAAAGTGTATGTCCTTACAGTGAGGGGTAGTTAAACACTTCCCCTTGCCAGCTATCCATTGATTCTACCCTGGCTTTGTGGCAGTAAATACCATTTCCACTTGTTTTGAGTTAAGATGGTATTGTAGCTTTTCTGATTTTACTCACGGCCTAGGGTGAGCTGCAGCCCTGTTCCTTATGTTTGAGGGTCAGATGATCATCTCTGTATACCTCTATATGACTTAAAGTCCTTTTAATATTTTACTTGGGGATTTATGTTGTGAATGTTTTTAGATTAACTCTGGCACAGTGATAAGGACTTTCTGTCCTTTTGCCTTTACAGGATGTTATGAGCCTCTTCTCCCAAGGTTTCACTAAAATTGGTTCTTACGTTTTATATTTAATTTTGCTTGGGTTTATTGCTGTTTTGGAGAGAAAAAAATTTTTTTTTAATTTGAATTGAAGTAGTAGAGACCATCTTGCTACTGCAGACTTCTCCTTTCCACTTAACTGTAGTTATATGAGCCTTTTCTGTGTCCACAACCTTTGGAAACATCAATCCATAGTAAGCTGAAATCTCCTATTACAATAGAAGCTGTACTGTTCCTTCCACTCACTTAAACAAAAAAAATCAAAAACCCCAGTCCAAAACACAAATCCTCTGTGTCTCTCAGATGGATTGATGGGGTTTTTACACACAGTTGAATGTTGTGTGACTGTGATCCTGTATTTCACCTTGCCTGGAACTACTGTGTATTTGTGTTCAGTTAGCTGAAACCTATTCTGTTGAGAAGTCTAGAAAATGGCTTTCATTCATAACCATGAGATGCTTGGTCCCAAGTGAAACACAGCTGTTACTGTTAATAAAATACTGTGCATTACTTTTTAGTGCTTTGTTGCACTTTGACATCTGAAACCTATTCTGGGTTAAAATAACATAAAGTGACTTACCATATGCGAAGCCACCTAACATACAGTTATTCCAAGAAGTCCAAGAAATACACAGTTTTAGTGCAGTGCTGTCAATAAATGTCTGTATCTTTAGATCCCTCCAACAAGCAGAAGGTCAGAGTTGTGTGGAAATGCATTATCTGCTTGCATTGATCATAACTCAAAAGCATGATTGCCCAGGAGAGGACATTGATTTCTTCACTGTATATTAATCAAGTTTTGTTCTTGGGGAGTTGATGTAGAGTTAAATGCATAATCAGTGATTTGGTTTTGTAGGTGTTGGAGGGAATGGAAATCTGGTTGTGAGTTTCCTTTTAATTGCTTATTTATAGGTGAGTGGTTTACCATGTATTGGAATGGTGCATCCTCTGTCCATTCTGTTGTATATTATGCACCCCTCTGTTCTGAAAACAAATCTTTGTATAGATTTTTGTGGGTTTTTTGCTTTTGGTCTCTTGAATAAGAAGACTCAGTTAACCAAAAGCATTTCTGCTCACTGCATCTCTGAGCTTGGATCATCACCCTTACCCAATTTAGAGATTAGTGGCACATGCTATTTCTGGATCCCTGTTCTTAATGAATGTGGGGTGGGGTGTAGCTTTTCTACATTATCTTTTACTTTCTGCCCCTTTTGTTTTCAGTAGCCAGGAGACCATTGGGCAGTGGCTGATGGGACAGTTTTAAATGTCAAATACTTGATTCCTTCACAGGTGGCATTTTTAAGTTGAATGTCTGTTCCTCCTCATACTACAATTAGCAAAGAGTTGGCAGAGAATATTTGTAAGTTCTGAGTGTTAACACATCATGATCAAGAAATGTACTCGAAGATGTACTTACAGTAACATTAGAAAACAAAATTTAAATATTCCTCCAGAAGTATTTGTAAGGACAAATACATGTGAATGAGTCTGGCTAAGGAATTGACTGAAATTTCTAAGAAACACCAGGGTGAATCATAAGTTATACAAACAGTATGGAGTCTTCTGCATCTAGGAGTGACTATTTCTGTGATGCTCAGTTCTTTTACTTGTTAGAGTAAGAAATACTTATTTAAGGTAGGCTGACATGAGCTATTGTTTGAAGAGTGCCACACCATGAAAAATGGCCACACATGTTTCATCTCTGAACTTCACAGAACCTTGCTGCAGGAGGTTTTGATGTGCAGGCCAGATTTGGGTTAAGCTGTGCATGGTGCTTAAGTGTGCTTGTAAACCTTGGAGAGCTGCTACTAAGGCTTTCACAAACTCAGCTTCATGGCAATTGTGTCTGCCCCCTTTTCCCCCTTCCCTTATACTTCAGCTGTTTTGGGGGTTTGATTTGGCTCAGGGTCATGTTGGATGAGGGATTTTTTAATTATTTTGATGGTGATTTGGTTGGTTGGTTTGGGTTTTTTTTGTTCAGGGCTCCTTTTTTTCTTTTTATCAATTTCTTTTCCCCTTCTTATAGATGGGTTTGTAAAGTAAGCTTCAGAAACACTAGTCACATGTAACTTAGGGAGAAATGTCTGCCTGTGGCCTTCTGCAAGCTGTGCATCATGTTCTGGAAGAGGGGGCTGGAATGGGTCGAGTGCCAGCATTGGATGAGTCGGGGAGACCAGCTCTGTGTTGACATAACCCACTTATTTGGGGGACAACCTCCAGGGGGTTGGTCTTGGCTTACTCTCTTACTCAAACTGCCTTAGCTGTCTCCTGTACCCATTGGTCTTTCCATAACTTCTTTTTCCCATACCTTTTCCTGTGAGCACTAAGTGTTTGCAGTCGTTTGTTCATACTGGAGCTGTCCTCTCTTGTGGGAGAGGTGGCATTTCCAGTGTCGGGGCTCAGTGGGCATTTCTTCTCAGCCTGCTTCCCCAGGGTTGGGAAAACACTGTGACGTAGCCAGCAGTGTTCAAGATTTTGGTTTTTCATGTGGAAATGCTTTGCCACAGAGTTTGAGGTGTTCCAACTGCCGCATCTCTCCTGGCATGGCGCAGCCTTGCCTTGCCGCCTCCTGAGCGGCCTCTGCATGGATGTGGAAATCTCCCTGACATTTCCACACCTCATTTCAGCAGATGCTGGAAATGTTGTATTCCCCCTTGATATATATTACGTACCATCCTAAAGCTCCTTGTTGTTGTCATGGGGTGGTATTGCATGGTCTGGGTGAGTCACAGATTCCCGGACTGGAGAATCCCTTGTGAAATCTGAGGAGAGGAGGGACACTTGAGATGAGGTGTCTGAATCCCCCTTTCCACACACCAGATGGAATGTGTGGGAGCAGCCTCCCTTTCCTTATGTGCCTCTGGTGCCATTATTAACAGTAATCAGCATTTACTTTTCAGTGGTCTCCTAAAAGCTAAAGTAAATCTAAATGGTCTCTACCACGAGAACAGTTGGGGTTTTTTACTTCCCCACTCAGTTAGTGGTTCTGTAACATTTCAGTCCAGTGGTCTGTCAGATCTGATTCTCAGAGGAAAAAACTGTGTCTTGTGCCTGCTGTGCTGTTGGTTCTGCGTTCCTGTCGATTTTGTGTGACTTAAGACTTCTCAGTTACTCGGGGTTTGTGTGCTTTTGTAAAACGGTGGATTTTGCATCTCTTCGAGCTGTTGCATCAGCTGTTAAAGAATTGGTTTTCCACAGTATTTTTCAAAATCCTACTGTTTAAGCTGCTATAACAATCAGAAGGTTTTGATTGGGATGGCTTGGGTCTGTTCCCTTCCACGTACCCTCTCCTGCCCCTGTCCCATCCCCATACTGAAGAAAACAACACCCCTCTCTGTTGTCTAAGACTTAACCAAGTCGTGTCGGGACTGGGTTTGGCAGCACAGAGTTGAACAAAACACGGGGGAAAAGGCTTTTCCGTTTGTCTGCTGGTGCAGAATTTGGCTGTGAAGCTGTGGCTGTTGCTAGTCCAGCCATTATCCAAGGGGTGTTTCACAGAGGGAGCAATGCTGCCACGTGCTCTGTGCCAGCCTGGAGGGAACAGCCGCAGCTCGGGGTGGAGAATGCCAGCTCTGGTGGGGTTGGAGTCTCGGGAGCCCCTTCAGAATTCCTGGCAGCAGCAGGAGCTCCAGCTGCTGCTGCAACATGATTCCTCATGTGCCTTTTCCTGACTGAGCTGTTTGAAAGGGATAGACTATCCTTCCCATGTTTAAAATGTCTTTTGGAGTCAGTGAGTAGGCCTGGAAGGTGGGAATAATGTGCCAAGCTCCTGGGAAGAAACTTATTTTTGCTTTCTCCAAGTGATATCCTACAATTGTAGGAGAGGAGCCTGATCTGTTTTATTTAAATAAATTGTTAAAAGAGGCTTCTGGATTCCCAAGTTCTCTTGAGTGGAACCATGGAAGAATCCACCTGCTTATTGCTGAGTTTTGCTCCCCTATCTGATCACCTTTTTTTTTTTTTTACTTTTTCTAAATTATATTTGCAAAAGGAACCTTCAAAATGTCTTGGCTGCCTGAATCACAACTGTGAAGAGGTCTCAGCTGCTCCATTCATCTCAGCAGATTTCTGACACAAGTAAAGCATGGATTTCAGAAAGCAAAGCACTTAAATACTTGATTCTCTTAAAGCACGTGCTTGAGTGCCACTGGAGTACCTGCACGTCTGTGCAGCTCTGTGAATTTGGTGACGGGGATTGTTGAATTGGGGCTGTTTCACTGCTTAGAACTTTAGCAAAAAGAGCCTGCTGAAGTGCTTTTACCACCCCTCAGAAGACATCCTTCCTGCTGAAATCAACGGTGTGCAAATTGGGCTTCATAGCAAAATAATTTTGGGGCAGCACATCTCATTACCCCCACTCAATTCACTGCAAGATTCTGCTGCAATTTCCAGTGCATCTAGGAATTTTTTTTGAGATACTAATTTCATTGTGCTCTGCAACATTTCATTGCAGGCAGCCATAAGGATGGGAAATCACTTAAAAGTCTGTGTTTTAGGTACTTAGTGCTATTACTGGAGCTGCTGAGCAACACACAGCCTTTAATATATTTATCCTCAATTATCCTTCTGAAATGTCCATCTATTATTACTCCATCTGGGAAAATAGGGTACAGAGAAGTAAAACCAGAAGTCAGACAGCCTGTCTGCAGCACAGTGAGTAATTGGACCCCTGGATCCCAAGCTGCCACTGTAATCACTGTAGTGCATTCCTCAAATCTGCAATAATTAAAACGACAGTGTGAACCATTGGTTGATGTGGAGGGCTGGAGCCTTTACACTTGGGAATATGAAAGTAGGAAGTCAGTGAGAGATTTTTCTTGCTCTTCCAGTAGCAGCTGAGCATTAGAACACCAAATTTATTAAATAACTGAAGATTTTTTTTTCACAGATCAGTTTGATTTTAGCTTTACAAGTTCATGTTTTGATTCATCTCAACTTAAAAATTGAACATAAAATTGCTACAGGAGTTTAATAGTCATGAAAGAACTCTGAAATGCAGTTAATAAAAATGTTTTATCTATGTGAATATATACCAATCTCAACCTCTATTAATCACTCTAACAATGTTCATGAGTTTGGGTAATTTCTCTTCTAATAAATGTTCATGCGGGCAATCTGCTAGGCATTACCAGTTTCCTAAATTAATACCTTAATGGTTTCTGTAAGATTTTTTTCCTGTGGTCTTGAATTAAGACTACAGAAGAAAACACCTTGATAATACCAAGCTTTATGAGTTATCTCCAATAGATGATGTAGCCCTCCCACTCAAATAGTGCATTCTAGTTTTGTTAATTTACTGTGGCTCTCTGTTCCATTTAGCAAAGGGATTTAACTAGAAATACTATGTACGTTGGAAAAACATCTTATGGATGTAATTTTGCTAGTTAAATTGTGAACTATTCTAAATTTCTTAAATAGCAGGAACTGCTTATCTATTGGGTGAACTAAAATTCTTCTTTCTGTTTAGAGTCCCCAGTTAGGTTTTGCAGTTGAGGTTTTCATCAATTTGAAGAATTTTTTAAAAATCAAAAATACATATTCAGGAGCAAAAAGCCATTGGTTCAGTTTTTGTGCTTTAACATATTGGAAGACATGTTCTCAAATTTCATTATCTTTTGCAGTAGTAATGTTTTACTGTAAGTAAAGGATCTTAAAATTTATTGTTATTATTCTTTTAAAATCTTTGTGGTAGATAATCTATTTGTAGTTTGCAAACAAAGAGAAACTTCAACACCTGCAAAAGTGGAATTAATATTCTGGACATAAACAGTTCAGTGCATGCTTTAGTATTCCCTTATCTTCCCTATTCTGCCTACAGTTTCTCCCTAGGCACATTTTAAAGGCTGTAGGGCTGATTTCTCATGGTGTGCTTCACTTGGGGAGTGTCTCAGGAGGTTACAGCATTTGTGCTGTGGATTCTGCTGCTGCTTTAGTTTTGTCTGGGAAAACGTGGCTTAATGAGCTGTAATCGGTGGGTGCTCTTGGAGGCTCTGCAAAACAATTGGGTTGTTTATTTCTCAGGGTACAGAAGTCTGGCAGAAGATAGTAGAAGTGACAAAAAGGAGTGCATTTATGGTAGTTGTGGTCAAGAAAGTGCATCAGCTTATCAATTTATTCTGTCACAGTAGTTAAATATAATTTTTAGGTCTGGACATTCATAGATGTTAGCAGTTGATCCAGCCCTCTCTGGGAAATACAAGATCTGTTACCATGTGTCTTCTCCTTTCTCTTCATTCTGCCCTTTTTCTTAACTTTCTTCTCTTTTCCCTCACCTCTGTTCTGGTAATTTCTTGAATCATATTTAATACCAAGAGAAATCATTAATGTTTCAGTGGGTCCTGGGAAGTTCTTTTGTACAGTCTGTGTATGTATTTACGAGGTTGCACGTATTTAAATGGTTGCCTTAGTGTGCAGCAGAATATTAGTTTCCAAAGCTGGTTTGGATTCCACATGGATACATGTCAGATGAACATTGTCATGTAAGATTTTAAGTGTAATACCTGTTGCAGCACTAGATCCGAAAAGGCTTTTTAAAAGGATTCTCAATGTTCTGTTTTTATGTGTTAAGTGCTTTCCCGATTTCATTCTCTCTAAAGAAGCTTCTGTGCATCGGCCCAATTTCAGTTAAATTATCAGTATTTCCCTAGCACTGAGTAATTTAAAATAAAACCCAAAAAAGTTGGCAAAACACTTTTTAGAGTAGTTATCGTACGTAAACTGTACTGGCTACAAGTGTCATCTCTTGCAACAGGCTTTTGGAGTACCTGAGAGATTTACATAAATGCATTGTCTTTTTTGAACTACCCAAAGATGTTACAAGTTGTACTGAACATTGACTTAATGGTGCATTTTTTCAGGACTTTATCTTAAAGGTGACCTGCAAGGCTTGCTTTTACCAAATAGTAAGAAATCCTGACAAAATTTCGATTTTATTGTCTTAAATGCAATTTAGAAGGTTGCTACTCACTCCTTTTTAATAACAGCACACTGTCAGCTTAATTACCTTTTGAAACATGAAAATGTGGCTACAGATAAACAGTTTATTTTGGGAAGCTGGAAAAATGTATTTTACAGATAAAGTGCGTTCCCAATATTTGAGGAAATTAGTCTAATTGTATTTCTGTTACTATTGCTGGATATTTGATGTGTTTGTTTGAAACCTTGATTTTTTTTTTTTTAAGGATTTGATATTTGTGATTTTACTCTTATTTTGGGTTGAAACTCTACAAAAGCACACTCTGCAAAAGCACAGATTTTTGGAGGAACAGTGATGTGATCAGTCATTTTCAATTAGATTCATCCATAGTTAAATTGTTATATGTTTGAACAAACACTGTGTCTGCTACAGGTAGTTATCTAAATGATGGTTAGTCGTGTGTTTTTGAGAGAAGTATGACACCTCAGTGACAGCTACCAACTTTTCATTTGATATTTTAAATTACATTTGATATTTTAAAATACATGTGTATACACATTTACACTACAATACATTGCTGCTTAGGCTTTTGTGGGGGGCTGGTTTTGTGTTTTTAAGATAGCTTCATTTTTAGAGTTTTTTTTAAATGACTTAAAATCTAGTCAGGGAGTATTTGCCCTGAGAGATTAAGGACTGTTAACATCACAACTATTTAGTAGTTTTTATTTTTTACTTTTTTAAGATCTGATCTTTTTCTGACTTCCAGTTGCCTATAGGTTTTGAATTAAAAAATAGCCTCTGGGAAATCAATCATAAAATATTCATTCACTTCCAGGAGGCAAGGATTTCATCTGTGTACATCCTTTTTAAACTTGTAAATACAAGTTTTCAATGGGCTTTTAGTCCATCAAAGCAAATTGCAGAGTTCAGTATGCAGAAGGACACTTACCTTTTGCTCATGTTGAATATTGATGCCAGTTTGGATCTGAATGAGTGAAGGAGAAGGCACGTGTAGTGTAGTGATTTCATTATTGAGCTGTGGTGTTCATGCTGCCTTTGACCAGCCCTATAAGTAAAACTCAAGAGATGCATCCAGCACAAGTGCCACTGTTGTGCTTCTTAAAACAGCTTTTTATACCACAGTGCCCTATCCAAGGAAGTATTTAGTGGAGATACTATACACTCTCTGAAAATAACAAGACTTCAGGGAAAACGTGGTTTGGTTTGGATTTGCCATCGTCTGTTTCATTTATAGAAAGAATGTGAAGGTAAAAATCCTTCAGCAAAGGGAGGATTCTTGTTACATCAGGAACAAAACTAGCCTTTTCACCACTCATATCACAATTGCTCTAATGACTTGGGGTGGTTGGGCATTGTAGCAACAACAGATTTCATCCTTGTTGTGTTACCATACTGGATTTTGCATTATTGCACAGTCCTGGGCAGCATTTAACAACTTGGTTTCTACTTTCAGCAACACCATCCACCTGCCAAACAAAGATGTGCTCATATGCAAGATGCTGCCTATTTTGTTATTTGAAAGCAGATTAGGTTATATTTCTGTTATTTGAAAACAGATTCAACAGGAAACTAAACATTGACTTTAGGCCTGCCTTTTCTTATTAGTTCTGCTTTAGAGTGATACACTACTTGTCCTGGGTATTTCCATTTACAGAAGAAAAGTTCATGCAACTGTGAAGTAAAATTCAATGGAACTTCTTTAAAACTGTATTTAGAGTGAGTCAAGATTTTCCTTTCATGTTTGCTATTCCTTAATTTGAGCTGTAGAATAGGGAAATTTGATGAACACCTGTAGTAGCTATGCTTATGATAAGCAAGCTTAATTTTTGTGTGAAGTTTTGTCTCAGAATTGTTTTCACAAAGTACTTTAAGTTGCTTACCATGTATTTTGTCCTTTATTTGATTTTTAGTTTCTTCTGGCAGCTGGTTGTTGCTTTTGTATCCTGAATCTCTGGCTAAGACAATGTATGGGGAGTTGGGTTTGGGGTTTATTTTTTGTTGTTTGGTTGATTGGGTTTTTTTGGTTTTTGGGGTTGTTTTTTTGTTTGTTTCTTCATTTGTTTGAATTTAAAGAAAAAAAAAGGAAGAAAAAAATAAGAAAAAAGGTCTTATGCAATTAAACCTTATCCTAAATATTTTCTTTCTCTTTTTTTGTTTTGTGTTTCTGACTTAGGAATTTTATGTGCTTGGTGGAGATGGAAAAGGAAGAAAAGCAATCTGGCTTCCTGGAGAAAGAAGGCAGCAAATCCTTAATGGAACTTTATTTCTGTGGAACCATATTTTGAGTGCTCCTCCTAGATGTTGTCCATAAATACTCTACATATCAGCTGATTGATATGATTGGAAACCTGGCGCACCAAACAGTGTACACTGGGAGAAGCCTGCCTAGAATAATACATTTTCTGTTGCTCCTGAAAGTCTGTAAGAAAACATTATAGACATCTACCTGTTACTAACTCTGCATCTTGATTCAGCAAAACTAGTCTTTGAAGTGAATAGAACCAGAGCCTTTTTGGAAACTTTTATTGAACATGACTCATGGAGAAGAGCTTGGCTCTGAGATGCATCAGGATTCTGTTGTTCTAACTTACCTAGAGGGATTACTAATGCATCAAGCAGCAGGAGGCTCAGGTACTGCAGTTGACAAAAAGTCCACTGGGCATAGTGGGGAAGATCAAAACTTTAAGATTTCAGGAAATATATTTCCCAGCTGTCAAAGTAATGGTCCAGTTCTTAATACAAGTACATATCAGGGATCTGGCATGCTGCACCTCAAAAAAGCAAGACTGTTGCAGTCTTCAGAAGACTGGAATGCAGCAAAGAGAAGGCGGTTGTCTGATTCCATTGTGGATTTAGATGGAAAAAAGGAAGCTTTGTTGGCTGGCATGGTTGAAAATGTGCCTAAAGGCAAACAGGATAGCACATTACTTGCCTCTTTGCTTCAGTCATTCAGCTCTAGACTGCAGAGTGTTGCTCTGTCACAGCAGATTAGGCAGAGCCTTAAGGAGCAAGGGTATTCCCTTAGCCATGATTCTTTACAAGTGGAGAAAGATTTAAGGTGCTATGGCGTTGCATCCAGTCACCTGAAGACTCTGCTGAAGAAGAGCAAAGCAAAAGATCAGAAGCTGGACAACAGCCTGCCTGACATCACAAAGAACCTGCCCAAGGAGAGGTTTATCGAGTCCCCTCATGCAGTGCAGAGCGGAGCTAAGGTGATGAACGAGCCGCTGTCGTGTGCTGCCAGGTTACAAGCTGTTGCAAGCATGGTAGAGAAACGGTCCAGCCCTGCTGCCTCGCCCAAGCCCAGCGTAGCATGCAGCCAGCTGGCCCTGCTCCTTTCCAGTGAAGCCCACTTGCAGCAGTACTCCAGGGAACATGCTATAAAAGCACAAAATGCCAATCAAATTGCAAGTGAGAGACTGGCAGCCATGGCCAGATTGCAAGAGAGTGCTCAGAAAGACATGGGCCAGTTCGGGCTGGCCAAAGGAATGACAAGCCATCTCAATGGTCAAGCAGGATCATCCCCCAAAACAGTAGCTAGCAAAAGCAATATGACACCATTTCCGAGTTCAGTGGGAGGCATGCATTCGCCTCCCAAAACTGTGGGATACAAAAGTACTCTGGAAAGGAGTAACCTGAAGACATCTCCCAGCAACAGTCTGCTCCTACATCTGTTGAAAAGCCAGAATACCACCAAGCACGTGAAGGGGCGAGACCAGAGTGAGAGAGCCAGCATTTTTGAAGACAGCAGCACACCAACAACTGTTGATGAGTATTCAGACAACAATCCCAGTTTTACAGAAGACAGCAGTGACGATGAAAGCTCCCATTCTAACTGTCTTCCTATAGACCTATCCTTTAAACAGAGGACAGATAAACCAGATGCAGGTCCGCCTGCATCACTGGATAACCTGACTCAGTCCTTACTTCATAACTGGGATCCAAAAGTTTCCTGTCCAGAGAACAAGGAGGAGAAAGACACTCCAAAAGCTTCAAAGCTGAATCCCCACCAGAAAGTAACACTACTGCAGCTGTTACTTGGGCATAAGAGTGAAGAGCAGGTAGAGAAGAGTAATGAGCCTCAGGGACCACACAGTGCAGCTGATGTGGCAAAATTCACTGTACAGACTGGGAAAAGGACTCCTGTTACTGACAGTCCCAGTGCCAACCGAATAACTCCGTTAAGCACTCCACCTTTGCTGGCTTCTGCCAAAGCAGACTCTCCCATAAACCTCTCCCACCAGTCACTGGCTGTCCGGCGGAGCTCCCCACCATACGCCTGCAGCATCCAGCCAGACAGGCTGATGAATCCCGCCTCTAAACACCTGATAGACCTGTCTAAAAGCAAAGAAATTCAAGGAGCTAAGCTGAGCAGGACTGAGAGTCCCCAGAACTCCTCGGCATTCAGCGCCAGCAAGCTGCTGCAGAACCTGGCTCAGTGCGGCATGCAGACTTCCATGTCAAGTGAGGAACAAAGAGCTGGCAAACAGCTGCTGGTAGGGAACATGGATAAACCTGTGGGCTTGATTGATAGATTGAACAGCCCTCTGCTTACGAATAAATTGAGTATGCATGAAGAAAATAACAAAATATTCAGTTGTCAGCCTGCACCTGCTGAACAAGGACTTCCAGGTTCGGAAATAGAAAATCTCCTTGAAAGGCGCACTGTCCTTCAGCTGCTTCTGGGAACTCCCAATAAAGGTAAAAGTGAAAAGAAAGAGAGGATGCTTTTAAGAGATGAAAGTTCTCAAGAACAGACAGACAAGGCTTTGAATGAGCAAATATTGACGGTGAAAATAAAAACTGAACCATCTGAAGAATCAAATGTTCCTTATAATTCGAATGCACAACAAGTAAGAGAATGCAAGGGTAACAAATTTCAAGGATTTGTTCATTCACTGCAGAGAAATACAGCTGCTTCTCCAGCATCCGAGGAGTTGAAAACTGAGCCTCTTTCACCTCAAGATTTCTCTTTTTCCAAAAATGGCCTGCTAAGTAGGTTGCTGAGACAGAACCAAGACAGTTACTCTGCAGATGAGCTGGACAGGAGTCACCGAAACAATGAGCTGACACACCTTGAATCCAAGAGTCTTTGCACAGTACCGAAGAAGAGGAAGCTTCATGCTGAGCCTTTGGAAAGCCCATTAAAAAAGATGAAAAGTAATGTGTCTGATGCTGCAAACAGTCACGCTTCTCCCACCGAGGCACTGTACGGACCTTTGCTTAACCAGCAAGAACTGAAATTCAGCAGAAGTGATGCTGAATTTAAATATGCTGTAAGTCATGGTTCAAATAGTGAAACTGAAAATAGGAGTTGGTCTAGAGATAGTAAAGGCTTTAATGTGTTGAAACAGCTGCTTCTCTCAGAAAACTGTGAGAGAGATCTGTCACAACATAGGAATAACATACTAACGGAGGGCAAGAAGAAAGGAAACAAAACCAGTACAACAATGAATAAACCTGAATTCACCATTTCTTCAGTAAGGTCGTTGATGGGAAGCCCTGTGCAACAGAACAATTGTGTAGATCACAGAACATTTCAGTATCCTGTGGCAGTAAAAAGTCCTGCCAGCTCCCCCTTCCCCGAACATTTGGGGAGTACGGTGTCTAGACTCGAGTCCGACCAGTTTAGCATGTGTTCCATGCCCAGTGAAAAAGGGCCCATCAGATGGGTGATCACAGGCATGGACAAGAATGATTATGAGAAGGACTCTCCCAGACTGACCAAAACCAATCCGATATTGTACTACATGTTACAGAAAGGTGGCAACTCTGTCGGTAGCCAAGAAGCACATGACAAAGAAATTTGGAACGAACCTTCCTTTACCGAGAGTTCAACTCATGTTACAGTCAAAGAGGAGTTGACATCTAACACAGAGCTTAAAACTCCTTTTAGTAACTTAAGAAGCCCTTACAACAGCCATATGGGGAGTAACACCTCTCATCAGCATGGTGGTGTGAATGGAGAAGTGCATGGACTTCTGGAAAAAGTGCGAACAATCAAAAAAGAGCCAGAATAAACTGCAGCCTCCTCAGTGAGTTTACAATCAGAGGTTTTGAATCTTTGTTAAAAAAAAAGAAAAACGAAAAATGAGTATGAACTTGACTGCTGTATAAATTGAGCATGATTTAAAAAAAAAAAACAAAAGCATGGTCTAATTGAAACATGTTTTCATTTGATAAACTTTTTATTTTTCTGGTGATGTTATTTAAAATACATGTAGATAAAATTTGCTTTCCAGTAGATTGTCACAAGGAAACTAGAAGGGTTGTAATTTGTACAAGACGTTTCTGTATGTATCAGGTTAAGTTATGAGTACTCTTTGATCAGTCTTATTTGGATCTGCAAGTTTTTGGTATAACATAAAGTGTAAGCGTACAGCCTAGGTGGTGGTAATGCTGCGTTTCCTCCCTCCCTGTAAAATAATCCTTATTTTTTTGAAACCTGAGCATAGAGACAGTGTACTTTTTTCTTTTTTTTTTTTGTTTTGTTGAATGTTTTAATATGTTTTGTGAAATTTTAAGAGTAACTTTTAAGAAATGGAGCAGTCCGTCCAAGGTATTAGCTCATCATATTAGGAAACCTACGTCAGTGTTAATAATTGAAGTGCACTGAAATGTATTTTTTAGTGCTTCCAAAATTTGTATTGTTATTTTTAAATCTTGTTTGTGGTCCTGCCAGAATAGTGGTGTAAAATCTATTTTTCTTCCTTACCCTGCTCTTGACAAATGCCTTCCTCAGAATTCTTAGCCATAGTTATGAGTTACTAGTTACGATTAAGGGTTTTTTCTAGGTTTTTATAATAAAGGCAGGTTCTCATAGGCCATGCAAGTACTGCATGAGTCCTTTTGTCGGCACATTCCTGTCACTTCCCTGCTTAAAAGGGAAAAGCCAAAATGCCTCTTGGAGTAATGTGAGTGAGAAGGCTTAGTCCGTGTATTCAGTGAGGAAAATGTGGAAAGCTTGTGAAGGGGATGAGCGGAATTCTGTTCAGCATCATCCTGCTTCCCTGCAGAAGAATACCGGCTGCACTAAAGCAGCACATCAGACTTTTACTCAAAGATGGAATAGGATTTTAATGAAAAATGTGTTGGCCTCTTCCTACAACCAGGGAAAAGAATCCATAATCTGCCAATATTTATTACTCTCTGAACAGCTGATGCATGGTTTAATGCACTACCCTTTTACTGCAGAAAATCTGGTTTTAGAATAATTTTCCAGGTTGCTCTGAGGGATAAAACTGTGGTTTTGTCATGTTCTGTAATGGATAGTGGGATACGTCTGAGAAATCCTTCTCTGCCCTTTTCCTCAATCCCCCCCGTGCTGTGATTTGTAACATCTGGCAATACCAGCCTGAGATGGGAGGAACTGAAAATTGCAGTCAAAGCTGAGACACCTTAAAAGAATTGCTGGCTGGGGAAGAGCCGTGCGGCGCCGCTATCCGGCAGTGCTGTCAGTGTTAACTCCATTTGCAGCCCTTATTTCTCTGGGGGAGGAGGAGGACAAAATCCAGCTCCTCTAGATTATATGAATTGTTGGCAAGCAGAAGTTTTGCTGAACTTTTTACTCTCCTCAGAAAAAATTAAAAGGTTCTCTGTGGCCTCTTGATTTCACTGATAATCCCCTGTGCTGTCAGCACACAGCTACGCGGTTGGCTTGCTCAAGTAATGAAAGCTGCACTCTGGGTTAATTTTGACTGTTTCCAGCAGTGAGAGCTGATGACATGACAAAATTGCTGTTTCTGTCCATCACCTGTCTGCCTAGCAGAGATGAGTGATGGGGCATTTTGCTCTTTTCCTGTCTGGTTTGGTTTCAGAGGTCCTTTTCCTTGTTCCTTTTCCTACAGGCTTGCTGGGACGGAGCAAGCTGTTGTCCCCCTCTTGTCCCTGTCCCCAGCCCGAGAGCAGTTCCTTCTCTTTACAGTGCAGTTCCTACTGAAAGGGACTTTTCCTGTCTGCCAGCTGGAAAATGCACCACTATTCTGTTTTGCCCCACTCTGGGGGATACCTTCTTTTAGGGAACACAAATATTTGGCAGTATCCAATATAAAACATTCCCCCTGGTTTTTATGAGAAATAACAGAGCAATTTAAAGATATATTTTTATGTTATTTCAGTGAAGCATAATATATTAATGGGCTGTACAAAGAAGATTTATATTTTAAAACCTTCACACAAATCTAATATCATTTTAAATGTCATTGTCTGAAGTATAATATAAAAATAAAATTTTGTTTGTCTTTAATATTGCATTTATAAGTGGCCCAATGACAATTCAGATGTCTCATAGAATAATCATTAATGAGGTGAAGTATATTTTGGATTGACAGTGGAACTGAATTCTTTTTATATGAGTCAACCCAGCAGAAATATTAAAAAGATGGTATTTGTTCCATCCATTAAATGTCTTTTAAAGTCTTAATTGATTATTTTTCTTGAAACAATATGTATATAGGTAGGAAATATATACAACATAGAATAATAGATGGTCCCCAGACTAAATACAGTGCTATAATTTGCTTGAAGGGTTCCACAGGAAAATGCAGCTTGAGTGAACGTGAAATCATCTGGTTAGAAAACCTTCATCAAAGTCAAGTTGAGATGAAAATTAGGGAAGAGAGTCTGACCCTAAAAAAAAGGAATGTTGGAATCTAGCAGTGTGCTGACCTTTGTATTTTTTCTAGGGTAGTCTATTGTTATATACTTTTGAACGTTTAGTTTTGAAAGTTTTCTAAAACATTTAAATTCAAATGTTAACAGTTTGACCAGTTAAGGATTTAGCTTTCTTTTTAGTTGATATTAATGAAAGGGTATTGCCATTCTCACAGACGTCATGAAGCTATATTATACCAGAATTTAAGTTTAGGACATGGTGTTCATGGAAGAATCTCTGTTGCAGACATTGCAATCTTGGAACATCAGGTAGCACAGTGCTGAGACCCTTGAGGGAGGGCAGGACACGCCCAGGGAACACTCTCAGTCAGCTGCTAAGAGGGCAGCAGTCTCCTCCTGAATGAAACTCTCCAGTATCACTGGTGTTATCCCCTCCCTAGGGAAGAGAGGTCTTTGAATCTACCCCATCCACATTTACAGCCTTTACACTTCAGGACCAAAGGCTCTTTAATAATTTTTTGTCTTGTAGCATGGGTGAGTAAAAAGGAGTTGCTATTTTTTAACTTGGGAACTTTTCCATCAGAAAAGAGGGGTGCAGGAGCTGGGTTTGCTGCCCAGCAGATGTACTGGTAGGGCTGGCCACGTTTCCCCAAGCAGCTCAAAGGTCCCTGATTTCTACCAGTCCCCAAAGATGAATTGCAAACCAAGGTCATCTCTTGAGTAGCACTTGGTACTCCCAGCAACTCCTGTCTCCTCTAGGCCTTTAGATTTGAAGCAAAATGGGGTCTTGGCAGATCTTGGCAGCAGCAGCTGTGTAGGCAAAGTGGTACAGGATGGATGGTGCTGAGGTGGGATCTCACCATCAAAGGGGCAGGGAGGGAGGGCAGAACACACCCCAGATATGGCTGGGTGTGACTGCTGAGGGGCAAAGCTGCCTCCAGCTCACACAGCAGCAAAGAAGTGAGCTAGGGATTTGTGTCTATAACCACACTTCGAGTTGTAACTGCAGCCCCTTGGAAGTTAAACCTGAATTAGCTTTAGCCCCACTTAGCTGGGAAGGTTGGAGCTGCAGGAGGGTTGGGCTGTGCCCGGGGCCTTGCACGAGGGGGCATCACCAGCACCTGGAGAAGCGCTCCAGCCAGCTGGATTTGGGGATTGGCTTGGACTCGCCACACAGATATGCCTTTTCTCTCTTGAGGGAAGTGTCTGGGACTTAGATACCCAGTTTTCTAGTGTCTCCTCTGCCAGAGCTTGAGGAAATGAAGGTGGGTAAAGCGTGACTGCAGAATCAGAGGGGTTTTGCTGGAGGGCTTCTCTATTGATACCACATAACTGGGCAGCTCAGTTTGAGAAGTCTGTATGAGATCAAAAGGGAATTCAGCCATAACTTTCACTTTTCTTAGCCATTTACTCTTAGTGACGTTTTTAAATTTTTAATTTACAAATGTTTTTAAAAAGAAAGAAATGAGTGGTTTAAATTTTCCCTGTTAAATGTTGGTGAAAGTATTACAGCTCTCATTGACGTCAGTGACATGATATTACCAGTTTGTTCTCTGCCACATCTTACAGAGGAGTAAACTGGTAAGTATATATTATATATATATTTATATATAATGTAAATATGTTGACTTGTTACGCCTATAATATGTTGAAATTGGTTTTTAAAAGGTGATGTAAATAGTGGTTTCCTTAATGAAAAATACATATTTTGTATTGTTCTAATGCAAAGGAAAAAAAAAACCCTTTTAATCTTTTTTTGTTATGTATATTCCATGTATAAGTGTAAATATGATCACATAGGTTTAAAAACTTTTGCATGTATGTATACAGTTGCAAGTCTGGAAGAATGTATAGAAAAATTCTTTTATTTAAAGTTGTGATTACCTGCTGCATGAAAAGTGCATGGGGGACCCTGTGCATCTGTGCGTTGGCAAAAAAAAAAAAATGTCTTAACAAGTCAGGTCAGTTCAAAACACAACAGTATTCCACTTCTGGACATGACTTCTGCTGTGGTATTTTAGCTTTGTGAAAGAATGTGCTTCAAATCAAAAGGGTCTGGAAAAAAAATGTAAAACTACTTTTAAAACATGAAGTGCTCATACAACTATAATAAGTCATGTAAGTTCAGGACTCCATTTTGCATAATTGAAATACTGTACCAGGACTATTCCATCCCTGTAAAAGAAAGGAGTGTTGATTTTCATTGCCATACATAAGAATTTGGGATTTTACCACAACCAGTTTTATTGTGATGTGTCTTCAGTAATTTATCTAACTGGTTTCATTTTTTTAATTAGAAATTAATTTCCTCATGTGATGTCACAAAACTGTACATACTGCAGTGTGAAGTTTTTTTAAATCTTTCAGTGTTTACTTCCTGCAGAAGATTTGAATAAATGAGAAAAATGCATTGTCTTGATTGTTTTTAAATCTGCTTTATTTGATGTGTACTTTCCATTACTGGAGTGTTACTGTGCTCTTTGCATCAGTGCTGTCAATAAAAATTTCTGACAACAAAAATACCTCGAGGAACATAGGTACATATGGCGTTCCATGAGGCTACTAACTGAAAACTGAGAGTTGTGGAGCTGGAAATGAAACAATCTAAATCAGATTAGCAGCTTTACATTACAAATCTCTGTATTATGTTTTATTTAAATACCCTTCTGCTTATTAGCTTGAAATCAGTGACCATAAACTGGAAATCTCTAAATGGGAATTCTCATGTGAAAATAGTTATAAATGTTAAAACATTGTTCAGGTCCCCCGTTTGAGGCAGGAAAGATCTGTTTTCCCTCTAAAATCTACTTTGGTCCATATCATAAAAAGGACTTTTTAGTGTATTCCTGTTATGTTCTTAAGCAAACATGTAGAATAAGTGAACACAGGTTGCCCATGAAGCCCACAAAGCTTTGACAGTGCACTTGCATCGTATTTTGGAGTTCTTAAGTTAGCTTATGGTTAGTGCAAATGGTTGGATTGCAGCATTAGTGCAAGTGCTCTTTCTCTAGGGAATTTTTGTTCCAGGGTGTCCAGGCACAGTTCTGGAGCTGTACAGTTGCAAGCAAACACATAAGATAGGCCATGACTGTCTTGGGTAATGCTAACAGCTGTTTTCAGGAATCATCCAACGCTTCCTGATCTAGCAATAAATGGTGTGCATGAGATTCTTTGGAAGCATTCTGGAAAGCAGAAATTATCATATATAAAGGTAATATTAAAACAGTAATTCCGACTCCATAGATCTCAGCTAGGGCGTCCTGAACTATGTAACAGCATTTTAATTGGTTGGTATCCTAAATGGGATAGGATCGGGATGCTGGCTGTGTTTGGATACGTCACTTGCAGCATGGATGCCAGGCCTGCAGTGATGCCCAGCAGAGCTTCAGAGGGAAAGGACCCGCGGCTCAGCTTCTGCACAGACACCTCTCTCTGTAAGTAGGCTTGACGTGAGGGGTGGATGGCTAAGCAAAAATGCAGCCACCTGAAAAAGCAGTATCCCTAAGGAGCCAATCCAGTCTTCTAACTGGAAATAATTTCTTGAAATATATGCTTTCCTCTCTGGTGTGGTTCCTTCGGTTTTGAGTCTGCCAACCAGACAAAGCCACCAGTATGCCCGTGTTTCTCCAGTGCTGATGCCCTAGGACAGTTCCTTGGAGCACCTGATTTTTTTTTTTTTTTTTTTTTTTTTATTACCTTGGTGACAGTTCAGGCTCTTACAAGTTCACTGTATTTCTTCCATTGTGCTGTAGCACCAAGTAAAACCTGAATTGTGTCTACCAGAACAAGCAGGGCTGTGGAGCTGAGCATATGGGTTGCTAAACAGCCTGTGGAGTGTTGAGGATGTGGAACGGGTGTGAATATCGCGAGAAACATTCCACTCTGAGGGAATGTTAACAGTATTTGCTGAGTGATTCAGAATGAACCCACTCAAAGATGCCTCAAACTGCCAGTGAACTCTGCTGATAGAGCTGTGGTTATGCAGAATCTTTTTGGTCTCCAGCTTGTTCCTCACAAAATGAGAGATGCATGTGATGCTGATTTTTTTTTTTTTTCTTCCTCACCAAACAGCTGCTGGATAAATAAATTTTTATTTCTGCCTCAGAGATTTCCAAAGGCGGGGGACAGCAGTTGTGTTCATGGGACTTGGCAGCCCAGTCTTCTTCTCCCCAGTGAAATCAGCTGTAGCAATGTGGGTGTCTAGGACAGGTGTGGACTCAGACCCTTCGCAGGGATGTGCCTTGTGGAAGCATTTACAGGAGTAGAGAAACTTGTTGCAGTAATACAAACGTGCATAAGAAAAGTAAAGCAACTTAACACTTCATTGACTGTAAACTTGCCAAGAAAAACGCAAGTTTGAAACTAAAGAATACAGTAACAATGTTTTTCTGTATGGCACAGCCTGGCACATTAGAGAGATGGAATACACCCTTGGGAATGTCTGTAGGGACTTGATGTAAACATCAAGTTGTGCCTAGGATGCACAGGCAATAATTGCTGATAATATTTTTATTTCCTTTTGATTGTCAGAGCGACTCAAAGGGAGCATGGCACAAACTTGGGGCATGAAAATCCTCTCTGCTGGTAACTGTCAGTGCTGCTAATGAAAGAGCTGTGGTGATCCAAGTTCACAGCAGCCCACTTTGCTTTGGCTTTGTAAGGAATGCTTGCTCTTAACAACGAGATTTGTTGCTGTTTCCAGATTACTTTTCTGATTAAATTACTCAGAATTTGACTGAATGCAAACCAAACATTATTGACTTGTGAATGTGCCAGTTAGATAAACCTGATGCCTGCCTCTGCAGTTAAGGTCAGCGTGCGCCTTCAGTGCACCTTGGTGTGTTGGGGGGAGATGGAGAAATAGCTCTGTCCTCCTTCACAGTAAAGATGATCTGGATTGTCTTCATTCAGTCTAGTTGAGGGAGGTGGTGATACTTTGTCATTAAATGGGAGGCAAATTGGGCTGCTTAGTAAAGTAGTGGGGCCTCTCTGACCCCAGTCTTTACTGAAGTTGGCATTGACTTTTAAAGTCATACCCTTTTGCATGCTCAAATTCCTTTGGAATTTTCAGTACGGAACTCAAAGGTGACTTCTGTAGATGAGTTGTAGGTACCCACTGAGAGACATATCCAGTCTGCTGTTACCTCTCAGTATTTCTCTATCTGTATGTATTTGTAATTAGCAAAACGTCATGGTTTTCCTGGCTCTGCCTGACTGGACCCTATGCCCAAATCTCATCATGGGTACAGAGAGAGAATGAGAGATGAAATTAATGAATGATTTGGAGTTGGATGCCCTGGTACTCAGTCTCTTGTGTGCTGTGACTTGATAAATGCTTTGCTAGGGTTTCTGTGAAAGCAGGAAGTTCCTCTAATAGCTGATATAATTGTGCAATTTTTTGTCCTGAACTCACACTTTACTCTGAACTAAACCTTTGCTTTTGAGGTTTTTTGAAAGAAGCCTAAATGATTGTCATGTGCCTTACAAAGGGCTCAGCATGTGATTCCCCTTTGGAGATGCAGGAAGTCAGTGTTCCTTCAGGTGCTATGTGCTGTCCCTACACCTGTGTATCTGCATGCCTGTCCTTGGTGTTTGCTGTGGTGAACCAGTGACTTGGGGATCTTACTCACCTTTTGTGCCACAATTAATTTAAGGGGAGAAGGAAGAAGGAGAGCGAAGGGGAATATTAAGATGGCAAGCTACAAGGTGTTATTCTCAAGTGCCTTTTACTTTCTAATCCCACCTCATTCTCTGCTATTTAACATGGTCACAGTGATAAAGTCCTCATTAGCATTTGCAGCAAGAATTAGATAAATCCAGGAAACAAAAATGTCATGTAGTTATTCATGTCATAGGTAGTAGACTCAGAATGGCTTGGGTTGGGTAGAAGCTTAAAGATTATCTCATTCCAATCCCCCTGCCATGGGCAGGGACACCTTCCACTGGACCAGCCTGCTCTGAGCTCCTTCCAACTTGGCCTTGAACACTTCCAGGGATGGGGCAACCACAGCTTCTCTGGGCAACTCTTCCAGTGCCTCATTCCCCTCACAGTAAAGAATTTCTTTCTAATATCAATTCTAAATCTACCCTCCTTCAACCGAAAGCCCTCCTATCACTACATGCTCTTGTAAATAGCCCCTTTCCAGCTCTCTTGTAGCTCCCTTTAGGTACTGGAAGGTTCCTTAACGTCTCCCCAGAGCCTTCTCTTCTCCAGGCTGAACAACCCTGGCTTCTTCAGCCTGTCCTCGTGGGAGAGGTGCTTCATCCTTCTAATTTTCATGGTCCTTCTCTGGCCTCTCTCCAACAGCTCCATGTCGTTCCTGTGCTGGGCCCCCAGGGCTGGATGCAGCTCTGCAGGTGGGGTCTCAGCAGAGCGAGGCAGAGGGGCAGAATCCCCTTCCTCCCCTGCTGCCCACAGAACTTTGGATGACCCCAGGGTATGGTTGGCTTAGTGTACAAACTAACTAAAGCTCAGTATCACCACTTAAATCATGGATATTACTAATGCAGGTTTACTTAATTCCTAGTCCAAAATCAAAAGAAGCTTTACATTTCATTATGAAGTACCAAGAGCTGGTTGGTTGGCATGTAAAAATGTTTGAAAATCTGAAAAGAACAGTTCAGCTAATCCTTGCATACCGTGATATGCTTGTCTCTTGTGTAAGCAGCTGTTAACTCTCAGGCTATTTTCCCCTTCCTCTTACCTATTATTTTGAGTCCTTTCATCTCATCTTTAAACTGCACAGGAGTTCCATGAAGGGCAGAGGAGACAAAAGAAGTATATCTTTTTAGACAACTCCTTTGAAATAAGTGTTTGCCTAAGGTCCTGTGCCATGCATTGACTGTATTGAGTGCTGTGTCTTGGTCTTTCCTCTGAAAGTATTCACCCAAGGCACTGCATAGTGCCTGCACACTAGAGGTGATGACATCTAACTGCACCTACCCCCAGTATCCCCTTTATTTTAGAATGCTGCTTACTCTGGCAGAAAGAAGCAAAGTGTATGTCACAAAGCCTTTTTTTTTCCCACCAAAAAATTTTTGCTTTGAAAATGGCACAGAATAAAAACTGCAAGTTCAAGGACAGAGAAGGAAAATGAGAGGAGGATTTTTTTTTTAAGTGTCCTCAGCACAGTCTAGCTGGCAGCCTGTTGCCTGCTCCCGTTCTGTCCCACCACCTGTTTCCCAGAGGGAAAGCACAATGGTGGTGCAGGCAGTGGTTGCTTCCCAGGAGGCCTGATTTTGCCATTTGCATGAGATCTGACGCAGGGAGCTGGGAGCTGCTGGTGGCTGTTCTCCACACAGACAAAACAGCAGCAGCTCCTGAGAGAGGAAGAAAAGGCTCTGAAATCCCCCACTGGAAATGTTCACAGCCCAAAGAAGCATCCCATGTTTTTGCATGACAGAGATTTGCAGTTATTAATTTAGAAGCAGAAGGAATAATTGTGTAGAAACTGACAGCATCTATTGCATTTGATACATCCCACTCTTTAAAACTTGAAAGGTCTGATGATAAAGCTAGTTACATTAAAAAAATAAAACTTTTTATACATTCAATGGCTTCAACAGATTTTTTTCATTGTCTTCCAACATCTGCCTAGCACTTGAAAACTTGGTTCCCTTTAGTCAGAAATAGGCTATTCCAGTTTTGTTGTCATCTTTATCTCACTTTCTACATAAACATTTGTGTTGTGCTTGCACTAGAACAATATGGCTTGCTATCCCTTGTTTGATTTCAAGCTATGTCTGTAACACAGTTCAGTGCTGGCTGCAAAACATCTCCTGTCAGTCCCAGGAACCTCCTGCATGGAACAGCAGTCTCCTCTGACCCAGGCTAAGCGTTGTGCCTCGCTCCTGGGGCTCCTGGAGCAGTGAATGGTAATGTTGGTCATATGAGATTCTGAATACTGTATAAATTTCTGCCTGGTTCACTCTTCCTGTCTCCCAGTTTGGAGCAAGGGGATGTGGAGATTTTTGGCAGTACATTATGGGCTGCAGAAGTAGCAGCCACTTTCCAGGCATCTTCTGTGTTCCTGTTAGCCTGCATTAATGGTGCAGCTGTGGCAGGGTCACCGTTTGAGCCTGTGCCCAGTTGGCCTAAGGCAAACACGATTCCACGGGAGCTGAGACGGTGCTGTCTGTTTTGATGTGCAACATGGAATGCCATGCTTTGCAGGGAAGTGGAGGGCTCAGCATAGGAGATAAATTTCTTGACAACTGTGGAAACATCTGTAGGACAGGGCACAGCTTCTCGGTTTTTTGTGGTTTCACACCAGATGCTCAGAGTTCTCTCTCCTTCCCTGCTTGATGCACATGTTTTTCTGGAGTGGGAACCAGGAAGGGAAGGGTCAGATGAATGAGAACAGCATTCACTGGGCAAAATTCGGTCCCTGGAGTGAGGACCAGATCAGAAGGCGCTGAAGCACAGAAACTTCTGTCCAAAAACATATCAAGGCCAGGAGACAGCTGCACAAAGGAGTGCGTAGAGAGATACTCTGTTTTTTCTGTCTGGTGTTAAAATACCTGGTATTACCTGAGACCTGGCAGGGGTTAAGAGGGGTACCCAAAAAAGGCCAATATAATGGAGCTATGCTGGCCACAGTGGCTACTGCTGCTCAGTGGGGTGGGGGATACACAGTGGCCAGCTGGGTGGATGATCCATCCTGAGTCTGGAGGGAACGATGGCTGGGTTGGGCTTGGTCCAGGATGAGAGGGAGATGCAATAAAGGACCTCACAAGAACTATTGTGGTACCAGGATGCCTTGCTTTAGCATCTGAGCAAACAAAGTCAGGTTACAGGGCCAAGATTGTAAGAATCCTGTGAGAGCAGGAATTCTGTGTGCCATGTTTTCTTTTCCACAGCAGGAGCTACAGCTGCTTCCTCATCTCTGTTTACTCGGGTTCTGCAGCAGTCACTGCAAGGGTGGCTCTTTCCACAGCACCTATACACAGCAGAGATCTGTATTGCTATCAGGTGGTGTCTGTAGCCTGTCATGACTGGTTGTATTTCCTATCACAATCCTCATGGAGAGGAGAAGAGGGATGATCCACAAATTATAATCGAGGAACCCCAGATTTGCATTGTAGTTGGTGGCAGGGTTTAATGAAATTTCGCATGGGGCTT
This sequence comes from Atrichornis clamosus, assembly GCA_013400975.1. NCBI lineage: Eukaryota > Metazoa > Chordata > Aves > Passeriformes > Menuridae > Atrichornis > Atrichornis clamosus. The sequence continues at coordinate 311,143 of WBMZ01007816.1, read as the reverse complement.
ATTGTCATATGTCAGGAGTTTTGTGCTAAATAGACCAAAAAGGCTTCTCCTTGTTTTAGGGAGACATCAGTGCTAGTGAGCTGTAACTGCACATATATCTGAGATAGACAAGAGAGTGTAATTTGCCATATAGCAAGTTCTGGTGTGTTAAGATGGGTTTGTCCTTTCAGTTTAGAGAGCCTAAATGTGAAGATTCCCATCAGGTGGGAACATCCCTGGAGGTGATGGAACTGCTATGATCTGGTACCCTGTTAGTCAGAAATATCTTTGCAAGTGACAGATCACAGAGTGGACACTAAAATCCACAACCCTGATGCAGCTTCCTGTCTGCATCAATTATTTAAATCACACTCTCTAACCGTGGGCCTGCTTTGGTTATCTCACCTGAGACCTTTGAGTAAAACTAGGTTAAAATGTACTTGCAAGAGAAACGTTTTGGAAATAGAACTCACTTGCAGTGCATTAAATGAGCAAATTTAAAAGCCAGTATGAATGAAGAAAATGAAAGAAAGGTTTCTGAAGCCAGTGAGTAACTGAGGCAGAAGCAGGGCACTGGCTGTAATTTGTACCTGAAATCTGTGAAAGCTGACCCCAGACTTGCAATTGTACAGCAGGTCTAACCCCTAATGGGCTTGGACAAGTAAATAAGACCTTGCAGCAGTGAAAGTGCCTTATTGTGACTGTGCTTGTGGGAACCAGTGCTTTTCCCAGCCAGGCTACACCTCACTGTGTTTTTTCCTCAACATAAAGCTCTTTCACTTAGGCTTAGTTCCAGTATTCAAGATTTCTGTGTATTTTTAGCATGTTGTTTGTTTATCATCTCCCATATATTTCTTATAGCAACAGCAGGGCGAGTTAAACTGGGGTCTCGTGTCTAAAACAGCTTTTCTTGGAGAACACAAACACTGCTTTTATATTCTATAGTTAGTTTTTTGGGGGGGAGGGAACTTTTCTAGGAAGAATAAAAAAGTGGAAAATCTTTTAAGCTGTCTACAGCTAAATTAAAATGTTTAGATTTATGTGCAAAAGAAGGAGTTTTGGTGCAGGGGGTTACCTTAGTATTTCTTTCTGTGGAGAGAAATGTCACTGAGCATGAATGTGTACGTAAACACACACAGAAGATGGGTACAATGACTCAGGCAGAGAAAAGAAAAATTAAGAAAGCTGACAATGCAAGGGCTGGTCTTTAAAGCAGGAGGGGTGTGTAGTGAGCATTCTTCTAGAGTAGCCATTATTTATTAAATAGAGGCAGAGTGAGTGGAGCTATACAAAAATATAATGAGACATGCTTCAAGGAATTTGAAGCCTATTACAAACTCAGAAAAAACCACTGCAGGCACATAAAGTACATTAAGTGCTGGTACAAGTTAGCAGTAGAGAAGGAATCTGACTGAGGTCATTGTTGAAAAGCATTGTGAAAGGAACGAGTCTGGAGGAGGAGGAGAGGGGAAAGTCATCTGAGGTGAAATTCTTTGGAAGACTTAAGTGGGCCTGACACCAGCTCTTCTGTGTGGGGTGAATTTTATCCTTGATGCTTGAAAAAGATGACTTCCCATTTGAAGAGGCAATCAGGGGAAGGAGGAGAAAAGTGAGGCAGGTTGGACTGGAGGGAAGGGCTTTATGTTGGGAATTGAAGGAGCTTTTGAGGATCAAGATTATGGGAAGAGAAGAGCAAGGAGAGAAAGAGGAAATTATTGGATGTATGGAACTAAAAAATGGCAATGGAGCTTGATTTGGAGCTGGTCAAGAAATGCTGATTTTTGGGAGCTGAGTCAATCCAGAGCATTCAATATCATAGGAAATGTAGAAAAATTGTAAATAAAACAAGAGTAGCGGAGGAGAAAATCCTTTCCTGGACATTGGTATTCTGTATTTCAGGATTGTGTTGTTTCTTAATTTGAAACAAGAATGATTAGCTATGGCCTGTGTCATGGAGGTGATCAGAAAACAGAAGGGGCCTGCTGCTGTGGGGTTGCCCAGTGATACCTTAAAAATGATAAATATCTATGAACCAATAACTTTGAGGGGGGAAAAAAGGAAAATCAAAGGTAGGATGAAAAAGAAGTTGTTTATTAAATTGCCCAGGGAAGGAAAAAGAAGCAAAACAAATGAAGTGTCATCTGGATCTGAAAAATGAGCAGTAGTGAGGTAAAAGCAGGAAAGGCTATGTGGAGGGAGGTGACTCCAAGTCCCCAGGTGCCTCCCTTTGTTTATCCTTACCTGCTTGTAACTTACAGAGAAGTATATCCTGGTGTGTGAGTGGTCCCCCTAGCCCCAAGGCTAGGCTTTGCTTAGTTAAAGGTTAGTGCTGACAATACCATCTTATCACAGCAAGCTGAAAAAAATGCAGTGGGACTTCCTAGTAGTGAATTTTAGGGAATTTTCCAGGTTTCTGGTTGCAAGGGACAAGAAAATAACAAATTGCAGCTGGTATAATGTAGCTATAGGGCAGGTTTCAAACCAGCCATGGATCCAAACAGAATTTGATGAAGTAGATGACTTTAGCTGCTCTATAAATTGTAAAAGAACCTCCTTGCACCTTCTCTTTTCCCACATTATTGCCGTGCACTCACTGGGGCCGCACACACAATGGAGCCAAGCTACAGGTAGAGATGAGCCTGATGCTCTCTGCAGCAAACTCTGGACAGAAGGGGCAGATGGTCTTTCCTCCAAGTCTTCAGATCATAAATTTCAGAAAGGAATTCTTTGTCCATTTTAAAAATGAACGTCTTCTGACCCAGGACCTGTTAAGCTGTGAATGCCCGGCCTTTGCTTTTGCATTGTGAAAACAGAGCAGCCTTGTTGCTTTTGGGTGTGATCTTTGCTCTCCTGTGGCGTAACTTAATGAGTGTGGGAACACCTCACCTCTGCAGCCTGACCTTGCTTACCTTTAGTGTGGGGAGCATTGAGACCTGGACTGAAGAACAGGGCTTTTAGTTACAAATATAGGTAAACTACATGTTGATTCCCAGATATCTGATTGTGCAATTGGGAGCTGGGAGGAAGAATTTGCCATTTTCTTCAGTTTCTGCATTCTTCAACTCCTCACTTCAGAGCAAGGGTTTTGGAATTTATGGCCTCCTACATTTATTTCATAACAGTGCGGATGCTTCTAAGTCAGTGAATTCAACCATCCTGACAACATATTTGCTTTTTCCAGCTGTCTTTTCCAGGGATACTCAAAGTCCCTGTAGCCCTGGTTGAAAAATGTCTGCTGTTGACAGACAGTCTGTAAAGATTATTAATGAGTAAATACTTGGAGGAATACTTGATGAAACAAATATATTGAAATATTTAATTGTATACCAGATGACTCTTCACCTGTTTAGCATGTTAGTCAGTGTGAATATACCTTCTGTGTGTCTCCTCAGCAAAATCTGCTTTAGAACATTCTGCACAGATCTGGAAAGAGAAACCTGTAGTTTGGGGAAAAAGATGTATCTGTGGACTGCTGCCCCTGCCAGATTTCAGGAGTTTATAGCTCTTAGGGGAAAGCTTAATAGTCTGTTAATTGAGAAGACAGAAGATCTTTTACACTTGGCTGCACACTATTATTAGAAGCACAGCAATAAAGGGAACAAACCTTAGCCCACATATTCAAGTAAAAATTTGCAAAATAAGTTTAACAAGATAGTGATGGATTATCCATGCTACAATGTGTAGCAGAGCACAAAAGGGCTAATAGCAATAAAAGCCTTGATTACTGACAGGGATTCTGCTCATTTTTATTATTGCCATTGACAGGGTACAACTGCTCAAGCAAACCAAGTGTTTATTCATCATCATGTGAGGGTCAACACTGTGGGAAGAGCTGGCGTGTTTCTGGTACTTCTTTCATGGCAATGTGGAGTCTGGCCTAGCTTGCAGAAAATTAGTAGGTTTTCAAAAATCTCACCACTTTTTGAACTTTGGATCCAGGCAGCTAGACATTGAGTTCCTGGAAGGTACAGAACAGTTTGTTCCGAGGTTTTGCTCGCTTTGTGTGCAGGCAAAACTGCTGCTTTTCAGAGGGTGGTCTGATGGTGCTGTGATTCACACGTAGTAGCAGTGGTACCATGACAACTTCAAACTCAGCCGTGCCTGTGAATTTCATCTCCCAGTGCCAGCCCCATCTTTTATAATTCCCATGGTGGTTTTCTTGCTGGTTTGGTTTTGTGGGGTTTTTTAAATGGTATAGTGTCACTCTGAAATGCTCCTAAGATTTTAATGCAAGTTGTTATTGCCCCAGCTGAAACAGAGAAAAGAACACAACATTAAGCTTTCAAACACTTCTGGGGCTTGTGTTTTTATGTCTAAGTAAATTATGCCTCTGTAAACAAGAAATGATTTGGTAAACTCTGCTGTGATTGACTCTTATCGACTTAAAAGAAGTCAAGTGTGTGGCCGTGCTGCCTGTGTGAAGTCCATGAAATTCTGATCTCAGGCACTCTTGTGAGTAGCTCCTGGTTCTTGTGTGTGGCTTTGCCTGAGCAATTGCCTGAGCCCACATCTCCATTCCAGGGAAACCAGAGGTCTCTTCCAAAAACAACTGTGGGCTTTTGAATCTGCGTATCTAAATCCAGTGTGTTCCCAATGAATCTGCATCCTGTGCCACATGAGAGAAGATTTTTTATAAAGCCAAGTTTAGAGCACCTGCACTGGAGAATGTAGAGAGTGTGCAAGAGTTGTGAAGGAGGGGTAATATTTCTTTTTATGTTTGGATGTTTCTTGTCGCTGTGATTTAGAGATCCTACTCTAGGCTTTAAAAAAGCAGTTTGGTTTTTTTTTCATGGTGGCCATGGGGGCTGATGCTGCTCCTGAGCCACCTCTACTCCCTGTGGAGGTGGTAGGGTCAGGAGGTCCCACCATCCTTAGTGCCATGATGGGAATAGGAAAAATAATGTCTGTTGTGCCCTCAGATTAGGTAATTCTCCTTGTTCAGGAGAAGAGGGTAGGGGTCCAGACTGGACATTGGTGTTGGTATCTAAGAGCCATATATATTCCAAATATCTGGAAACTATATGGAATTTGCTAGCAAGATGTGCACTGTCTGCTGATGTACTTTTGTAAATCCCAAAAAGGAGGGGAAGGGTGGTTGTTGCGGGGGAAACAACCCCAAGCTGAAGAAGAGGAACTTTTGAAACCTTTCAAATGCATTTTTAAATAGCAGATCTATTGTGTCTCATGACGAGTTCTGACTAGCATGAAGTCTCCTCATACAAATGTGTCAACTCTGCCGAGAGCTGAGATTATTTTGGGCTTGCCTGGATCATGTCAAAGCTGTTTGCACCCTCTTATCCTGGCACCAAAAATACCAGTGTGCTGCTCTGGCTGGGTTGTGCTGCTGTTCTGACCAGGCCAGGTGTGATGCACTCACAAAATCCAAACAGAGGCTGGGTGTGGGAATGTGCTGCAGGAGGCCCTTCCTCCTGTCCTGGGAGAAAGGGAGGCTCACCATGCCATGCCACAGGAGAGGGCTCTGGGAGCCAGGACTCTCAGGGGCACGTGGGCACTGCTCTGAAAGGAGGAGATGAGGTCTGATGAGGGCAGTTCTGCTGGTGGCAGCTCTCCCCCACCAGTGACTCAATAAAACCTGGCAGCCAGCTGGATCGCCACCAACACCATGCCTTTAGGTGTTGCTAGGACAAAGTAAAAATACTGCAGCTGGTGTGGCATCTAGACTGTGCCCACATCTACGAGCTACTTATAGAGTCAAGGCAGTTTAAGGAAACGTGGGATTGCTAGAGCTGTCATGGAGAAATTTGGAGTCAGACACTAGCAAAATGCAGGAGACAGGGCGCAAGCTGATGCTGGCTTCCTAAGTAAGGGTTTCAGAGCCCTTTCTCTCCTAGAGCAGGAACTGCAGTGTGTGGAGGACTGGCAGGAAGCTGGTCAGCAATGTCACTATCCAGCGGGGAACCTCAGCCACTCCACAAACCAAGCAAGTGACAGAGCCTGAAATGCACCCAGCGAAGGGAGAGGAAGTTTCTGAATGTCTGAAACTGCTGTTCTTTTTTTCATGTTGGTGAAACTTCAGTCTGCTCAACTGCGTCTGCAGAGAAGCAGGAATGTTCCTTGCAAGGAAAGCTTGTGATCACAGTTGGCATGTGCCACAGACCAGAGACGCCGACAGACAGCTCCAGGAAGTGAATTGGGAGCACCACACGGGAATATCAACATTTGCCCACCAGGAACCAAGATCTGGGGCCACGTTTTCCAACAAATGAAATGAACTGACAGAGCTTGGGCGGCTGCCTTTGCAAATGGGGAGCCTTCAGAGCTGTGCATCTCTCTCCTGCAGTCTGACAGCCCAATCATGTGTAACTCCTGGTGGCTGATCCTTCTTCAGGCACTTGGTTTCCATTCCTGCAAATGCACTAGGTGTTCTGATAGCCTGCCAGCTGTTCAGTTTTAAGGCAACAGACACTTTGCAAGTAGTATTTTCTTTTGCATGTGCTCATTTCAATATGTTCAGATGTGGAAGTACTTAACAGCACAATGCCCCAGATGTCTGAAGGCCTCTCAGGGATGAGAACATGCACTGGTGATATTGTAGCCTAGAACAGTGTATTTTGTGTGCATTAGGAATGACTACAGTTAGTAATGAAAATTTAGGGCAGGAAACCACTTACCCAGAGAAGAGATCGACTACAGACAAAGCCATGCACAATAATTCTGAAAACCAAGCAATATTTGACATCCAGATAAAATGAAGATAAGTCTGAAACTCAGCCACTCAAAAAGCAAGTTAAAGTAGGTCAGGGAGTTTAGACCCAGCACCGCAGTTTGAACAACTCACAGAAAGTATCTGCATATTTTTCAAAACATAGGCACTGCCTAAAGCCATTGCTTTGCAGCGGATCCAGAAGTCGACTGCACATCCAAAAGTCTAATCCAAGACATTCCAATGCTGCAAAAACATCAAAAATGAGACTAAACCATCATCCTTTTTTAAGAAGTGTTCAGTCAGGGGAAAAAATTTAAAAGGGTTAAGCTTCAGCTGCCACATGCCCTACTTCTCATATGAGCTTACTAGGAACAGCAGTAGGAATACATCTCTGTGAGAGCAAGCCAAGCATAAAGCTTGGATTTGGCCTTTAATTCATACTGTTATGTTCCATCCTGGGGCTTGTGTGGGGCCACAGTACTTCCCTCCTGCTCAGTCCTGCCAACCACCAGCTGCTTCACGCCAGGGCTACCAAAAACCTGCCCTGTGATAAGGCTGATTCAGTGTTAGGGTGTGGAGAAGAAAAGATAGCAACTGTTCAGGTTCCCCTGGGCAATGTAGGTCAGTTCTAGGGTGGTAATGGCTCTCTGGGTTCTCAGCAGGGCACCCAGAAGTGCAGCAGGCTGGGAGAGTCCTACCAGAAACAACTGCACTGGTCACCTTTAGGAAAACATGCAGCAGGATCCCTGCTGCCTCACATGGGTCCAATGCTAGTAGTAAAAGTAGTGAATGCCAGCTTGTCACTGCGGAAGAGCAGCAGCATCAGTCAATTACTGGAGCTGGCAGGTGACTTCTCCCTTTTTGTGTTGGTATTTCTTCTCTGCTGAAAACACAAAAAGTTCTGGTTCTGCCATTTCTCTGCAGGTTTTCAATACACAACAGGAGAGTTCATTAAAAAAAAAAAAACCCTGAAAAAAACCTGGGAAAAAAAGGCAACCCAGAATAAAGTGACACCAAGTAACTGTCTAAAATCCTTAATCTCTCTTGATAGCACAGGAAAGCTTGTACAGACTTTCACAGTGAATGACTCAGGTTGGTATTTAAATTTATTTGAGAAGAAATCACCCTAAAAATATAAGTGAAGACTGATGCAGTTTTCTAGGTTAGGTCTGCCTTATTTAGTGAGCCTCATTACATGTTCAATGACATAAAACCAGGTGGCAGTTGACACACTAAACCAGTCTAAACAGGTCACAGTCTGCTCCAATGTCAATCATTTGCCTGGGGTCAGGAAGTAAAAGTAGGCCATGACTTCATTTCTAAAAGCATCAGATTTGGTTTTGTTCCTTGTTAGTTTTGTTCAAACTCTCGTATTCAAGTGCAGTGGTCACATCCATCCCATGGAAGTAGCTGAACCTGAGGCTGTATCCTTGTAGGAATCCACTGCCCAGGTTTGCTGCTGCTCCTCACTGTGCAGTGTCCACCCCTGCCTTTTTTTTTGGCTGCTGAAAGGGTGGTTGTTTGTTATTCCTCTTGCCTTGAGCAAAAATCTTTATGAATTTCACAGAGCAGCTCTCTCAAACAGCTCGTTCTGTGTGTGCCAAAGGTACACACAGCCACTGGGATGAAAGTCTTGGGTAATAGACTGGCATCAGGATCTTTCCTTTGGTTCACATCAGCTGATTGATGCTTCTAGTGCCTCTCTTTTCAGTTAGCAGGGTAATGACAATAATATACCTTTTTGCTAAAATAGAGTTTCTGAAAATATATTGTATACAGCAGCCAGGAAAAGCTGATGCTGTGGAAAACAAGAGCTTTTGTCAAACTGCATTTTCTGTGGAAGAAAGGCACAGATTTATTTTAATGGATAACACTTAATAGTACAGTTCCACCAGGTTGTACCTTGCTTTCCTCTCTCCTAGTAGTTGCTCCATAGGAAAAAATTTAATATTCTTTGAAGTGCAAAAAACCGAAATACAACATTTTCCTTTTTTTTCCACCTCCAATCCAGTTTAAGGTCAGGAGTTAGAGAACAGGGTCTTCAGTCCCATGTTAAAGTGCAGTGAAAACAGTGGTAGATCAGCAGAGAATTGGCCCAAGAGTTTTCCACTGGGGACATATCCCAGTCCGAGTTTCCTTTAGTATGCAGCACCACTTGCACTGTGTGATACTTCATCATGTCAGTGATGCTTTCACCAGGTATTTTGGAGGCTTTAGTAATAAAAACATAGGCAACTGCTGAATCAAGTGAAAATTAATCACAATCCTTTTAGATAAGATGCTGTAGGACCCTTGACACAAGTCCTTCTGTGATAAATTTCTATTGTGTATTAAATAAAATCACTTAGAATCATATTCCAATTTTTAATTTCAGTCAGCTGTGTGGATCATCAACATTCCTAAAGGATCTGAGGTAAATTCAATTACTGAGAAATGTTTCACCTGATATAGAAAAGTTGAGTGGTGTGCATTATATTATTAGATGTTTGTTTATTGATTTCTGAGGGGTTATCCTATTTTAGTTTTTTAATACTGCTAAAGACTGCCTCAGGTTTTTGAAAAGCACTTTGGGTCTGAACAGCCACACTGAAGGAGCATTTTATTTGCTCTTAGTGTGAGGAAAAAAAATCAACATTTTAAAATTTGTCACCACTTGGAAACTGTGATTTAAATTTGAGCAGGGTCAAATCTGGATTAGGTATTTTAGATATACTTCTCAACAGAAAAGAGTGAAGAAGCAGAAAAATTCTGAGACAGGTCATGAATGGAAAAAAAAATATTACTGTGCAAATATTAAGAGAGAAATGTGCTGGAAACTAAGATGGAAACTTTCCAAACTCTGATACTTACTGTAGCATAAACTGGATTTTAGTGGTATCTTCCATTAATTGTTGCCTGTGTCATAATTCTGTGTGGACCAGTAATTTCAGTATAATATAATAACTTCACTTCTTTTAGCCACTCATGTGGTCTCTTTTCTTGTGGCTGGTTCAAAGTACACCTTTACACACTAGAGACCAAGCAAAAATGAATTCTCCAATTCTATGTGTCTGAATGCAAACCTGCAACTGAGTTAAAAGTAAAACTCTAGTCCTGGGATTTAAGAAGAAACTTGTGCTTCACTGATTCATAAATACATTCTGGTTTTGCCAAACAATGCTTGTCATTAGCTGGTAAAATAAATATGTGTCATTTGGTTTGTTTGGTTTTGCACTTTTGGGGTTTGTTTTTTTTTAAAGTACTTTTTAGACTTGTATATGAACCTCCAAAGCAGGCTAAAGTTGGTTGTGGGAATATTTGCAGACTAAGTGAGATCGTTTTCCCAGTGGAAATGTTAATTACCCATTTTTCTTGTTTTCCTTCGTAGGAACTCTCTCCAAGGTTATATATTTTAGGATCATAAGTGTAATTGTATCCTCAGAGCATATCAGTTCAGGTTCTGTAGAGAGCATCATGGCATGTGTCATATGAATTCACTGGTCAAATGCCATCTAATGCTGGTCTGCTTTAGTTCAGATTATCAGTAGTTTGCAAGTACAAGGCCCTGATCTTTGTTGTCATTCACTAGGTATCTAAACCAGAGATCATCAGATCTTTTTCTCAGTTATCCTGCTGTTGACAACATTGGCTCCTTAGTAACAGAAAGTAAAATTACTCCTCTTTGTTGAGTTTGTTGTTCTGCAGGATTTAGTAGTGCTGTAAGTTACAGAATAACTGGAAAATAACCAGCCATCTTCTACTTACAGAAGCATATTTTCTAGGGTAAAACTGAGAACTCAGCCTTGTAACCACAGCTTAGCATCTAGCATTGAGAAATCAGGGTGAGATTTAATGAGGTCTTTAATAAAATTGAAGGGATGTATTAACAGAATGTCACAGCTCCTGGAAGTATCACAGCTGTACATATTTTCAATGTAGAGTATTATTGGCTTAGAATAATATAATTAAAGTATAAGGAGGAAAGATGTTCTACTGAGAAATCTATTTTTAACTTCAAAGAAACTTAAACAGAAAAGGTGGAAAACATTAGATCACTGATGGTTTCCTCAGAGCCCTTAGAAGTCAATGGGAAGTGCTGGATTGAATGCAATCAACCACAGCAGATGTGAAAGCTTGGTATTAAAATACCCTGATAAGCAAAGGGATGTGATGTCTGATGGTTGTGGATGCCAGAAATTTACTTTCCTTGGGGATTCTTAAAAACATTCCTTTTTCAACACATAGATGTAAAAACCATTACATGCTACATTTTATACCTACTTTCCAGGGCCCAAGCTTTTAATTGCAGCCCAGTGATTCAATTAAGAGTGAGAAATTTTAATATGTGTTCACACATTTCTCTCAAAGTTGTTAATTCTTCACATAACTGAAACATTCACTAAGTTTAAATTACTTTTATATATTCAGACAGCCTCTTGAAATTCATTGTCATTGTGGGCAAGTTCCCATAATTGTTATTGAGCCAGGTTACTCTTTATTTCAGCTCACATTGTGTTAGTATTTAATTTCTAGAACTGGTTCAAATCTACATATTTTGATGTATCTAGTAGTGAAATCTCCATTTAAGCAAAGGGGCTGAAATAACCAATATTTACCTTCATAGAGAAATGCAGGAAAGTTTCCTCGTAATATTTGGCTGTAGTGAGTTTTATTAATCTTTCATTTCTCTGTTGTAGCCAGGTGATACTGGTTATTCTCTTTACAATCTAAATTAAACAGAAGCAGGTTGGATCCCACATTATTCTGTATAGGTATTTCCAAATTCATCCCAGTATGTCCCTTTTCATGTGTTTCAAACTGAATTCTAAGCAGAGGAATGTCTGTGTCAGCCTGGATACTTCCAGTCACGGCTTCCTGGTATGGAAAGTCCTGGTTAATAATTTAATGATGAACGTGCTTTTTCTAGATCTCCACAAGCATTGGCACTTGCTGTTGTTCTTCCCAATATGGATGAAAATACAAAAATCTTAAGACAAAAAAAAAAGGGGGGGGGAAGGAAAAAAACATATTTCCCCCTGTTTCAAAAATTCTGTCAGAAGCAAGAACATAGCAAAATACCTCAAGTGAGACTGCGGGATAAAACAGCCAGCAAATAACCTGTGTACTAGGCAAAAATGCACTTTGTTTTTTCTTTTCCTTAAAAATTGACATTTTTAGTGTTTACGGGTAACTCTTGCCCTGCTTAGCCATAGATCTTACTAAACTCATTGAATGTTCCCACTAAGATCCCATTTATCAAGATTACAGGTGAAAGCATAGGAAATGGATAGTTTTAATAAAATCAGCAGCAAAAGGCCAGAAGTGTCTTCGTGCTCCCCAGGCAGTGGGACAGTGAGCCATGCTCTGCAGGTGAGAAGGGCAAATACCTGTCCCCTGTTTGCTGTGCAGGGTGAACACACTGATATCTGCTGCTAAACGCACAGGCTGAGGTTTCCTACTCAGCAGAATATGTAGTGTGTCTGTGGCTGGTATTTTCTCATGCTGTCTCATGGTTTTTGTGGGCTTTGACAACTGTTCAGCGTGAGAGAAATAAATTATGAAACATTTCCTAGAAAGCTGTTTCTTTTTCCCAGGGTTACCTGTGATAAATAGCAGATTAATCTGAAGAGGGAGTAGAGCCACTGTAGCTGACTTGCACAATGAGGAGTAAACAATTTGATTGTTTCTTGTTTTTCTGATGAATCATAGAATTACTTAGGTTGGAAAGGACTTTAAAGATCATCTCATTCCAACCCCTTGCTGTGGCGACACCTTCCACCAGACCAGGTTGCTCAGAGCTCTATCCAATCTGGCCTTGAATACTTCCTGGGATGCAGCATCCACATCTTCTCTGGGAAACCTGTGCCAGGGCCTTCCTACCCTCACAGTAAAGAATTTCTTCCTAATAGCCAATCTAAATCTACCCTCTGTCAGTTTGAAGTCATTCCCCCCTCTCCTGTCACTACAGATTCTATTCCAAAATCCCTCTCCAGCTCTCCTGTGGACTCCCTTCAGGTGCTGGAAGGTGCCCTAAGGTCTCCTCAGAGCCTTCTCTTCTCCAGGCTGAACAGCCCCAACTCTCTCAGCCTCTCCTCACAGGAGGGATGCTCCAGGTGCTGAGAGGGCTGTGGTGCAGCCCAGCAGCAGAAGGTTCAGGGAAATCTTGTCAATGTTATTAAATATCTGGAGCAAGGTGTAAGAAAAACAGAGTCAGACTCTTTTCAGTGGTGCCCAGTAGCTGGAGAAGAGGCAATGAACACAAACTGAAACACAGGAAGTTCCCCCTCAACATGAGGAGAAGCTGTTTTATTGTGAGGGTGACATAACAATGGCATGGGTTGCCCATAGAAGTTCTGGAATCTCCATCCTTGGAGATATAAAATTTCTTCTGGACACAGTCTTGAACAGTCTGTTCTAGATAGACTTAATGTTTACAGCCCTTTTATTGTTAAACTTCGGAAGTTTGGGTTTATTTTCACACAACAGGTCCCAGGAAATAAATAAAATTTTATTTTGCACTTCTAGAATGGACTTTTCTGATTTTAATTCTTCTTAGTTATTAAATTAGAAGTATTATAGTCACTCTATCTCTCAGTCTATGAAATTTCATAAATGAAGCTTATTCAGCTGCAGGTCAATTATATCAGCGGAGACAATGGCTGTACAATAGTGTCTCTTCTCTGGCTGTAACATGATTCCTGAGCTTGATCTGTAGCTTGCTGAAGATAAATGGAGAACGCCCACTGAGTTTATTCAGACCTGAACAGGGATCTGAATTAAATTCAATGCACAGAGAAATATAACTTCTTTTTTTTTTTTTTTTTAACTACAGGACTTGAAATTCATCTAACAGCTCTGCCCACTGAGTAAAAGTCACTTTTCATTTAGCAGCTTTTAGGTGCATAGCCTTAAAATGAATATAATTTATTTTATCATTTCTGGTTAAATTACTTAGCTTATGATGCTTCTGAATGTAGAGAGTCTAGCTGTAAACTTTCTCACAGTATTTCACAAAAATTTAGCATGTATTTAATGTGTCAGATACATCTACACTGAATGCTTACTTTTTTTACCTGAGTAACTTCTGAGCAATTTGTGAGAAGACATAAAACACTAAAGTTAGAATCTGTAAAATACCATGGCATAAAATTCCAAAGCTTCTCATCACAAATAAGTTCAGCCTTATATTTTGGATGCATGTCTAAGTTCTATAATTATTTTGGTCTGCAGATTTGCAAATGCCTAGAAGACTTTATCAGCACCTTATCTGTTTCAATGCATCCTATGTTTTACTTAAAAATATCTGCCTCAGTTGATGTACAGCCTAAAGGCCAATAGAGCAGTTTTTCTTCTGAAACAAGTTCTAAAATTTAAATCAGGAAAGACCTCTTCTTCATTTTCTGTCAACTTTGGAAAAAGTCTAGAGAAGAAATTATATAACCCAGATTCACAGTTACAAAAAGATTAATTGTAATATTTTGTATTCAAGGGGACAAGGGAGATTGGTGTTATATAATATTTCAAAGCTGCTGAACAAAGCAACTTGATAATGGAGGTAATATGAAGTGAAATATCCAAGATTTAAAGAAACTCTGATGGAATGGTGCTGTTAAAGTCACCAGGAAGGCTGCATCTCTGGAGATAGCCTTAGAAAGGAACTAGGCCAACAAACTGAAGCTCACAGCTTCATCTTTAATAGATAAGAAGCTCATTTTGCAAAAATCAGTGTGGCACAGTTAAATTGAGGCTCTGGTAATTATAGTTGCTGAAGTTCCTCTGTCATGGATCTCTTCCATGCTTTCCCTATTTATGCTTGTGCTGCTCTGCTCTCCTGCCCCTCTGCCTTTATCTTTCCAGCCTCCAGAACAACACCTGAGTTGACTGGTTAGACATGGAACCCAAGAAAGCCCAGTAAGTGGCATTTTGGAAGCGTTTAATGTCCAGAACAATAACAGCTGAGGGGTATGGAGAACATACCAAGGGCAGTTTCAGAGCTCAGCAGGGTTAATGCATCTCTGCAAGAGAGAGGCACCACAGCATGGAAGTACACAGGGCAGAAGTTTTTGCAAAGGTTATTTTAAATTGTATTTTTCAGATAGTTTTTAATAATAGATTATAGGATCTGGGTTTTTAAGCCTAGTGTGGTTGGGAAGCAATAATGGAGTTTTGGAACCCACCTACAGTACTAAAAGTTCTTCATGTCCTCAAAAAACAGGGACTGAGTGTCATAACCCTTACTCTGTCCAGAAGAACCTAAAGCAGAGAATGCAGCAGAATTACAAGGGGAGATCAGTGCAAAAGTGAAATACTGAAAATTGAAGATAGAAAATACGTGGAAAAAACCCCCAGAGAAGGAACAGGCATGCTGCTGCTGTTGCTGTCTTTTCCAATAAAAAAGAATAATAACAATTTTTTAGTTGATTTTCACCTGACAAGATGACAAAAGAGCACTTGGAATGACTATGACAAGAGCCTATATGCCCCAAACCCTTACTAATTCATGTATTGATTTTTTTAGGAAAAAAAAATCTAACCTTTCATATGTCTGGTAAATGTAAATCAGTGACTTGAATTAGCAGCTGCTTGCTCTCATATGCATACAGAGATGTGATAGTGTTAACTAGAGGGATTTGAAGCCTTATTACTTTTTATCTTGTTTGGAAAAGTATAAATTGGGTGTTGAAACTGCAGTGAACCTTATTAAATGCCTCCCCTATCCCCACTGGTTGCCTTGAGTGCACAGTAGCTCTTTTCTGTTGCTGTTAGAGGGATGAAAGATTTAGGAGCCCAAATCTGTCCAAAAGGCAGCATGCACATGCAGATCTGGAGAGGGTGCTTTCTCATTTGTAACAATGCCAACATTTTATTGTGATGCCTTGGAAGCATCTCTAGGTATTGATTCCGAAAAAGGTTGGCACAGGTTCAGCCCTAGTGAAAGTAACAGAGTCAGCTTATCCAGCTTGCTTTTGAGGACTTCAGCCATCTATCAAGCCAGCAGTCTTTGCCTATCTGGGTGAATAACTCCTGTACAGCAAATTGTACAGGAATGTTTAGCCTAATCTCATAGCTACTAATCTAGTATATCTATTTCAAAGTTAACACTTTTTTTTTTCTCCTTTCAAAACGGATGTTCAGTGACTTTTTCCTGTGAGATTCAGGCTTCAGCTTTAAACAATTGATGTTTATTGCCAGAGAGGGTGTCAGCCCTTTCATCATTAGGCACGGGGACCATCACATGCTCCTCCCATTGCGCCTGTGGATCGTTTCCCTTCTCCGGCTCATGCTGCGTAACCTCCTTTCCCTCCGACGTCACAGGCACTGCAATCCTTTTCCTTTTCTGTTATATGCTCAGCAATAATCTCCTGCTAACGCACCAGCTCTCACTAAGAGAATAAGCCCTGCCACCCTCAAGCTCAAGCAGCTTCCTGACTAATGCCACATGATGGGAGATTACGCGCTTAAAATACAGTTCAGTCTTAGCTTTTTCTTGCTTGTTGTAATTCAGGCCTTTCCTTGCAGGCTGTGCCCCACATCCCCCCCTCAGGCCTGTAACCCTTTGGTCTGTTTTTTAGGATGGCCTGACTCCATCCTGGACTTCCCAGGAGTCTCCAAGTTGCTCCTTCTGATGTGCCCTCAGCTGCCATGGATGGCACTTCACCATGTCCCTCAGTTAAGGCATTGCAAGAAATAATGCTGTGCCCTGGTGCAGCCCTTAAACCCTCAAAAATTGCAAAGTCCTAAGCCACACAGGTTGCATTTTGCAATCCTACAGTTCTAGAATTCAGCTGGTTATTCACTTTCTCATTTATTTCTGTAATGATATGTGTATATATGCATGTGTTCCTGTTTATCTAGATGGGAAACTCCCAGATTTTTCAATAAATATGGGAAGTATAAATCTTTGCACAACATTTTTGGAAATCTAGCAGGCAGGTTGATACATCTGAATATCCTAACATACATTAAGAATGGGGTCCCTGAATAGCTGTGTCACATAAAGTGTGTTTGTGTGCAAGTACCAGGGTAGATAGGTGCTGTTTTATCAAATTTTTAGTATTGAAACAACTTTAGAAATTAGAGAAAATGCTTCTTTTCATCTCTTACCGTTTTTAAACTGTTACTTTTCCCTGGACTCTGAAGCCTGGCTAAGTTTCTCTAGGTTGCAGAATTCTGTCGTAAGGCTTTGACGCATCATGCAGTCAGAGATCCATAAAACACTACTTTCTTCTTCTGAAAAGAATCTCATATGGGTTGTTTCTTTTTTTGTTGGTTGGTTTTGTTCGTTTCATTTGGGTTTTTGTTTGTTTTTTTGCTTTGGGTTTGGTTTTTTGGTTGGTTTGTTGATTTTTTTTACTGAAACAGAGTGATATAATAAAAGCAAAGTTATGCAGGATGCCTGAATCCATTATGTGCTCTCCTGCAAACTTTGAGTGATATTTTGCTCTGTGCTATGCTAGCTGTAAAATGAGGGTATTAGTTCTTGCCTTCTTTAAGTCTATTTGAGGTGAGATAGATGTGAAGGGATAATTATACATTATTACTATGATAACACTCTTCTTTTTAATGTATGTTTTCATGCAATACTTCCTAAAAGTCTTATTGCTATGCCATTGAAGCATTCATTAGCCTTTTCCCTCTTAAACTGTGTTTTTTCTTTTTTTTTTTTTACAAGACATTACGATTTTTCTGATGTAACTCTTTCTGGTGGGGACTCTCAACCACTGCTGAACTGAAAGGGAGAGAATAGGTTCCTTTCTGAGCATGCTTTTCTTAGCAGGCTCAGGTGGATACAATCTGAAATTACAGAGAAGGGTCTTAGGGTAGAATTAATTTTATTTTTATTTGGCTCTCTAAAAATTTGATGTCTACTCAAAGCTAATTGTGCACTAAATATTTTCTTGAAGTCAGCTGTCAGTCTTCCTCACAGTCTGGTTATGCTTTTTGAGTCTGCTGTAGAAACACTTTCAGTGATCCAACATAATGTATGTTTTCACATATGAAAAGAATGAGTTTTCTTTCTACTGCTGAGTTGTGATTTTTTTTTTTGGTCATTAACCTGGGTGTACAATTTTCTGTATTTCAAAAGAATAAGTGTTTTTGGAGGTAGCAGAAGTAGTAATGTAAGGGAGGTCTAGAGCATAGAATTAGTTATTGTGATTTCTTTTTGATGGTACCAAGAATGTGGCTAGCCAAGAGACAAGTATTCCTGCCCCATTTCATAGCTACTAACAACTGCAAATTCAGTGGCTTTTATTCACAGACCTGGAGAGAATACTGTGCAGTTTTGTTTGGATGTATTTTCTGAAATGTAAAAGCTTTGGCTGAGTTTTGCTCTAAGTTTGAGCCTGTAGCAAGTTAAATGTTAGGGCATTAGGTACCAAAAGGTCAAAAAGTGAGATCTGTTCTGTTTGCTGGTGTCTCTAAACTAGACCATGGCACCACTCAGGACACCAGGGTTAAGCTGTAGTGTTATAAGGCAGAAGCTGGACTGTGGTCTCTAAGCAGTGCTGAGTTTTATTACCCCAGGTGGGACTATGTGTGAAACACCACGGCTTGTTGCAATCTGTGTGATTCCTTTGAATCATTGCAGAGCATGGTTCTTTCAAGGTGTCACATGAGTTTGCACTTGAATTCTATGGACTGTTAGGTGCACAAATTTGATCACCTTCTTGACAGACATATAGAAACTCCACGAGTTCAATGCAATTTCTTCTTCATTTTAGATGGCAAAATACGTGACACAGAAAAGGGCTGGATGGTTGAATGAATCATAACCTACAAGAAATCTCTAACTGAGATCTGTTTTTCCTGACTCCTACTCCATGGCCATGTCCTCCTTTATTCCAGTCATGCTGTCGTAATGTGCCATGTAGGCTTTGTTACTGAAACAATGCTATTATGAAAGAAATCCAATTAGGAAATGGAAATACTCCCCTTTAACCCTGTTAGAAATTCATGTAAAAGGTAGTGAGAGCCACCTTAACACCTATACCTTAAGTTTTTAAAAATGCATTTTATTCCTGGATTTGCTAAGAAATGTTATTAGTAGATTTGAGAAGAACAAGAGAAAAGATAAGAAATTATAAATACCATTTTAGGCCAGTCACTACTTAAGATCTTTATTTGCTGAAAGACATCTGGAATGTTCCTTGAAGTCTCAGTTTTCAAACTAGGTTTTTAAGATTTTAGGTTTAAAGCTAGGATCAGCCAGTGGCTGAAAACACCACCATGAACATCTAGGATGCTACTGCCCACTGCACCCAAGCTGAATCAGAGGTACCTCAGAATGGGTATGAATTTTCCTAAATTGCCTGGGTATAAAGTTAGCTGGATTATATTAGACTGCTGTTAAAAGCAGTTTAAGCATTAGATAATGGATAGCTATTGTGCTTATGTTACTATGAGACAAGTCATGGGAAACATTTTGATGTTTATGAGACAGCTGAAATACATTTTAAGCAAATAATTTAATAAAAACAATAACAATAGTCATTAAACAACTTACCAAGTATGCAGAGTGTACCAAAGACTTTGACAATTCTTGGAATTATTTTTGTGCTGTAGTGCTGAAATTTTCAATCAGGATTGGCAGGAACAGAAAAC
Organism: Atrichornis clamosus; assembly: GCA_013400975.1. NCBI lineage: Eukaryota > Metazoa > Chordata > Aves > Passeriformes > Menuridae > Atrichornis > Atrichornis clamosus. The sequence continues at coordinate 291,915 of WBMZ01007816.1, read as the reverse complement.
TGATGCTGGATTGCAATGGAATTCCAACAAACACGTGTATGGCATCTAGGTTATTACCAAATGAGTCCTTCATTATTAATGTTGCCATGATGAACACCAAAGGTATTAGTAAGATTAGACCAATTCTGAGACAGTGTCAGCAAAAAGAAGACAGTTCAGTACAAAAAGGCGATGTTCAATATGAAAATAATCTGTGTAACTCTTAAAATTCATGTTAGCAAGATTATAAGGATCTGTCTAAAACTGAACAGCCCAGACTGTTCTCTTAAAAATGCTGCAGCCGGATCTTTTCTGGTCAGGGGGCATACATGTTTCTGCTGCTTGAGGGGCACTCTGCCTGGGCAGAGGTGGATGCTGTGTACTGGATTCAGCAGGATCAAATTTGGATCTACCCAAGGACCAGTGGCAGCATCGTTATGAACAAAGAGTGCATTTCTAAGCTCTGCCAAATAAGGTCTCCTTATAAGTCAAATAACAGGAAAAACCCAGACCAGATCTTGATTCAGCAACTGTGCAGATGGCACATGTGGGTAGTACATGAGGAAGTTTTTCTTAGGAGTTTCTTTGCCTGTCATCTCCCTGTAGACTTTCTTTTACCTCAGTAGCCTTCTCACCTTTGCCGGTAATTTTCTGGAGTTTATTTAAAGGATTAAATTTAATTAGAATAAGAGATTATCTGAGGGTTTGTTTTAAACTACAGCCTAGGAAAGTTTGTTTGTGTGAAAATGAATTGTGTTTTGACAATATGACCACACATTTAAATTACTGAAAAATGTTACTAGATTTTTGTGGAGTCATGTGGCAGGTAATTGATCAGTTGGTCAATGATGATGATGAACTGGTGCAGCTACCACAAACCAGACTTATCCACTGGGCATCATATGGGGTAAGAGGAATGACAATGTTTTGAAGTTGTTTGCAAGTAGAGAAGTGCAAGGATGCAAGAGAGTGTGATCCAGTACACTGAGGGGATTGTCACAGATGAAGAGCTAAGGAACAGAATTTCAGTTACTGTTCCTGTATCTGAAAACATGTCCTCTATGGTGGCACCCAGAGCAAGGGGGAGGGGAGGCTCGGGAGGCTGGCAAGGAGTCAAGGACTTGGCTCAGCCTGTGCTACCTCATCCCAGTTCATGGATGAACATCCTGCCACTGCTGGTCACCAGGTCACAGTGACACCAGCATGTTAATTGCCATGGTGTGTTTATTGTTTGCTGTGCAGCCATGTGGGCAGGATATATGTAATCTGCTGTGAAAAGGAAAAACAGTATAAGCTGAGGCAGGAACAACTCTAGTGAGTCGTGACTGGACACTGACCCAGTCATCCACTTTTTCCCTGCAATCCTCTGCATGGTTAATTGGGGCTCCTCACACCAATCAGACTGTGGATATATGATCAATGAACTCAGAGCTACCCTGTTGTTGTCCCACATTTACCCGACAGTAAGGAACTGCACAATTTTTCCTGGGAATCTTTTCACCTATACCCAGCATTCTCAGAATGTAGTATTCTTGACCAATTTTTCACATTTTTCTGATCACCAGTGAAAACACAGCATCCTCTATGATGGTGAGTGAGTGTTGGGAGCTAAGCCTCTCCCCAGAGGGAGCCAGCCTGGGAAAGCACAAGAAACAACTGGATGAACTACAGTAAAATAAATAGCATCATCCAATTATAGTACTATTCTAGGAATATGTACTTAAACATTTTTCACTATGTTACTGAAAAATGAAGGTGAATATCCTGAGAGGTTAGAGTGGCTTAAACACAATGAGTACTTTATTTAATGGAGGTAAATCTTCTCTGTGAAGTTTGGAATATTCTTTAAAACATTTGTTGTCCAGAATTATTTGACAAAGCAATACTTAAATGTTTCTTATTTAAATCAAGCTATACATGATATTTTTTTATTTCAGTACCTGTTTCTGAAGCCCATGTGTTACATGTGAAAGGTAGAGTATGCTATATTTAATTATCCTCTGATCAGACAGACAGTGCAGGCAAGATACTCCCCCATGCTTGTAAAATTTAATTTTTTTTTTGTCTATAAAACTCCTCCTCTTCAGGCTATTTAAACATGATTTCATAGATATCTGTACAGTTTACAAAGCACAGAAATGGAACTGGAATAAGTTTTAAAACATTTTGAAAGACTAGCAGGTTTAACCCTCTCCAACAAATCTCCTGAACTTCACTTTGTAAAATAGGAAATACAATCTGGGGCATGGAGGAGAAGCAAGATATGAGGCAGATCATCATGAGCTCCCATAAAGAGCTCACCAGATAACTCCAGTGACCTACTGCTGCAGTTCAGCCAGGAAGACAATGTTAGCACAGTGGAGATATTTCTGAACCAACAAACAACTTTTCAGCAAAATCCAAATTTTCTCTACATAGGCTTTTGTCTTTTTCAGGAAGTTTCCTTTCTTTTGAGAAACTGGAAACATGACATGAATCTGCATTTTTGTCAGAGGTGATGTCTTTCCATGGAACAAAAACGGTTCCATGCACATGGTGACAGGGCCATCCATATGTAGGCTAGAGGAAAGAAGAGGTGTTCACTGAGTTTTAAAAGTTGCAAAGCAGTTCTACAGAATCTTTCTTCATCTCCAAGTGGTGTTGAGCCCAAATGGCCTTATTGTCTCAGGGAAATCCACAGCTGACAGCAGTCTGCTGGTGCAACTCTGCTTCCTGCTAATGGTGTTAAGACCTGCAAAGGTTGGTTTTGCCACTTGAGCCAGTTTTGGCTCCATGTCTGAAATCTACCAACAAAATTAAATCTCTAAGGAAAAAAAACATTATGTTATTTGTACCAGAGATTCTACTACAAAATATTCTATTACTTCAGAAATAGGTACTGAAATTTCCTCTCTAAGCTACAGTGTTGTAACAATGAAAGATTATGTTAAATTATGGTTTTTGAAAATCAGCAATACATTTTTATAAAATTGAATGGTGAAGCCTTTTTAAAGCATATGTTTCACTTCAGAAAGGAGCTTCCCAGGAGCTTGCTTTGTGTTGGACCATATACTTGACAGCTGAATAAGAGGATACCAAGCCCAGGACGGTAAACTCTGCTGTGAGGTAAGATGTGCTGCATCAGGGCTGGAGTTATTCCACAGTGGGTGCACCCCTCTTAATTCACCTGTATCATGTCTAGAAAGTGGCATGTGGAAATACAGTGAGATGCAGCTGCAACAATGTACTTTTGTTTTTAAAAAATGGTAACAATAGAAATGTTCCCAAAGAGCAGCAGGTCGGACTGAAAATGATAGCAGATGGGATGATAATGCAGCCACTTTGAATTCCTATAATGTTTAGTGGTTTACGGTAAAATAATTTGAGTTTTAAAAAGTCAGATGTCAGTGGAGTTTTTTCCAAGTCATCATGTTCACTGACCTTTGCACTGACTCTTCTCTGTGAGCCCTTGAGAGGGGGCACCTGCAGCCTGTGGAGTCCCATGTCACGTTGGTCATCATTCTCTGCCTGACATTTCTTGTGTCCCTAAGTTGATATGTTCCAGATTAATGAGGCATTTGTTCTCAATCAAGAAGCTATTTAAGAATACACTTTTAATTGTAATGGGTTGTATATGATTAATTATTTCTACAGGGCTTAATCATATTTTTGGACAGTTCAAAGCAGATTTTTTTTCCACTGGGTACTGCCCAAATCTCTTCAACGTTCATATTAGTTATCACCCAATAATTTATGGAAGTGAATTGCCTTCGTGAGGTTATGTGAACTTTGAGAAATTTGCCTAGAGCTCTTTGCTGTAATGACCTTCAAAGTTCTTTGTAAAAGGAATGAGAGGGCTAAGACTCAGATTGGTTTCAAAAGAAGTGTGTTTAAGTTAATTTGTGGGGTTTTTTGAAAGACCCCATTGTTTTAGGACTATTCATCCCACAGTTGGTTGTGATGAGAGTATGTAGCCATTTTTATATTATTCTATGCTCATCCTACTCTCTTCTGTCAGCGATATATTTAGAAGAAACTGTGTTTCAATGGCTAGTACATTCCAAACTGGACCAAGATGTTCCTTACATGTGTGCTCCCTGCATGGTGGATGAGAGCCATGCCATGTGTTTTCATTTGCAAAGCTTACTTCAGACTTTTTTCACACTCTGAAGAATTTCCACTTGTTGCCGTTCTTGAAAGGACAAAAGGTTCAGTACTTTAGAGGTCTGGGCCTTGAGGAATTTTTTGAGAACTGTGATTTTTATGACCTTTCATCTCTCCTGGTGTCATGGGACATAATTTTGGCATGTGTAACTGTGAGCCTAATGGTGGTCAACACACCAGATTCTGAGCTCGGGAGAGTCTGTGCTTGTAAGGGGATTTTCTCTCCTCTGAATCAGTAAACAATCAAATTAACATTAAACCTCCCCTTCCCGTAAGATTTGGTGTTTGTAGCTACAGAGATTGCAAATGAATCACCTGCAGAAGGATTTGGGTGCAGAGGGTGAGGCTCTTTCTCTTCACATCACCTTTGCCTGCAGCTATCAGATAGGTAATCTGATCATCTACTTACATTATCCTTTTATTAAGTGGGTCCAACCCAGTAAAATAATAACCATGAAAATGCTACAATAAAAGAATAGTAAGAGCCCAAAGTACTTGTTAGAGCTGTCTGTAGATAGTGGTCTGCTCTTCATTATGACTGAGGTTTTTTTACAAGTTTCATGTGAAATGTACAGTGGGCAGCTGGCATCCAGCTATTTTTCTTGGCTCTTTCCATTTTGGGTGAGCAGGGGCTACATTATGAGGCAAGATCCATTTGATCAAAAGGACCCATTAGGTCTAAACTTAGAGGCTATAGCATCAGATTATGTGCTATCTGTGGGTGGCTTTTTGTAGCATATAGTGATTGAATCTATGTTCTCTCCTTCTCTTCTCATATAGAATATGTCTTGAGGAGCAGCTCCTCCAGAAGAGCTTTCTCTATAGAAAAGACATTCAAATTTCTTTGATTTTTCCTAGTATCTATCATGGCAGTGTGTTCCTGCAGGGCAAGGGACAGAGCTTTGTCAGATGGGTTTACAGTAGAAGGGCACCTGTGGTGCAGAATGACTTAACAGAGAATTAAGAGGAGGAATAGCAAATGAAACAAACTGTAGTAAAGTCATGACAAAGTGTACAGATAATGAGGACATCCAATACGTGCCCCTCATCCCACCCCCCAGTGTGGTGTGTCAGTCAGGGCTCTTCTTATCAGTACCAGTGACTCATTTTGGTGGAATTTCAGAAGTCAGCACCCTTCTCTGTTCCTCAGTGGGAGGTGATCACCCTTGATGCAAAGGCAACAGATCTGAATGTGTGATTGCATATAAACTACCACAGTTTGTGGCTGATTTGGTTTATTTTAAACTTCTGCATAGTATATTAATACACAGAGCAGGAGAATGAGACAACAGGAGGGTGGAAACACTTGACTGTATTGCCAGAGCCAGCCAGGACAGCAGGTGGGAAGTGCAATCTTCTAATCTTCCCAGTGCTCTTGGGTCAGAGCTCTTGTTCTAGAAAGCACTTCTCCTACCCTGGTTGTCAGAGAGTGAATTTTGTCACTCAGAATTGCTTCTGTGTATATGCATGTGTGTGAAGGGGCTGACATGATGGCAGAAATGAATAAAGAAATAATCTGAAGTGCTGGTTTTGAACTTTGTGGCTACAAATGCACTATCAAAAAATCCCCAACAACCCAGTTTCAAAAGTGTACAGTATGTGCTAGCAGTTTTGCATGGGAAGTTTCTTCTACTGCAAAGAAAAATAATTTTTTCACCTGAAGGTTAAGACACAGCAAAAGCCTGTTTAAGTTAGCCTGTTGAAAGGCAGAGCTGAAACATGGTTTAGCTTTAGTTAAAGGCAAAAGGCCATATGTGGAGACTGATAGAGAAGCAAAAGTGAACTAGAATAGTTCATGTCTCACTGAATCTGAAAGTGTATGCTCCATTTAAAATGATAATTCATGGAGGTCTGATTGCCAGGTATTCAATTTGGTGCTGGAATCGCTTGAACTCAGACTATATTTGTGAAACAGTCATGCTTTGCACGAATATTGTCAGTGTCAGCTGTATTGAACAGTCTGTGCTTTTTTTTTGGTATTGAGCATAAATAAAATTAGTTGAGTAAAATGGCAATTATGTCCAAAAAGGACCTCTTCCAATAAAAAATTATGCAATGCTACCTATTGCAAGTCTCCATAATCAGATTCAGTCAACCTTTCCTCTGTCTGGATGGCCTGTAACCTACAGAATCTGTTGTTAATTTGTGAGTCAGTGGTTTGAATGGAGCTTGCTGAGAGGGTCATGCAGAGTTAATGCCAAGAACCCTCTTTGGAGAGCCCAGTGTAAATAGGTTGGGGCTGGCCTAACCAGACCCTCGTCTGAGGTCACCATTATCCAACATCATTAGCTGAACTTTGGAACCATTGGACCCAGTAAACCAGTTCTGCCAAAACAGCAAACATTTCCTGCTGGGCTGAACTTGAAAGAACTCGTGTTTTGGTCATGTAAAGGAGAGAGAAAATGTTTCCCAGAACAGTCAAGAAAAGGTTATCTTTGCTCAGGTCTTCATCTGACGATGTAAAAAATTGACCAAAATGCTAAAGAAGAGATGTTTGTAGAAATGCTTGGTGAATGATAGGTTAAGTGGAATATCAGATCATGCAACGTCTCTAGGAAAATTAAAACCAGAAACGGTAATTTAGAAACCTGCAGGTTCATTGCAAAGTGCAATTGTATAGACACAGTAGTGAACATTATTCTCTGAGAAAGGTCTGGAAATGCAAAGTGTGGGATATATTGCAGTAAAAGAAATTCTGGAGCAGATTTAAATTTAAAACCTCATTTTTCAAAACTGAGTTGTCCTCCCAAGCATGGGCCAGGTGGAGTGGAATGATCTTGAGTTATGTTCTGAGAGGTAGATGGGCAGACCTAAAGCATTCTGAAGTGAGAGCTCGTATTGATTTTGCTGAGGTTTGACCAAAGAACAGAGTCACAGGTTTCGGTCAGAGCAACACTTTCAGGTACACAATGAGGGCTTTTTGCTTGTGGGTACAGCAAGACTGAAATACTGAGCTTCTCCTTCTTTATAAATGAAGCAGGACTGAGCTGTTCTGGGAATATTTGAACTTTAATAAACTGATCTTTAATAAAAAGGCCACTCACACCATTGCAAGCCAAAAGTCACATTGTAAGAGATTCCCTAAGGAAAGCCCAAATTAGAACTTGTTAGTTTTCAAGATTTTCAAATTTATACATAGTCATCTATTATCTTCCAAGCCAAGGGCATTTCCTATTTCAGTTGCATATATACTTATTCTAGCCATTAGACACGGTACAAATACTGAAAACAAAAGTAACCTTTTTTTTGGCTTTTCCTCTTTTTGGAAACCTTCGACCCACATCAGTTAGTACTGGATGCAGTGCACCTATTGACTATCCCCCAGGGAACTCCCAAAGCTCAAATCTCAACTGTGTTATACAAAACCAGATATTTTTAAGATTAACTGCTTTATATATTGTCTAGCAGTATAGTTTCTAAAGGGTCAGCATGGGGTTCTTTGTCTTTAGAGAATGAAGATAATGAAAACACCTATACCTGACACGTTCACCATTGTCAGAACTGTGAACCTGAGCTTGTGTGAAACAAACTGTGCAAAAAGTCCTGGTGGAGACACATCTGCTGCAAATGTTTCAGTAGGGAAAAGATACTGTCTGGCTGAAAAATGTAGAACGAATTCACAAATGCAGCATGTTGCTGTTTAACAGATATACGTGGCCTTAGGGACTCATGTGGTTCCATTACTCGTCCAAAGTTCAAAATAAAGAGAAAAATAAGTTTTGACAGTCACTTCTGAGGGAAGTGATAACAGATCAAAGGACTTGCTTTTATTGCGATATTTTCATCATTATGGAAAAGAATCACTTTGGACTTTAGCTGCTGTTTGAAATCTTTACCTTTTAATAAGTGACTGTAAATGTAGCTCAGAGAACAAAGGTTCCTCTTTTACAGTTAAACTTTTAACCCTTGAGGTTGAATTGGTGGAGACCAGAGGGAAAATCCACTGTGTTTTCACTGAACTTTTTACCCTTTGAAAAAAGCTGAACAAGTTTAAAGTTCATACACTGAGCAAGAGGTCTCTACTGGGGATTTCTGGTATTATTAACTTCCTGACCTCAGATAATTAAAAGGGAAGAGTGGAGGCAGTGCAGACTTTGACTCAACTTTGAACTTTTAACCTCTTGAGGAACATTTTTAGTGTGCAAGTGGTACACACAGTAAACTCTCTTATTAACTTTCTTTAACCCATGGACACAAAAACTGTCAACAGGCCAAAATTATCCTTTGTCCTTTATGTCATATTTCTATTTGTGTAGCAGCTAAAACTCTAGGGGGATGTTGTTTGGATACAAAAAGTGACAGAGACAACTCTTTTCCAGGAACTGGCAAGTACAGTAGGCAAGCAAAGGGAGAAGCAGCCATGAATCTGTCGGGCACTGCAGCGGGGTCTGTAATTCAGACTGTGTTGGGTTTTACCTTTAGGACATACACCAGTGTTTTAGTGTTGCCCCTTACTAAAATTTTCCTTACCGAGTGGAGGTGTTTTTTCTCTTTCTTCAACTGGGCTTTGCTTGCTCAAGCGTTAAAAATAGTGATACTCAGCTGCCCAGGAGATTATGGATTTATTGACCAGGAAATAATCAAAAAAGCAGCATTGTAAATTCTGTATTTAAGCACATAAACTGTACTTCCTCATGGCTACAACATAAATGAAAGAAAAAAGAATATTTGCTTTTTGTCTCAGCAAGAAGATGATCTGTGACCAGTTGTTTGTCAGGGATACCATTTGCTATGAACTAGTCTGAGGAACAATGTGGGAAGCTGTAAAATTTTCGGTTAAACTTCCTAGCATTAGTGTTATTGGGGGTGTAAAACAGAATTATTGGGAATCCATGTGGTCAGAGGTAAAAGAACCTGACTGAAAAAAACACCAACAAAGAATATTGAATGAAAATATTTCCTCCAAAGCTGCAAACTTCTGGGACAAAATGTCAATAGTTGGTATCCTCTCAATTATTTAACCATAAGAAAAGGAAGAACACAAGTTTATCTCTTATGGCTCCCTAAATGTTTATTTCATATTATGATGTGTCCAATCGTAGCAATTTTTTGTCATCTCCACTAGGAACTCAACAGTGTTCAATGTAAATTGTAACATTCATTTCAGTTTTCTTTAGCTGCAGAAACACAATCGGAAGAATAATGCAAAATGTCTTTTGAAAGCAGATGTGCCAGAGCATGAAATTGCTTTATTAAGATTATTAGATTAGCAGAAAAATCTTGGGGCTGGCTGGATGTTATGGCAAGTATGGATGCATGCACCTATAGCAGGGTTGGAGGGACAGAGAAAACCCATGGTAGGTTCTGCTGGCTGGTAAAGAGCTGCCCCATAGCCCTCCTTCAGCAGGGTTGATGTGCAACAGAATAATAGAAGGTCATTTAGTGTTAATCTTTCACTTCCACCAGCTGGGGACATCATCTGTACCCCTTAGTAATTTTCACAGCGACCCATGGCTGGGGTGTGAGGGAGCAAAACTGTGAGTAGAGGGATGTTGAGTGTCCCTGTGGGCCCAATGGTCAGAAGCACTTGGTGATAAGCTGCCAGAGAGGTGTCTGATATTTCCTGTTTGGGTAGGACTGTCACAGCAAGTTTTAATTAAATCATAGAACCGTAGCATGGCCTGGGTTGGAAGGGAGCTTAGAATTCATCTTTTTCCAATCCCCTCCATGGGCAGGGACACCTTCCACTAGAGTAGGTTGTCCAGAGCTCCATCCAACCTGGCCTTTAACACTTCCAAGGATAGGAAATTCACAGCTTCTCTGGGAAACCTGTGCTAGGGCCTCACCATCCTCACAGTAGCTTTTTTTTCCTAATATCTGATTTAAACCTGCTGTATTTCAGTTTGAAGCCATTCCCCCTTGTCCTGTCACTCCAGGCCCTTGTAAAGAGTCTCTCTCCCTCTTTCCTGTGGGCTCCCTTCAGGTGCTGGAAGGTCACCATTAGGTCACCCCAAAGCCTTCTCTTATCCAGGCTGAACAAACACCATTAAATACATTGTATTGAATCCGAAATTAGCGTTGCCCTGTGTGTATGAAGTTCTGAACCAGGAAAACACTAAGGCTTCTGTGTATAAGCAGGAAAAAATGAAATTATAAGTAGACTGCTATTAGTCAAGAACCTGGGTGGTGGGAAGAACACTTGAGTTGCTACATGTATGAAAATTAATATAATTTATTTTTCTCAAACATAGATTTTAATATGAATTTTTTCATGTCCTGAATGGGGACATGGCCTGCTCTTAAAGACACAGTGAAAGGGAGGGAGGGATAGTCTTATAAAATCTTCTTTCCGTTCCACTTGCAGGGTAGAGTGAATCCTTTCCTTGTGCCTTGACCTCAGAGGAGAGCTTGAAAACCATGTTTGGCTGAGCTGGTCCATTGTCTGCTGCACCAGCAGCACTGAACAATCCATAGGGTGTGCAGGATTTACCTGCTCCCTTTGCACCTTTTACCTCTGAAGATTTTCCAGATTTTCAACTGCAAGGTAGGAGGCTTTAAAGTCTGGTCACTAGGCCAAAGTGGGCATCTTTTCATGTGGATTGCAAAAAGCACTCTGAGCAAAGGTTCAATTCCTCCAGAAAAGGTTAAATTCCTGCTGCAAAGCATGAGGTTAGTAAGAGCATCTATACTAACAGGTTACCCAGATTTTTTTTTTGTCAGCATGAACAAAACTGTGTGTTTTGTCCTGATCCAGATCTCTGAACTGTTTTAGTGCAGAGGTTTTCCAGAAAGCATTCAGCTTGTGGTATATAGTTGGCATGGAAAATTTCAGCTGGAGCTAGACAGAAGAGGTCTGGCAAAGTTACAGGCAAGTGATAGCAGGGTGTTTCTCATAACAAGCACTGGAAAACCTTGCTACCAGCCCCTCCTGCAATCTCACAGTTCCCACACGGAGACAGAACATGTAAAACCAGTGTGAGGGAGTTTGCATTTGAGCGTGTGGATGGATGGAAAGTGTCCATGTGCATGTGAGGTTGTGTGTACTGTACATACAGGGCTCTTCAGGAGGAACTGTACGATCCAGGAAAATACTGTTGGGATCAAATTGCAACGTGTTTTTTTCCTGGATGGAGTATACAGGTATTATGGAAAGAGATAAAATATAAACCAAATAATTATTATCATCTTTATGTAAGTGGAGAGCAGAACTTAAAGGGTTTCAGTATGAATCAATGTCAGGATAAAATTTCCAAAGTCAAAGTCTTGTTGTCACAGTCCTGCACCCATCTCATGCTGGATGTATGTATCTTTTCTTTTCACTGCTTTCTTCATGGGTGTGTGATGAACAGAGTTTATAAAAATTGAAAAGCAAAATTGTTACCTGGCCCTGCACACTGAAACAAGAATGAAAGAGGAATCCTGGTAAATGTCACATCCCACACACTCTGCCTTTGAGTCTTCCAAAGTCAAATGTTCAAGGCTGAAATGTATTGCATGGAAGGAAGGAAGAGGAATTAAAAACCTGCTCCAGCTTGCAAAGGGATACTTACAGAGTCAATTCTGGTCAAGGTGAGGGACAGAAAGGAGATACAACTCAATTACAAGCCATGCTCAGGCATTCAGGGGGGATAGAACCCTACTTACTGGAGCCATATGGAAAGGCCACCCCTAGCTGTCAGCACGTTAATCAGGGTCAGAGTACAGCAGTGACCACATCCATCCTTTCCTTGCGTGGTTCTGCCCCACCTGCAGCTGCCCTTGGCTGGTCCACACACGGCTCCGAGGGGCCAACTGATGAGTTGAGGGCACAACACCAGGCCTATATGTAGAAATTGATCATATTAAAACTTTTCCCTGCAAGTTTTTTTTGCTGATGGCCCATAGTACCTGCTTTACCCCTCACACTGCAGCCTTGGGAAGACCCTGATTTAAAGTGCCCAGCAGAAGGAGTGGCTTCAAGAAAGAGTGCAAGGAGAAAGCTTTGGCAATAAAAAGGAACCATACAGGAAATTCAGGAAGTGATTCCTTGGCTGCCAGACACTAGGCTCTTCCCAAGATGTGTGTTCACGTCCTCACTGTGTTTCTCAAAGGCGAGCTTGGAAAATCTCACCTTGGCTCATTTTCATTCCTCAGCTGTTGCTCTCTTACATTATGTGTAAGTCTAATAACATGAAAAGATCTGTCTGTAGTGACTACTACTTATGCCAGGTTAGCTGATGGATGTGTGTGTCTGTTTTTATTAGTTTATGACTCTGCAGAGAAGACATCTGAATGTCCACAGGGATGAAGAAGACATGATCCCTGCTGAAAACTGCTTGCAATCAAATTTGAGAATTGATCATGAAGGTTGACAGAACACAATGGTGAATAGATGTAGGCTGAGAAGTTTTATTAGAAAAACAGAATGCATGCTTATCAAAGCCTTCTTTCTTTATGGTGGCTTGGAAAAAGGTTTTATTTGGAGTTTTTTCAGTGTAAGTCTGTGGGGCTTATTCATTGCTACAGGTATTAAAAATGATGTGCCTGAAGTTTATGAAGTAGCCAAACAGATACTGGTGTATAAACCAAAGGAAACTTAATTTAAGATTGAAATTCATCCTATAAAGTTCTCTCCTGTTTCTCCTTCCCCTCTGTGCCATGGCTGTATCTCCAACAGAAGAGCATCCCAATCAGGTTAAAAATTACATTTCGGACCTTGTTGGCTAAGCTGGCTTCTGGCAGAGTAATCTTCCTCCCTTGAATGGTATTTTCTTGCCAGGAAGGTAGAGCATGTTACACTCCACTGACTAAACTATAGAACTATACAGAAAGAGGGAACCAATAATGGACTTTATTCTCTTCATGTCCAAATTTCTTATTATTTGCTTATTTTTTTTCTCTCAACAGTGGGACTTCTTACACAGAATAAAGATCAAAGTGTGCATTTGTATCATGTCTTTTGCCTAATGAAAGCTGGATAATGAAAGACATTACTTCTTATCTTTTTTGGTGAACTTCTTTGGATGAGGCAAAAAGACAGGTAAGTCTATTTTAGAGGAATTTGGTGTTTAAATCAGAGGTGCTAGTGAACAGGAAAACAAATAGCAAAAGAAGTGTTCAGGCTTCAAATGAAGACATATGAAATAGAAAATGAATGAAGCAGAACTGATCAGATTTTTGTTCTCATAAAAATGTTGTTTTGTTTCACAGACTCGTCAATTTAAAAAAATACCTCTTAAGGCATAAGTGCATAGCCAAATTCATAGGATAATACGATTTTCCTCCAGCTTATTTCAGTCTGTCCACTGAGGCAACAGAGTACTTTCCTCTGATACATAAGTGATGCCTTATACACTTTTTTACATGTATTTTTATAATCTGTAAAAAGTAACATTAATAAGTAACTGATATTTAAAGGATTTTGTTTGGCATCAGGAGTACAGGATGACATTTTGGAAGTAGGTCAGGAACTTGTGTTGACCTAACATCTCAACCTAAAATCCTACTTTACTGGCCATAGGACTGCCAGGGCTGCTGGATACTGTGGTCAAGGAATAATTGTTTGTATGTGTGAGATTTTGAATGTTTGCTACTCATTCCCAAGGCTTCATTATTTTTACCTGCCACAAAAGTAAAATCAAAGCACAAAACCCCTGTCTGTGACCATGGCGAGGATACAATAAAATCAGTGGTCACAAGATTGTATCAATTCTATGCTACTGAAAATTTGCTTCCAGTAGCTCAGAAATATATGCTTTCCTTCCTCTTATAAAGGACCCTTATTATGTTCCGGAAACACATAATTATAATTAATTAATATTTATCCACCGTCACATATTGTCGAAGTTGGAGAAGAAGCAAATGAAGTCATCAGTGTTTGCAAAGTTGTCACTATTTAAGGAAATTGAAGAAAATGGCAGTAAGTGAAAGTTTAACAAAATTGAAAAGGAGAGCTGAGAGTCTGAGCCAGTGAAAGAACATCAGGAGTCATCATTTGGCTTGAGTTCTGGCTGTATCCCAGCTTTCACTCCCAAGAAATGCAGATTCACTCTCCTTTTAAAGCACATTACCACCTAAGCAAAAAAATCCTCTCGTCCCTGCAAGTCACAGCTGTAAATTGGACATGCTTGCTTTGCTGGCAGATGCACACCACATTTATCATTTGACAAAATGCATTCCTGTTGGGCCATAGGATGTTCTTGTAAACAAGTACCCCGTTCCCTGAAGAAGGGTAACTTTAGTGTTATGAGGGACTTCATGTTTTGTTTCTAACACTGATGCACCTAATGTAAACACCCTTCCCCAAGGAAGAAAGGGCAAAAGGAAGAATACAGAAAGCACTGCATGAAAACTTTGTTAGGACCCCCCTGAGCCTGCCTTTTCTCCCTGGTAGTGATGGGCCCAGCCCTGCATCCTCCCTGAGTGTGCTGCCATTTTCTCCTTTTAGGGTAGCAAATCCTGATCTCTAAACTTCACAGTGGCACCGGAGCTGCAGCCAGTTCCAGGAATCAGCTGCCCCTCCCCGGGTCAGCTCAATGTTGCTTTCATCAGAAGTGTCACTGCAATGGGGAGAACTCATTATAACGAGTTTCAGGAGGCATTGACATAATCAGGTCAGCTGGAGGTGCATAAACAACAGTGAGGGGAACAAAACCCGTAGAGAAATATGTATCTTTCTATCCTATTCCTGGGAGACACAAAGTAAAAAGCCTTTGCTCTCACCTGCTGGCGTGGCATTCCTACTTCTCCCTTTTCTCTTTCTGGCTGTAAGGCATTTTCTTAACTGCAACCTGACAATCCAAGGACATTTTCATCCATTGCTTGGATCTTAGGCAAATCTTCCCTTTTTTCTTGTTGTTATCATGGCAGGCAGATTTTTTTAATAGTCTGCTTAATGGCTATGTCCCCCCTCGACTATCCATCAGTGAGACAGAGAGAGGACAGGGTCTCTCCAGAGGCTTTGGGGCCACTGGGGAGGGAAGAAGAGGGAATTTAAGGGAATATTGTATATTACAGGAGCATCTAGAAAGCTCGTGTCTCTGATGATGAAAACATTACTGGGCTTTTGTAATTTTTCCCCTTATGAGCCTATTGACAGTTATTCATGACAACCATGATCTGAAGACAGCCAGAAAAAATACCATGTTATGTAATTTGCACCCAGAGATGGCACATGCTAATGCAAACCTTGGTTGATTATAGAGCAGGCTGCTATTACAAGTGGGGCTGAAAAATGCTTCTTCAATTAAAAAAAAATTAGTTTGAAGGTTTTGAAATTACTGTAGAATCTTCTTTTGTGACACTAGAGATGTCAGAACTAAGGCCTGCAGTCCTGGCTGGAAGATGAAGCACTGTGTATTTATTGGGAATTTAGAGCACAGACATGCTAAAATGCATGCCAGTATTTAATACAGTGTCTTCCTATATTACTATAAGGTAAGTGATTTCATGAAAAAGAAAGATGGCAGATTCTATCCTTTATGCTGTTGCTGTTGCTGAGCAAATAATTTTCCTTCGAAAGGAAAGGGCTTGGAAAATATTAAAAAGAGTCTTCATCAGGCCCATCTCCATGAAACATCCAAATTAAAAAAGGAAGATGCTTGTCATAAGAGGGAAATGGGAAATACATTTTGTTCATGGGAAGATGTATTTTTGTGACCTGCTGAGAACTCATGGATTAAAGGGACCAGTTTTGGGCAGCCCTCTTGGGAAAAGTTTGAGATTGTCTATAAAGAAGAAGCCATTGGCAGTCTGGATACTGTGACCTTCTCTTTACAGCTGAAGACTGCCTTTGACAGCAGTGGGCGAGGATCTGCAGGGGTTTTGGATAAGACTGATGTCCTTGTATGTACATTCTCCTGCTTCTGGCAAGAGAGTGGCAGTGTATCACTCTCTGTATTTGGATTATTACCATGCCTTCTACCTACTTACACTTCACTTGCAATTTTGGATAAGTAGAGTCATCATGTTCATTTTATGCCCCAAAGTTTTGTCTGGTACAGCTGTGTGGTGCTAACAGCTGCTGGCTTTGGGTACAGAAGTGGCTGCATTTTAGGAATAGGCAGTGAGATTTCTGCTGTACAGTTTGTTCAGCCAGTGAAGCACTTTGTAGGTCCAGGTGTGTAAAAAGTGCTTAAAAATATTGATCCTACAATAATAATAATGATAATAATTTGATAAAAGAGATTGTAGTTCATGTTTTGATGTGCAGTTTACTACTGATTTCTCATACAATATGCAGGAAATCATGGGCTCATGTTATTGTGCCTCATTGGACAAAACTTCAGGTCTAGGAATTAGATTCCTATTCTGCAGCTTAGTCATTAAAATTAAAAAAAAAAACAACCCAACTTTATCATTTGTATTTACATTCATGCTGCAAAACAGGTCACCCTGCCCTTTGAGTTCTCTTTTCCACAGAATGGGCCAAATCCTTTCCCAGTGTGACTCCTTTGACTCCAGCACAGTTGCACAAGAGATGACTGCAGTTCTGGAAGTCTGCAGGATAACTATTTTGATTAGGGATAAAAAATTAGCATTTAAGTGGAGTCTTATTCTTGCTGGCATGGTAGGTGTGGTTTTGGGCTTTTTCCATTGACATTAACTGGAACTGGAGTAGATATTGTTTACTTGTAAAAAAAAGAAAAAAGTGTATTTCATCTTCTTTCTGTCTAGCCACTGTACAGTAATCATAAGATTGTAAAAGACAGCAAAATCAAAAGATAAAATAAATATCCTGTCTTGGCTATGCCTTCCTCTGTAATATCATTCCCTGATGAAAACATAAAACATACAGTTGTGCTGCAAACACAGGAAAGGCATTGGGTCCATTTGGCTCGCTCCTTGTCTGAGCTGGAGCACTGGGTAAGGATCAGCAGCAGAAGGGGATATGCTCACCTTGGCATCCGTGGGGGAGGCACAAGGAGAGAGCCTGGTGTGGGTCTGAGCACCCACAGGAGCCTGCTGGAGAGGCTAGAAGAGGCCAAGGGGACCAGAAAGCCTTGCACAGGCAGGACACCAAGCAGAAACTCAGACTTTCAGTGTGGGAGGGTAGTAGAAAGGCATGGAGGTGAGGGATAGAGGTAGCTGGAAACACAGTGATGGAATTAGAGGCTTTCTGGAGAGTGTGGCATGGAGAGAAAGGTCTGAGGTACCTGAGGAAGAGAGTGGAACTTCTTTTGTACAGAGAGGAGAAGAGATCACTGGAGCCACCCATGCAGTGCAGCAGGAAAGCTTTCAGTGGACAACTGATTGAATCCATCTGAACCCGCACAAGAGAAACTGGCCAAGACAGTCACCTTCCCATTGTCTTTTCTCCAAGTGCTTTGCCACAGACAGGGACCTGCAATGCCCCAGACTGTGCCTGGTGGCAAATAAATAAATAAAACTGATTGACTAGTGCTGTGCATTAATTATCTGGGAGTAGCAACAGAGTAGCATTGCCCTTTGTACACGCAAGGACCAGCAAAAAATATACTGGAGCACTTTTCCTCCTGATGTTTAGCTGAAAGTAACATTAAAGACCTCAGCTCCTCCCAGCAGGTCATTAAGCCCCAGGAAATACCCTGTTCCTCTATCGTTATTACTTAATTATTTTCAGCCCTGTAATCTAATTTGCAGTTTGACTCTGTGTTGATTCTAGCTGCTGTATTGTAACCTTTGCAGTACAGGAAATGTGACACAGGGCTGCCTGTACTGACGTCCAAACCTTTGGGTATAAAGGACTTTTTCATAAGCCTGCAGCTTCAGGAAATAACTCGTTCTCTAGAAAGCCTGAAGCATTCTGGAGATTTTACTTTCTCCTCTTTTCTGCAAAAAATGTTTGGTAGAGTTTACAGTGCAAAACTGAGTAATGAAGGATCTTTCATGGAGTACGTGCCATTCCTCTTTAAAGCAGGATATTAGAGAAATGTGTCACACAGAGGAGCTGTTAACATATTCACTTTGTTTTAATTAATTATAACATCTGCTTCAGGTGTTCTAGAAAACAAGGAAATAAACTCACAGCTATGAAGGGAAGCTGTCTGAATATAAGAATTGTAAATGAGATAAATTAACAATCAAAACAGTTAAAGCTTGAAATGTTATTAAATATGGGCATAAACCAGATAGTTTTATTTCAAAAAGAAATTACTGGGTTTTCTGCAATAGCCACTATGTGGTTTCTCTAGAAATCTCTGAAAACTAACAGGAAATTAGAGCTGTAGGGAGCCATCTGCTTTGAGGTATGTCTCATCAAGACTCTAATTTTTATCTCTGGAATTGTTTGACAAAATACAGGGACAATACACAATGTTCACAGTATGTGATGCTTCTGAGCTCAAAGGTTCTTATGGATGTGTATTAGTCATGAGAGCCTGTGGGAGGGCACTTAATCTGAAATAAAGCAAAAAGGGAAAAAATGTGAAGGGGTCTCTCAAGTCTAAGTCTCCAGGAAAAGCCCTCAATAAAGGCACTGGAGGAAATAATTTAGACAATGAGATGAGAATGTGGGAAGCATAAAGAAATTAGTGGTCAACAGTCCGAGGACTATGTTTTGGGTGAATATCCTTAATGAGTAGGAAGTATTGAAACCACAGTTTCATTATGTTTTTTCTTGTAGCCCTTTTTTTCCCCAATCCTTGCATGCATACCTCTGAACCTTGGCTTCAAACCAGGTTAAATAAACCTTCCTATTGTTTTCTACAGATCTATCTCGTGTCAAGGTGCACCAGGATGAAACAGAGGGGCTGATCCTGCAGCTGTGGGGGCTCAGGGTACCAGAGGGGCAGAGGAGGGGTCGGGGTGTCTCTTCTGTGTGTACTGAGGGACCCTGGAAGATCCATGCAGATGCTCTGAAGCTTGGATTGCCACACGCTGGGGGCTGAGATATTCCTAATGGCTGGTGCAGGAAAAGCTCCTTCTCTGCAGTGTGTGGGGATACGTGGGACAATGTGTGGAACAGCAGGGTCTGGGCTGCTGGACTCAGCTGAGCAGGACAACTCTTAAAATGCTGCATGCTCTTCAGCCTGCCTTGTCCTAGGGATGTGGATTCTGAGAAGTGTGGAAGAGTTATTCCTGCTTTCCCCTGTCCTTTGTCACACAGCTCTGCAGAGCTTGTGAGCCTGCAAGCTACAGCAGCCCTTCTGCCAGGAGGATTGTTATCCATACAGCAGGGAATTCCAGGGGCTGGTGTCACTTCACTGGAATGGGGTGTGCTACCAAACTGTTACAGTGAAAAATGCAATAGTAGTCTTGAATTTTCTCAGGGTTGTTGTAAAAATACATGTGTGTAGAGGGGGAGAAAAGGTAAATTGCAATTTACCTCCATTTCCCCTACACAGTAAAATGATTGCTGTGGTGTCCTGATCACCTCCTCTCCACTCCCCAGCCCTTGGTCAATGATATTGGGCCCCCAAAAATATGGAATGGTCCTGGTTTTGCAGTTGCAAAGCCTTTCCTAATAAGTGCTGTGACAGCAAGGCCTGCACTTTGAATTAAACAATTTTTTTCTGGTAACAGAGCTAACTGAAATAATTCAGTGTAAATGAAACTGAAATGGATGTGTAAATAAGAGTCCATTGTTATATAGAAATATTGCATTATTCCAAGTCCTCTCTTGTTTGTACAAGTTCTTCTCTTAGGGGAAAGTATACTTCCAACAAATATCTTGAGTAGCTAACTCTTCTTGGCTGACTCAAAATGAATAGGCAGCTTTATGGTCTCTGTCTGTATCCATTTTTAGACTTAGAAATTCTGACTGAAGCCATTGGAAGACCTTTGATCCATTAGTCATGCAGGATCAGATCCCTCTCCATGGAAAAGATATAACAAAGGGTGAGGAAGTGGCAACCTCCCCTTATTTTATCACACAGCATGGTGACTCTTTGCTATGATCAGACACAAATGTGGTGATTCAGGAAGAAAGGCCTGAATGCTTAGAAGAAAGGTTGAAAACAGAAGATATTCAAATGACAGCTAGAAGAAGGGAACAATGCTGATATAATTGGAGTAGACAAAGGATGTTCACTTTGTGACACATTTTGAGAAACATCCAGGAAAATTTGTTATGCCAAAGCAGGTTCATGGTTCAGTGGAAATGCCATCTTCCGTGGGGAAGTAAGCAGAAGAGGCAGCGTGCTCTGAGCAGACAAAGGAACAAAAATAGTTCAGGGTTCCACAGCAGATAGATGTATACAAGTTTAGATATATTATTATGATAAAAGTCCTGCTAAGTGTGCACAGCACTTTCCTTTATGGTTGTTCCACTGAGGAATGACTGCATGCTGCTGCTGCTTGCTGATGGAGGGGCCTTCCTACTTCCCTTCATAAGCAGCAGTGTTCAGATGATCTGCCTCCAGAAGCACCATAGCTGGTACTTATGGTCTAGAGTCTACCTGTGTTTCTTTCTGTATTTAAAATCCATAGTAAGAAGGCATGGTGAAGCCTGTTCATGCATTGAGCAATGTCTGGTGACGTGGGAGTTACTCAGATTTAGATACTCAAATGTTGGCAGTTCTGCCACTGCAGTCCCACTTAACAATATGCAATAACAACTGGAGTCCTTGGTTTAAGGAAAAGGAGTTTGCACAAGTGCTTTTTGTTTTGTTTTGGGGGTTTTTTTTAAGCTTTTAATTAGAAAAGTTTCTCTTTCCTCACTCAAGCTGCAACAATTTCCAAAAAGTTTTGAGCTATAGGGAGGAAAATTACAATAGAGTTGAAACCAGAAGCCAGGAGAAGCCCATAATCCGTTTGATCTGGCCTAAATAACATGTTTTGATGGCTTATCTGCTGGTGATCAGAAGTGTGTATGCTGACATATGTATATGTGCACACACACATATATGTAGAGTGTATGACCTCTGTAAGTAGTCTCAGCATAGCCATGTGTGTGTGTGTGAGTGCAAATATATATGTATGGATTTTGCTTTATTCAAAGGTGAATTATGTTCCTTTAATTGTCTGGACTGAAAACCTGGCAGAAAGGGTATGCTTGTTATTGATGGGATGAGCAGCTGAACCTGCCCAGGGGTGGACAGTCCCAGGGAGTGGCTGCAGAGGAAGGATCCACAGAACTGTCTTCAGAGGAATATCAATATTATTCCATGAAACAGCAGGAATTTGCAGCACTCAGAAATTCACTGAGTAACTGAAATCAGGATTGAAAGAAGGACCTGCCTTCAAAGTTGGCACAGGCAGAAGAGGGAGCGCTTGGTAAACCCTTCAATACCCTTGTCAGTGGCTGAGATTATTCTCTATCTACAAAGTTAATGGTTCTATTTTAATAATACCTGGGAGGGTTGAGAATGTTTAGATTTTAGGGTAGATGAATAGGTCTACGCACATTCACCTCAATGCTGTTGTCCAGCTTGGGCTACATAGTGCTTTTTGATACAAGCCCAATTATTTATATTAAATGAAGAATAACTATGGGCAACGAATGTTTTCTGAAAGGCCACAGAAGAAGGAGAATCTACCATATGCCTGCACAGAGCACTGACTGATCTCCCTTTCAACTGTATATTCTTTATTCCTAACTGGAATTAATCTTAAGATCTCAGCCTTTGTTTGCTTGGGCTTTTTTATGACTTTCTGTGCTCAGTTGGTGAGCCTCTATGCTACAAGCACCTTCTTCCCAGTAGAGTGGTTCTAAGGCATTTTCTTTTTCCCTCATATAGTTTTTTTTCTTATTTTTTTGTGATCTGGCTTTAGAATGTAAGTACTAGAGCTGTATATAGCCCTGGAATGTATCTCATCAGGCTGATTACCAAAGTATATTCATTAGCCCTGCTCCTGCTGGCTGACCTTAGGTGCATCCAAAGATGGTATAAGTGGGTTTTCCTTCCAGGGAGATCAGGCTGAACTGCTGTTCACAGTGATAAAAGATCTTTAACAGAGATACAACCAGGGTGTAGCAATTCCAGGAGCATTATGTGACTTTTATTTCTTGTTCCTCTTACTCAAGGAATGAAAAAATTTCTATAAAAAGTTATAGTAGTTTAACATATTTTATGTAATAAAAAAGCTGTATATAAACTGTAAATATATACTTGTCAAAAGAAGTAATAAAGTGGTATGTCACTTGGTCTTTTGCCAAGAGCTTTGTTATGTTGCTGTTGTTTGACGTAAACCTGTTTTTTTCAAAGATTTATGGGTGTAATTTGCATTATTACTATGGCACAGCACAGACTCTGGTGGTTTGATTTGCTAGATCTCAGACAGCCTTTGAAGAGCCTGCTGGTTGTTCATTCAGCCAAGTGGATTCTTCCATGAGGTGATCCTCTATGTCAGCTTGCTCTCTGAGATATGCAGCACAATTGGTGTTACAGCCGAACCCTCAAGGCTTTGTGTTTTGAGCAAAGGAATGCCCTTAGCCATGGCACTAAAAGTTTTGCATGATGGGGCTTTTACTCCGTAATGTGTTCTCCTGCAAACTCTTTCCAGAAGCTTCCTCTCTTCCTTTTAAATAAGAAAACAACTCCTTCTGAACGTCCCATCTGACTCACAAGTAACACAGAGAGGCTTCAGTGTTCTAAATTAGGTATCCATTTAAGTGCTGCTTTATTCTTTAATAAATAGTCCAATACCCATTTTCTCCTTCCTTAGAGTGGAGAAAAATAAATTCTTTACGCTTTTCTTTTATAAAGTACAAGTAGCTGTTGCTGGCATCACTTTCAGTATTTTGAACTTTCCATTGTGACAGAGTATTGAAGTGTTTCAGTGGAAGTACCTGTGGTACAGATTAAGGCAGATTTGGCTGAATAAATTCTCTCATGGGACATGTCTGGTAGAAGCTGCTATTTAATTTGCAGTATTATTAAATTGATATTAGGTGTGGCAGAAACCTTAAATATATCTAATCTGAGGAAAAGCTATACCTTTAATTTCTTTAATGCAGTTGGTCTGTGCATGTGTGTGCACAGGATACTTCTGTGCACGAAATACTTACAGAATTGATCTCTTAGTATGAAATATTAGGCTCCAAAGGCCTTAGAGCTGAAAAACCAAGCAAATAACTTGTTAAACCAAGAAGTAATAGTTTGAAAATGGCGTTTGTTCATTCTAATCTGCACATTTGACCTTGAATATGCCTCTAAGTCAAGCAACATTCTTAAGAGGTGGTGCCAGGATGTAGGTTTATTTCTGATGATGACATTCTCTAGGCTGCTCTGTTTCTGTGTGGTAAGCCAAACTTAGCCTTGGAGTAAGACCATTTTAGTCAACGGATGCATTTGGCCCATTAACTTTAGCCTGCCATAAAGTCAAGGGCAAAAGGATATCCTTATGCAAAGCAGAATCACTGTAGATATGCTACTAATCACTGAGGGTTAGAATGAAGATATTCCTGTCTTCAGAGCACCTTCATATGGCTTTTTAAATTTTTTTTTCTTTTTAAATAGCAAAATTACAAGGATTTTATTCTCTTATTTCTAAGGAGAACTCATAGTTTCATCTGTTAACATGAAGTGGTGAGACTTTATTAGAAATGCAATTGTTTACTAAATCTTTTAGTACTTCTGTGTGTGTGATTGCTGAGCAATGATAGTTCTAATTGCAAAATCATATACTTCCTATGGGCAAAACACAGGCCCTTATGTGAACTTTCCAGTTTTACTCTTTGGGCTTGAACTTTCTTACGAATTATTTTAATCCTACATGTTTCAAAGGAAAATAAGTTCAAAATATCTATGTAGGACTGAACCCCATTCACCTTAATCTTGTAGGTAGATCTAAAGGAAGTCAGTGGGAGCACTTGGTTGAATATGATGACATCAATTATTCTTAGGGTCCTTAATCTAATTTTAAGTGATTTTTTTATAATATTATTTTTATAATAGGTAATGTTTTGTCTGAACACAACTACTAATATCCTTCCAGTATTCTCAAAACCTCATAACAGTAAATTATTTAATTGTAAAATTAAAGGGATTTTCTCCTTCAAAATTAACACTTCTTACAAAATCTTACATTTTCTATTTTGTTTAGACTCAACATGATTGGATTTTAGCAGTAAATACTTTTTAGTCTATTTGATATGTATATATATATATATATATGTGAGAGCAAGTGATTTCATTCATAAAGAAATGCAGCTCATCACTATATTTAATTACAATGTTCTGAACTGAAATACATAGCCAGTGGGAATAGGACTATTGATTAAAAACTAGGGTAGCTTCTGCTTAGTCTGTTGGAGTCTCTTCTTTTTTTTTTTTTTCCCAATTACCGTGTGTAGGAGAGGTCAGTCTGATTGCATTATAAAATTAGGCTAAGAGACAGTATTTCTGTCACTGAATTGCATGTGATCCATTTCGTAAGAAAAGGCACAGCAGAATACTTTAAACTCAGAGCACTTGGCTGTGCCTGGCATTAAGGGTTTTTATTTTATGTTTCAAATTCATCATTACAGACTCAAAGATATCTAGGAAACAAAGTACACTGCAAACTGATATTCATATGAATGTTAAATAATCTGTTTTGTGTGATGTATTTGCCTTCCATTTGAGGGGAATTCACTTTGGAAATTACAATGGATGTTTGGAGATCATAAAGAAGCAGGAGGAGCATCATGAGGATTTCATAGGAGGGGATCTCATAAATAATATTTGAGAATTATATATCTTCTTGGGGACAGAATCTCTTATCTAACAGCTTCCTTGTGCTCTCTGAGCATCCCTAGCAGGGAGGAAAGTGGGGTGGGAGTTGCTGAGCTCCATGAACATGGATTCCTGCATGTTCATCAAACAGGTGCCTCCTTTGGACAACTGGTTTTGTTTTGCATGGCAGCCAGGTTTATACTTGTCTGATGAAATATGCTAATTAATGAAACACAGCCATGTTGATATATGAATAAATAGTATAGTAAGATTTCCCAAGAAGATTATCAGGTTTTACTTAATGCTGCTTCTCAGTGATTTATAAATTGCTAAAAAACAGAGCTGGAAAGGATCTTGAAGGGTCATTCCCTCTGTCCTGAGACTGGATCAATCCTACTTAGAGCACCCTGACAGATGTTTGGTTCTTAAAACCTGCCAGCATAAGGACTTAGTGGCCTACCCAGGCAATGTGCCTTTACACTTAGAAAAAAAGCTTTTCCTAGAAGCTGAAATTTCCTTGGTGCAATTTAAGCCCATCATTTCTGTCCTCTCCAAAATGGATAAGAAGAGCAGTTTATTTCCCTCTTTTTTCACAGCAACATTTGACATAACAGAAAGCTGTTATCATGTCACCTCTTAGTCCTCAGTTCTCTAGGCTAAACAAACCTTGTTCTTTCTCTCCTCTCCCAAGGGTCATGTTTCTCAGAATTCAAGAAGTGTTTGCTGAAACTTCCACTGGCTTTGGGAACCGAGTTTCCTCTGCACTGTAAAAGTCTTATATTTGCAAAGCATCTGGACTTAAACCAGCCATTTTTACATAAGGGCCTTGTAATGCATGTTTATGTCTGGATGTGTTTGCTTAAAAATAGCAATAGTCCATCTTTGCAGTGACCTTGTACATCCACACTGGTGGGAGCACTCAACTTTGACTTGTGTGCTGTAGAAACGTGCGTGGGACAGATGGGCACCTAGGACACTCACATGACAGAACATCTGCTGGTGAATAAAGATTGTTAAAAAGACATAAAAATAAAGCAGGGAAGGTGTTTGCAAGTACTCAACCAGTGTTGCATATGCAGTGGTGTACAGAGTTACTTGAAAAAAAGGCCAAAAACAGTTACAAAAATTGTCCCTATTCTCCTTGAACATTTAAGATATTTTAAGTGTTTCTGCCATCTCTGCTAGGATATGCTGAGCTGAATGAGGGAAGAGCATGAAATAAGGTGATCACTCATCTAAAAGAGGAAATGCTGATAACAGAGGTAGAGCTTCTCCTCAGGTTACTTTACCATTCTTTTCATTCCTCTGCAGTATAGAGGTATTCATCTGGCCACTCTACAGTGCCTTTTTGGGTAGTAAATTAGAAATTTTAGAGTTCAAATCATCTAATCATATTTAGATACCTATTTCTGGATGAAATTAATTGCTGCTGAACCACTTTTTTCTGCTCCATTTAATTTAACTGAGTCTAGGTGACTAATTCAAAGGAGTAGTTTCTGCCTAAGTTGCCAACCATGTCCCTTAATGGGATTTCTTTTAGATCTTCTAGGATCTAGGGCAGAAAGTCCATGTTGTGGCCTCTTTAAAAGAAAGCACCGAAAAGATGACAAGCAGTCATTGGGAACTGAGTTGTGTGGCTCCAGTGCTCAGCAGGTGGAAGATCTGGCACTGGCAAGACTCCAAGGGGAAGTCTGCCATGGGTGAAACAGAGTTCCAGACAGGGGAGTTGCACTGTCTCTTTCCAAAGAGACAGGGAGCAAGAGTCAGAAGCAAAGATGAATAAGAGGAACCTTCAAAGACTCTTCAGAAGACAACAGCAAAATAAAGGAGGACTTAAGAATCAGCTTTGGTGAAGACAGCAGGAGAGAAGCCAGATGTTTAGGAAAGAGCACTGGGAAGAAAAATTGGGATGCTCCTATTTTACCAAGTTCCCTGGGCAGAGGAGTCATAAAGAGGAGTATGTAGGATAAAGAGGAATAGGTAGGAATATCCTCTGAACTTCTACTGACTTCTGAGTATTAGCAGAAGCCCTGACTCTATAGACTTTAGGAATGTTGACAGCTACTGGAGAGGAAGAACTGGAACAGGGATTGCAAATGAGGGACACACTCAGTGTTCTTGGTTAGGGAGGAGTGGGAGACCCTTGAGTTTGTACTTCAGTGACTGCAAAGGGTGTGAGAAGACAGGGGATCTCCATGCTGGAGATGGAGGACTAATGGAATCAAGTTCAGCTGAAAGTTTGGAAATTACCAGGATAGCTAGGAGAAAACTGAAACTCCTATGCTACAGAAGGGACAACAGCCTAAAATAATACCTTTGTGCTAAACCCTGAGCTTCATAAATCATTCTCCCTCAGGAGCAGCCTTGGAGAGCAGTGGTTGCTGGGAGCTGACTCTAAAGTAAGACTCTTTCCACGCTATTTCCTTTTCCCCCTTTCTCATTTCTGTGGTGCTGCTTACCTGTATCTTTAGCCAACTGCTTCATACTTTGTCTGGGCTCAAATATTTCAGTCAGACAGTATGAATTGAAGTCAGAGCCCTGCCCATTCCTTCTTGCTGATGTTCTCTGGAAAGACAGCAAGTTCAATAGCAATTGTACATATCTTGATGCAAAAGTAGGTTACTCTGACTCAAGTCAAGTGTTCTTGCACTCCTATCAACTCCAATTGATAATTTTTTACCAGCAAAAATGGAGAAGGTTCTACTTATTTGCATCATTTTTGGCAAGTATTAAAGTGCAGCTTTATTCAAATCTTATGTGTGACTCTGAAGGAAACTTTGATACAGTTCTGGCTTGTCATTCTGTTTTGATTGGTAAGGGTATGGTACAGAAATTTCTCTAAGTTTTGGATTGCTACCTTTCTCAATCTAATAATTGGGTAATGCCTAACCTTCAGTTAAGAATGAAATCAAAGTAAAGATTAGCAGATTTTTCAATACTCTCAATACAGGAAATCTTCAAGGAGTAGGAGTTTGTGGTCAGCAGCAAAATGTGCTTCAAACTACAGAAAGAGTTAAGTAATAGCCTGTGTCATGTCAGGCCTGACTACAGAGGGACTTTCCTGTCTGAGTCAAACACTGGGCAGAGATTAGTATTCAGAGCTGCCCAGTGACTGTGTTAACCTAACCCTGTCCTTGGCTCAGGAAATATTTGAGTATTCTGTTCAAAATGGACAAGTGAGACTGACAACAATCTCTCTAAAAATAAGTGAAGGTCAGTGGTGATGTCATCTTCAGGGAGATCATCAAGGTCACAATCCCTGCTCCAGTCAGAGACAAGATTTGAATAGGGCTTTCCCACATCTCAGAGATATATTCCAGTCAAACTAACTGAGGGTAGAGAAATAAGGACTAATTTCTATTCTTCCTGGCAGAACAAGTAGGAGTGTGAAGCATTCCTGAAAGGAAACAGGGAAGGATGCCTAAGGCCTTGCATGTTTTCAGGAATATTTCCTGCTTCAGTGTCCCTGAGAGTCTAGTGCCAACATCTGCAGGGTTCAAGTTTTAGGTTGGATCTTATTTTAGTTGCCTCTTAAATCTGAGCTGACACTTGTTAGCTGGAAGTCCTTTGTTGTCTGGACTTCTATGACCAACACTGACCTATTGACGCTTAAGGTGTAGCTTCACAAATAGTCTGAGCTCAACAAGTCCCTGCCTTTCCCTGGCTCTATCTTCCTATGATCCCTCAGTACAGCTGGGAGTGATGTTGAAATTCCTCAGGACCAAGTGAAATGTCCTGTTCTGTTCTGGGTCAGAACATGTATCAGCATGTCTTAGGTAACAAAGGAGGAGGGAGGGATGAGAACAGAGGTGCTGGAAAGGGTGGAGGGAGTGGCAGGTCATGGATGTCCAGATTTCACACAACCACACTTGTAAGTGCAGTGTATTCTTATGTTGTTATGGGCAATGAAAAATAATGGTGTAGATTTAGATGATTTTTCCTCATGGTTTCATTTTCATCCTGCTTTTCTTGACTTTTCTGATAGACATGTCTTCCTACAAATTTTCCTTTCCTTCATCTCCAATTACAAATATTTCCTAAGCAGTTAAACAACAACACTTCTATTTTATGTTTTAGTGATGTGAAGCAGAGCTGATTAAAGGATAGGTAGTAAAGGACAGCACAAAATTTCTTCACGTATCTATCCTGCAATCTCCTCTGTAGCAAGTTTCCCTTCAGATGTTTTACACAGTTCACTGATGCACATGGAAAATTATGTTGCTGTAGTTAATAACCTTATTTTTTTCTATTAAATTTGTAACCCTAACCGGGAATTAAATGTGAATAAGTCACTTGATGTTTTTGCTCTTATTATAAAATCCATATGTTTCCTGAGGTCTCCAAGTCTTGCCATTTAGTTTGACTGTGGTGATAATTGTTTTTGGAGAAAAAGGCTGCCCTGTGAATAACCAACAAATTTATTACTGTCTAAAACTATAGAGGACATACTTGTTTCTGTTCAAAGCTTAGCATGTTCTGAGATGAAAGACACATGCCCACATGCTTGTACTCAGTATTTTTGGCACAATCTATTTGTGTCTATTTTGGTTTATTTTAACAAATCCTGATGATGTTTACCTTTAATGCATCTGGTCTAAGTGATATTTGAGGGCATTACATTCAGGTCTTTTGCAGTCTTCCTCTCTGAAAATAGTGACTGGAAAAAACAAGTGTCTTTCAAAATTGCTTCCTAAGTATCAGCAACTTTCCAGTGCTGTCTGTAATACATATCCTTGTTGACTTGTGCATTCTTGTTTCATGCCATCAGTGGTGCAAAGTCCAGCTGGAGGCTGGTCCTTAGTAATGTATGTCTGGGGTCAGGCGTGGGTCCAATAACCTTTAACATCTTCACAATGACCTGGATTCATGCTGCAGAGCACACCCTCACCATGTTTGTAGGAGATGCACACTGTGAGGAGAAATTCCCAGACCAGGAGGTTGTGCTGCCACAACAAGACAGAGTCCAGAGCAAGTTCACTGGAGCATCTGTCACTTGGGGAGTGGAGAAGAGATTTGGGAGTGTATATCCTGCAGCAGAGCAGGCTCAGTGATGCCTCCTAAGGCTCAAAAGGGTCTTATCAATATGTATCAACATATGATGGGGACAGAGGGAGGGAAGAAGTGGGGCCCAGACTCTTCTCAGTGGCGCCTCGTAACAGGATGAGAGGCAATGGGCACAAACTGAAATCAAGAATATTCTGTTGAACATGAGAAAACTACTGCTCTACTGTGAGGATGGTCAAACACTGGAAGAGGCTTTCCAGAGAGGCTTTGGCTATTTTCTAGACCTTACAGGACATAGCCATGAAGATTTGCTGTAGGTGACCCTCCTTTGAGTTGTACTAGGTGATATCCAGAGGTGCCTTCCTGCCAGAGCTGCTCTGCTTGTCTGTGGTCCTTACATGAGCATAGCAGAGGCACTGCAATAGGCTTTGTCTGGAAGCTCTATCTGTAGTCAAAGCTGACTCTTTTTACGCCTTTTTCCTGGTTCTAGCAAATTTGCTTGTGCTTCCAGATGCTTATTGTTTCATTTTCCAAATTTAATCCTATCGTAGAAGTCAATTATTTCTATGTCCTCTTTGCTCTACTTAACTCACAAAATTATTTCACAAGACCATTAATAATTGTGCAATATAAAAATTAAGGGTTTTCACATCCAAGACTTTGCCTAATGTCTCCCATGGTTCTGTGTTCAGTAGGATATTCTTATAACCTATAGGCTAAACACAAGCTGGGGTGAGCTGTGCTTGCAAAAGATGAGCCTGGATCTCTCAAACACAACAGAGCATCTTGGTTAAAGGTCAAGGTAATTTCAGGATGTTACTGAATGTATGTTTGTTAACCAGGGTACAGCTCTGAGTAAACAGCTTATTCTTTAAGCTCCTGTCCTCGTGTGTTTCCAACAGAAGAGTCATGTGAGGGCATTGGGGGTGGTGGACCAAGCACTGTTAATTCTGGTGGAGCATCCTCATGCCATCTTGTGTGCAATTTTTAAACTGCATCTCTGTTGTTGCTGTCATGCACAGTTCTAAATTGACTGGTGAGTGCAGATACTAATCCCAACTAATTCTTTTTACCTGCTGTTGTTAATTGATTACTCTAATGCAGGGAAAGTCTCTTAAGTCTAAAACCCTGCTAAATGCTTGTATAATTTAAACAATGATGCTTTCCTTTGCTCTCTGCCATCCCTGGTCTGGTTAATTTAGAACAATTTTAATAACACCATCTTCTCTCATTGATTTTCTCTCAAACCTGACTCATTTTGGAACTGGTTGATTAACCTGATAAGCTCTATGGGCACTTTGTCTCAGCCTACTTCTGCTGGGAGTGAGGTGCCCTTGGGTTGCACGGTGAAGAAAGCCTGTCACTGCTTGGCTTTGGCAGGACTCCTATCAGCTACTGATGAAGGCGGTGTGCCCTGAAGATCCTTGTCAAATCTGTTCTTAAAAATCTCTGTCATAATTTCTGGCTCTTCTTGAGCTACCCATATTTGGCTGAAATCCTTTTCATGTTGTACATACCCTTGACTTGTCTTGAATCTTGTCCACTTCTTGGCAAGTTTTGCTTTAGATGTCATGTAGCTGTTTTTCATATCTCTGTTTCATGATTTAGCCAGTCAAGGCAAAAATATTTCCTCTGCCACCTCGAGCAGAGGCTGCATTCATCTGTCATTTTCATAGCATTTGAGCACTAGTATCTTCATGGTGTGTGAATGAGGCTTATGGAATGTTCTTGATCAGTGTTAATCAGTATAGATTCACTGACTGAAGGACCAGACCTACGTTATCTTCCTAATAAAAACCAGGAATTTGGGGTTATCCAGGTGATGGTTCCTGTAGTTGCTTCTTACCCCAGCTGAGTTGTAGACAGGAGGGCAGGGGGAAGGGTAACTTGCAGTAGTGAAAATAGGAAAAGTAAGAATGGTAAAGCAAATCCACCTGTCAGAATGTACTCCCTCCACTGCACTCCTCCCGTTCATCTGCTCTTTTGTTCTGTGTATTAGCAGGCACAGAGTTTACACAAGGCAAATCCATCCACTTCTGTTTCTGAAATTTATCTCATTCTTAACTCCATTTTGTGACATATTATCCCTGCTTACATCTGCTGAGCTGAGTGTTCACCACCTTTAACCAGGTTTTATATTCTTCTCATAATGGTTGTGGTTACTCAGTTGATCTTTGGATACAAATGCTTGTGTTTCAGACGCTGGAAGTTGCAGAAGCACGTAAGTCAAATGGAGGAAGGTATCCCAAACTTCCAGTTCGGGAAGTGTTTTTTCCTTTATTTCTTGCAGTTAGAAAAAAAGAGATCAAGTTATCATGCCAAGTCATCTGGCATCTACCCTTTATCAAGAAGGCAGTTTCTGCTGAAGGCCACTGTCATGAATCGGCTGCCACAGGGAAGTTTACTTCTGTAAACATCTGAAAGTAAGGTGCTGGCAGTTGTTGTTTGGCAATATTAACCAAGGAAACCAGATAGCAAGTGGCTACTGGCTGAACGCTGCCACCACTGAAAAAGAGAGAAAGGAAATTACATGGAGGAGGAAAGAGGGTATTTGTAACACCCAGTTGAGCAGAAATGCAGTAGTGCATTCTCCCTTCAGTCTGCAATGCCGTGAGTCAGCCATGCTCTCAAGTTAACTGTGAATGGAGTTTTAACTAAAGTGATTGCCTCACAAATCAGTGAGACTCCCAGGGCAAAATCCAGAGCAACTCTTTAAAAATATATTTCAAAGTGATCAAAGATGCATGTGTCTTACATTGTTCACCAGGGAGGAGTCTTTCAGTAGCAACCAGAGTTAATGCAGTCATGAACTTGAGCATCTTTCAGCAACTGTCTCACATTTTGCTGAAATTATCATCCCATGAAACCTCTTTCCGAGCAATTCCTTAACCAAGCTGAGTAGCTGGAGAGCAGCCATTACATCTTCATCCTTCATCTGGTAAAGCAGCAGAACATTTACCAATGTAGACACAGCTGAGAAATGCAATTTGACTGGTACATTAAAGGTATTTGGTGATCTTTAATCTTAGCATAACTGCTGCCCATCAGAGGTGCAGTAATGTGCTTCACAAAGCGCACAAGAGAAGACAAGGCCCTTAATGAGTTTTGGCTGAGCTGGGCACGTTCTGCACAGTGTTGTTCAAATTGTCTCAGGCTTCCTGCCAAGTAATGCAGAAGAAAATGCCTTAGAGTATGCTAGTTGTCTATCAACCTCGCAGAAAGTTTTCTCAAAGACAGTCTTTGATTTGTGAGTCAACCACTATTAAGTTAGTGTCAAAACCCTCTCTAGAGGCAACAAAATGGAGGAGAGTTCTGCTGCTACTTCTAGCATCAAAATATTAATCTTCAGCTTAAGGCTCTAGGTTATTTTTACTGTGGTCTGTCTCTGGAAGCCGGAAAGGATTTGTGGGGTGTGTTACATGGCTTAGTCTCTTAAATGATGGGAATAAAAGTTGGGAAATGAATGCATGGAAAGGTGACTATCTTGTAAATGACCTTATTTAAGGAAATAAGAAGGACTCTATCTGTACAGGGCAAGCTTCACACTACAGGTTCTAACTCGAGTCGCTTGCACATGCTGGCACGTACTGTACTGTGAATGGCAAGTTTGCAGAGAAGTGCCATCAACCCTCTCTGGTTCCAGTAGTCTGTCATGGGACTGGTTGGAACAGCTGGGAGTGGCATTTTGGCTCTCTGTGAGGCCCAGGGACTTTGCACTGTGTGGCTACCAGGAGAATGTCCTTTAGCCCATGCCATTCCCACAGGAGCCTCCAGGCAGGCACAGTGGTCAGCTTCCAACTGACATGGCAGTGGCTCCTCCGGTGGATGGCAGGACTGCCTCTGTGTCAGGTCTCTCAGAAAGCATAGGAGAAGTCTTTGAGGAAGAGACACTAATGTCTGGGGAAAATGCCAGGGAATCATTGCAATAGCTGTCCAGCACAGCCCCCACATAGGGGCTGAGTAGCCATGACAACTGTAGTTATCAAGCATTAGCATGGGACAGTGTTCAAAAACCATTTTGCAAGCTTTAAATAACCTATCAAGCTACAGGCTGGCAACTGTGGAGCTACTACATGACAAAAATACATCTTCTAACTTTGAGGAACTGACAAAAAGGACACTGAGCCACAGGTGATCACTAAAGATTCAGCCTAATTGCAAAGGATATGCATAACAATGTTATATGTGGTAGCTGACTGCTCAGGAAATTCAGTTACTCTGCAGAGTAATCTGGGTCTCTGGGTAGTGCATCAATAAATACCTGCTTGAGATCTTCAGCAAGCCAAGCTAGAGACTAAGGATTTGTAATGATACCAGCAGGATAGAGACTCTCAAAAAGCCTTCACACAGCAGCCTGATAAATTTATTGTCTGAATTTCCAAAAAAGCTTTTAGAGCTTTGGCTCATCTGAGTTTGCATTGTTGTAAGTATTTAAGCGTTTGTATGGTTTGAAGTAATGGATTTGGAAATGAAGACATGAATTGAATGCTGTGATTAAATTTGTAGGGCAAAAAGAAACAGAAAGCATACCTCTAACGATAGAGAGCTCCTTGGATATTGCTTCAGAGTGGGCTCATATGCAGTCGACAGGAAGTTTTCATCTCTTACCCCCATCACTTTCCTGACGTGGTATTCTCTTTTTCTTACCTTTCCTCACCTTTCCTCATTCACCCCTGATTCCTGTTCTCAAGCTTGTACCACTTTCCTCCCACTGCAGTTTTCCTTTGTTCTCCATGCTCCCTACAGTGCAAACACATGATGAAGTTACTGTGCTTGACAAATTACATGGCACCAGCTGTGCCACCACTGTGTGTTCCTGGCTGATGAGAATTGTAAAGATAAACATCTACTGCATGTGGGAACACAGAACCAGGGCCTGTATCAGCACAGCTGGAATGAAATCAGAAGTCTGGAGTCCTGGGTTCCTGTGTGGTAGCCCTGGCTCATGCTGTGCAGTGTGGACGTCAGCTTATCTAACAAAAAGCTCTGGCTCTAGCAGCCTACACATAATAAGAGTTGCTGAACTTGCTGTGGCCATAACAATCTTCAAGGAGGTGGCCTCAGGTGGCATAGGTTTTGCGAACACACTGAGGGAGGAGCCCTGCCTCCCAGGGAATGCTCACTTGTGCAGAAGGGCTGGATACGATCACAAAGAGTTTGAAATGCTCACATGTACTCACGTTGCCGTATGGTACCCACATGCTGCAGGACTGAAGCTCTGCACTCTTTAAGGCCTCTGGCAGCACTGCACAGCTACCTTGGAGGGATGGGCACCTCACTGGGCCAGCCTGGTGCCAGGAATGCTCTGCCCTGCCTGGCACTGCTCTGCAGAATGGGGATTTGCCGACTGTGCAAACCAGGCTCATGGAACGTTGCATTAACACATTTATATTGCTCCTGGTCACTGAGCTAGCTTCCTCAGGTCTGGTCTTAATCTTTTACAACACACTGCTGTGTAGCAGTGGGGAGATCCCCTCAGTGTGTTCAGTCTCTCAGTCTAACTGTGAGATCATCCCATTTTCAGCCCGGGGGGATTTATGCCCAAACTATTGATGCCATGGGGTGTGAGAGGTTTGGGATGAATTCTCTGCAAGTCCATACCTCCTCTGACATACAGAGTAAGCCTACAGAGCCTACTTTAGGCAGTAAAAACCCCAGTTGCAATCTAGTGTCATATCTGAAGCTGTAAGTGGTTTGCTATAATTTTGCATCCTCTTCTTGAAGATTTTATTCTGGATTTCTAATGCATTGAGAGAGATGCACTCATACACATCCAGTCCACTCTCTGTTTCAGTGGCTCACTTGGGAGGCAGCTCCTTTGAGAGTATTGGCAACAATATTTTTTCAGCTGTGGGTTTTTCTTAAAGAAAAAAAAAGAGAAAAAGGTGAAAAACAGCAAAAAAAGAGGGAAAAAAAAGAGAAACAAGACCAATCTTCTTTCAGGATTTTTCATTGTTGCCTCCCAGGAGCAGGACAGTTTTAGGACTCTTGTTTTCTCCTTGTCTTGAAATGATTAAAGTAGGAGTGGCAGTGTGTTTCCAGAGGACTGGAGAATGTTATGAAGATTGTTCTTGCAAGGGACTGCCAGTGTCATGTCAAGGTGAGTCTGAGACACAATGAATATCTTATGCACTGCATGGGACAGAGGGCCTTACTTTTACTGTAATTAAAGCTATTAACCCACTGAGAAAACCAGGTGTGTGTTTGTGACATGGAGCTTCTCAACTGCTTCATGAAAATGCCTCCAAACTACTGCCAAACCCATTTTCCGATGCAGTCATTCCCAGCCTCTCCCTGTATTTATCATTACAACGATTTTTGAATTTGGTCTTAGAGGTTCAGATTAGTATGCACCCCATACCATCATACCCGTAAGATTTTCATCCCTTTCCTTTCCCCACCCCACTGCTTGTGACTTCAGGAAATTTTTAATGTGCATTTGGTGTGCTTTCCGACCTTGACTTTTGAGCATTCAGGCCAAGCACTCAATCATTATTATATAAGTTCATACCCTTGACATACCATGAGTAATTGATCTCAACTCTCAATTATTATGTTAAGCTTATATGGATGTAGAAGGATGAGATCCTTCCTAATTAACCTCAAGTTTTTTGATAAGATTACACTCAAGATTGACACTGACAGTTCATAATTTATCTGAATTTTAAGGAAGCTCTTCACAAATTGCCAAGCCAGGATTTAGGTGTTATTACAGAAATAGATTTCAAAACTCACTAAAAATGCTGAAAATGGGAAAGAGTTTTGTAAGCAACTATAACAGGGGTGGAAGTTTTGTTAGACACCAACAGGGGAAAGTATTTCAAAGAACAGGAAGGTAGAACACAAATGGAAGTTTTTCATGGTGACTAACATGAGCTAAATTTTATTAATCAAAACAAATAATGAAAAGTAACATAAGAGGCAAATCTGAAGGTGGTAAAGCTCATGAAGCCTCATTCTCATGGGCTGGGTGCCTGGTGGTTGGGTTTGCTTGAACCTGAGAAGGCCTTAAAGGAAAACCCTGCTCTGGGATGCAGCACTTGTGGTGTTGCTGATGTGAACTCTGCTGCAGCCTAACAGGTAAATTCTGTTACAGCCTGCTCATTCCACTGAGCAGTCCTCTCTCCACGCAGTGACCTGCTGCTGTGTCTTTGGGTTTTTTTTTAAACTTAATGTCTTTCAGAGCTGTCCTTTTTCTAGTGTGGTGCTGCAGCTTCCAGAGGATC
This sequence comes from Atrichornis clamosus, assembly GCA_013400975.1. Lineage (NCBI taxonomy): Eukaryota > Metazoa > Chordata > Aves > Passeriformes > Menuridae > Atrichornis > Atrichornis clamosus. Next base: position 255,068 of record WBMZ01007816.1, on the reverse strand, counting down.
AGCTGCTTAGGGTCAGAGCCCCAGTTAGCATTATTCTATTAAGGCCAATGAGGGTTGAATTAACACAAAGTCAATCAATCTTTGCTAATTCACACCAGCTAAGAGTTATCTGTAAAGATGTAACAGTTTTTTATATGCATTTTTAAAGGAATTGATCTTGTTACTGTTCTGAGTAACTATTTTACTGAAAGTATGAGGAGCTGTGGGTTGCCTGGCTGTTACACACCAACAGGATCATATTCCTGCATGACTTTTACTTGCATGGCTTCCAAAACCAGAGAAATTGATGTTAGCAATGCGACTGAAATAGATGATGCTGTGTGACACTGCAAGGAATGCAGCATTTTGTATGGACTGGGATGAATGAGTACAGGCACTGAATAAACTAGGAGGAAATTTCAGATTAGAGAAGAGCTGCAAGCTCTGGCCGACAAACAGCGATGAAACTTGCTTTGTGAAGCAGGACATCACTGTTCTGATAGGAAGGAATTAATATGCATTCAGGTAAAATGGGACTTTTCATGTAGTGTCATTTTTATTTGAGATTGATTAGTCTGACCTTCACTATCTTTCAAAAGACAGTGCAGTAAGTTTTGTTGGCTTTTTTCCCCCCTCTGGTCTCTCCGAGATTAGAGCATGGACTGGCAGATAGACCTTGTGTGCTGCAGAAAATGCAGCAGGGAATGTTAGCTCAGAAGCACTGGGAGAAAGTATTGAAACCCTTCCACATCGTTGTTGATAAGCAGAGCTGTTGATGGACAGCTGTTTGCAACATTATGGTCATGTATTTGTAGACCTAAGGGAATCAGATACCAATGTCCTCATAACTGCTAGCCTGGTAATTACATATGACAGTCTTATCATACAGTATTATCAGCATTTTGAAAGTATGTCTTGAAGACAGAGATACAATAGTCCTCTACAGTGCAGCATCAGACAGCTAAACATGTTTAGCATGAAAGATAAATTTTGAGATTCCAAATATATAGGGTTAAGACCTCAGTAATAGAAGGCAAAGTAATTTTAAAAATGTTATATACTGAGAAAGATAAATGTGTTAGAACTGTTACAATGACCCTGCAATAGACCCAGAAGGATAGAACTCTTACAGTGATGCCATTCCCTTTAAGGGTTGGTTGCTGTTCTCCATAGTTTTACTGATTAGTATCTTTATCAGTGAAGACTTCCACTGAAATTAATAGGATTAAATGTGTTGGCATAGCCTGACCCTTGAAATTTCAAGAATATCTACAACATTGCCAGTTTCTGACTGTGAAGGTCCATTTTGCTGTCATATTTGAGTGCTTCACTGCCTTTTTTCTTCTTTTTTTCAGCCAGTTCTGGTTTTACCACTACAGAGTCTCAGTGAAAGCAGTTTAGAAAACTAAATATGTCACTTAAGTGAACAAAAAATCAATAGTACACAAAATTCTGGGAAACCCATTCTCCAGGAAACATACATCTATATTTTATCTTCTTGACTTCAATTATCAGCTTTGCCAATTTCTGCTAGAGACACTTTCCTGGCTCTTCAACTCATTCCTCATCAATTCCTGATGGTCTCTCTATTTTAAATGACTATGTAGGTCCTCTCCCTCCTACTTTTCAGCTGATACTACCCACTTAGACTTTGACACTCATTCTCATCCTTAGTTTTACTCTGCTTAGAAAGCGTTGCCATTGATTTTGATGGCAAAATACTGTGATTATCTCTCTGTATGTTGAATAGGTAACAACTTTTCCCATCAGAAGTAAGATAGCTTTAGTTGAACAAAGATATTGCTGCCCTACTGATTAAACTGCTGTGATCAAACCCTGGGTGTAAAAGCAGCTTCTTGTCCACATGTGAACAAGAGCTGAACTTCAGCAAATTCTTCTCCTCTTGAGGTGTGCTATATAATTTTAATGGGGTTTATTGCTGTAGCAAAAGTGCTATTTATCACCCAGTTTTGAAGACAGCTGTAGGAAAAACTAGTGTCATTTACCCCTTCCAGATCATGTAAATGAACTGGCCCATTTGAAAACATAATTGTGAGAGCTGCAAGGGAAACAAAGCCTAAATCCTTTCTGGAATAGAACCTTGAATGGGGGTAAAGGAGCACTGTGCCTCCCTTGTCTACAGTAGATTTTCACAAAGTGGCATCTGCACACCTTCTGTTCTGTTCCTGATGTGGATGGTGAAATTCCTTGGGAGGGAAATATCAGGTTACCAATTGAACTGCACAAACATGCTGTTAGGCAAAAGCTAGGGACTGTGGTTAAGTTAGAAATATTTTCAAATATCTCTTCATTGGTGTTTTATTAAAAGGTCATCTGGCATGTTAAATAATAGGTGATTTCTAAAGGCAGTATGTGGAGATGAAATGGATACTGGACATGGAACATGCACACCTAAGTGTTATCTTATTTCCCTGGATGGACCCATTATAATATTTGTGAAATGAGTATTCTCCCCAGGTTTTTACCATCGTTTACCCAGTTTAATTAAGCTTTTTAAGGTAAATAAGAGGCTTTCTTGGTGTGCTCAGGAAAGCCACAACACCAACCCTGCCAGAATTGTAGATCTGCATTTTTTCAAGCCAGCAACCCAGGCATCTACAGTAGATAGACAAAAGGCTTCTCAACTGTTCAGAGGCTGATGATGATCTTAAAAACTGACTGCCTGAGCTGCTCTCTTGTTTCATTTTCTGTAATGAGTTTCTGATTTTAATTTAGCAGAAACATAAAATTCATTACGCTGATGGAGCATGTCTAAGACTCCTGACACAGACATCTTCTTTATCTCCCTCAGTTTTGGAGTTGTTCATTTCCTCCTCAGAATTACAAGCCCTTCTTACAGAAGGGGTCTTGGAAAAGGCAATAAGTGTTATCACAGATCTACCTGAAAATGGCAGTAAGTGTTATCAAAGATTTACCTGAAGAATAATATACTATACTAGCCTCAATTAGAGCATGGGCATGAGTTTAGTTCTCTTCAAAAGAGGCATTTCTTCCATTCTTACTTATGAGCAGGAACAAAATTGCTGCTTCATCTCCCTCGTGGAATCTGTGATATATAAGGCATCTCAAAGGAAATTTACATCAGCCTGTTATGACTTTATACCTCCCCATCAAATAATGGCCTTGAGCATGGAACAGAGACCTGAGGGAAATATGACAGAGAAGGAAGAGAGCCAAGCAATTAATAATATTTATAATACTTCCTACATGCAATAAGCTATGATAAGGTTAGTTCCTTTTTTTTCCTTCATTATTTCTCTGCATAATAGTTGCTACATGAAGTCAGTACAAATATGTGCATGAAAAAAGTATGGAAAAGATTTGTCTCAGGCTCTGTGTGTGTGTGTGTTCTGATTTTGGTAGAAGTTTAGGTGTTTCTGGAGTACAGGGAGAAATAGAATCAATTACGTTTATAATGTACACTATGAATACCCAGGGAATCCTTGTGCTTAGTGACAACTAAGTCTTGCACAGCTAAAATACAAAACAGAAAACTTGGGTGATTTACTGGCAGGAGATCAGTTTGCTTAAATAAGCTCAAAAAATTGAAAAAGAGATATAATTACACCAAAACCTATGTATGACAAAAAGAACCGTGTGAAAAAAAATATTTTGTGTGTTCACTTAGGGGTAATTTGCACAGGTGTAATTAATGAATTACCAGACCATCACATGCATAATACTGAAGGGAAGAGATGGTAGGAAGAACAAGATAGACCACTTGAGAGCCTTACTTTACTTGGTATGAGTTAAGGAAGGTGCTACTCAGCAGAGCAGGGCCAGAGGCTGGTTTAGAGGACAGAGCTGCTGATGGAAAAAGTCACCATGTCAAGTTACACTCCTAAGCGGAGCTGATTTTGTGGTGGGCTTTTCACACAGGTGACATTACCTAGTTTTTAATTACTGCAGACAGAACGTCTTAACATAGATTCACTGGAGGACATATCAGTTGTCATTTTGTTGGTTCCAGTAAGTGCTCCGAGGTCCCAGTTGTTACTGTCTGTGAAACATGCTTTGTAAATCTTATCCTATGTGAATATCCTTGGCTATTGATTCTTCTGTGAACTTGGCAGTCCTGTCAATAAAGAGGGGAAAAAAAAAAAAAAGCATTAAAGGAAAATCAGTGTCCTTGCCTTATGCAGTAACCTGAACAGTTCTTGGGAAAGAGTCCAGTGCAGGCACAGTAGCATGGTTAATTAAAGCAGTAACATCATTAGTATACTAATTCAGGAGTGTGTAGATGCTGGCTCCATGTATATCAGGGACACAGTGTAATTGTTGCCCTTCTGTTCTTGGTTTATAGTTTTCTGGAATTATGTACAAGCTGAAGCAAAAGTAGAAATGCTAAACTAGTCACCCAATACCTGAATTAAAAGAAATATAATTTTCAGGGAAGGCTTTTTAGTGCCAGAAAGAGCACAAAATTATCTGGTTATTTGGGCACTAGAAACCTGAGGAAACTATTCTGAGATGGCTAATGTAAGGGTTTGGACTTCTGCCAAGGAGCCATGGGGATCCATAATAAGGCAGAGGGTTTTGAAAACTCCTTGTTCTCCTGGCCCCACACACACAGATTAATGTGTGTGGGTCAGGTTCTCTCCAGTCTGACACTGCACCCTGGTTTACTACTTTACACTCTAACTGCAATAGCTCAGTGCCACACTCTCATCTCTTGCAAACTGGGAATGTTATGGAATAAGGAAGATTTTTACTTTTTTTTTTCCTCCCCATAATTCAGATTACGTTAGTTAATTGGAAGCACGAAGTACTGCATAGAACTACAGAATGATGCTGAACTTCTGCTCCAGTCTCTGTCCTAATTTGTATGGAGCAAGATTCTCCCACTGTTCCTACTTAGAGGTCACAAAGAGAAAAAATAATGGTGCTGACTGAGAAACACGACATTCCTTTTTCGACACTATTAAAAACTGGAATAATGAAAATTTCAACACCTCACCCACTACTAGTGTAATAAAATATTCAGTGTGTCTCACACTAAGTACATTTAAGGGAAGGATTTGAACTGTAATGTGTACATTAAATAGAGAGAGGCAAAATGTGCCCTCACATGCTGCTTAAAGACTCACAACCAAATAAGAGCAAATTTTGGCCCGTGTTAAATCACAGTGGAACTTAACACTGTGCCTGCAAGTATTCAAAGCAGTTCAATCAGCAAATTGTTACTTTGTGTTTGGAAAAGCAAACCACTGAGACTGTAGGCTCACACTGGCAATCCATGATTTAATAAGTGTTTTATCACACAGGATGGTATTGTCATGGCTCATTCATAGGGAACGTAAAAATAGCTATTGACACTGCAAACACAGTGTGAGCACACCTTACTGCTTCAGGAATGTTATACTCATTCTGGATTTATGGAAGGAAAGAAACTTTTGGATTTTCTCATAAAAACATCAGAAAAATATCAATTAAACCAAAATCCTAAGTGCATTGGCACTTTACCTTTCAGGACTGAGGCTTAGAAGTTCTGCTATCTGCAAACAAAAAAGAGCCCAGAGCCTGTTGGAGAGGCTGATAACAAGCTGTCTGAAAGAGTGATAAAGTTGACCAGGCTCAAATCATCTGTGCCAATGAAAGGAGATGCTTTAATTCAAACTTTTAGGTTTCTCAGAAGTGCTATCCAGTCCCACACACCTCCTAGGCTATCGTCAGAACTAGCCCTCTGAGTCCTGATAGCTCATGTGTGAATACAGGGACATGCAAGGACTTGTCTGCCTTGGCCAGACATTTGCCCCATGTTTTCCTCCCATCAAAAAGTAAAAGCTGAGAACATTTTTCATTTTCCAGTCGCTTCACAGAGTCTCTGCTGCTTGGAAATTCATGTTACTTCTCTCTCAGAGAAGAAGCTGTTACTAGTTATTACTTCTTACAAGTAATGGAAACCTGATTGGGCAGCTCCGTAAGGAGAAAATGTTTTTCCCAGCTACTCTTTATTTTTATATTTTCCAGTGTGAAACCTTCAGTGTTTGGGAGTGATACTGGTGAAACTAAGTAGCGTCAAGCAATAATTTCGCAAGGCGTTTGTCCAAGTTTTGTGCTGGCTTTGGTTGTTCTTCAGAGGTCACCTCGCGGCTCCCCAGCGCAGGGCTGCGGCAGGACAGCAGAGGGAGATAGTGCTCAAAGGAGGGGGAAGCACGGGATTCCCGGGACACCCACAGCCGGGAACGGCAGCAACCCAGCCCAGGAGCAGCCCTCCATCAGGAACAATAATTACATTCGCCTTGCTGTTCTGTGGATGAGCCCTGGTGCGGGTAAGGGGCAGCAGGCTTCCCCCCTGCCCTGCCCCTGCCGTGCTCCCTGAGCTGGTCCCTGTCCCTTTGCCGGGTATCCTGGCAGTGAGCCAGCGGCCTCGTTGGCGATTCCTCGCAGGCAGTGACCTTGCTGGGTCACAGCAGCACAATGTTCTGACTTTATTAAGGCGTGCCCTTTATTGGGAGCGTGTTTAGTGCATTGGTTGGGTCTCTAATTAAAATGCTAAAATACGGTTCCAGGAGGAAGTTTAACAGATTATTATCTTTCCTGCACAGAAGGAAGAGAGTGCTAGGACATATCTGTTTAAAGTGACTGTGCAAATGACATTTTCATGTTCCATATTTATAGTGCTCTCCCCCAGTAACTTGCATATAAAGGGCTGGATTATACCAGCCTGCCCAAGAAAGAGGTCAGAGAATGAACCTGAGTCATGACCACTCCCTCGGGCCACCTGGCCTTACCCCTACACAGAACTACACAAAATCACTCAGGTTGGAAAAGACCCCCAAGATCATAGCATCCAGCCTTTTCCCTGCTTCCCATGGCTGGGATACCACTTTGATCAGGATAACATGAAAGCCTCATTCTTCCATGCTGAGCTGTATCTCTGTGGTGGTGTGACTCTTAGCCCCTGCTTTTTAGGTAAGCCAGGAGAGGATCAATAATGTCTCATCTGGAATCCAAGCTCCACTTAAAACTCCCCTGTCCCACACGAGTGTCACTGGGGTGTGTTGTTAGTGATGGGAAAGGACCACCTCCCGCTCCCTCCCACTGCAGTACCTGGCAGGGCTGGGAGAAATGCACTTGGGTTTGGTAGCAGAACTAATTCTAGTCTCCCTGCAGAATTTGCTCTCGTTTGCTTTTTACCTTTTTAGCTTCTTTATGGATATTTTGGGGGGGGGGGGAAGAAAAATCAAAGAGCTCCTGTAAGTTTTAATCCAAGTGCAATTACAGAGTGCCAGTCAACTGACTGTGGGGAGTTATTGATGATGCAAAATGTCCCATTGTCTTTCTGGAGCTGTTTTCTATGTGTTTAAATATTTGGGTTTAATGAATCCAATGTACATGGCTGAAGTCAAGTCGGAACCCATGGCAGGCTCAGAACCATACACCTTAGGAGCTTTGCAGGAAAGACAGTAATGAAAAAAAAGTAAAAAACTTAATTCCATTGCCCTGTGGAGCTTCTGACAACATTGATTTGTTGTCCTGTGTTCTTTGATACTGTTACTCAGGCATCAGCTCAACTAAAGTTGTGGAAGGTGGAACAATCTCTGGTTTGCAGCATAAGGTCCAGCTGGGTTCAGGGTGACAAGTCAGAGGGCCAAAAGACATTAATTTGCAAGCAGACTCCTTCAGGAAACAGCCCCAGAGAGAGAGTCTTTTAATGAACACTGTATTTTTTGCTCTCTTTCTCTTCATCCCTTGGAAAAAGGTATAAAGTTCCTCTTTGAGCAAAAGTGTGTTGCACCAGTGTTCAGCCTCAAATGACCAGCCCTCTGCCTGTGCCTTGGGAAGCAGTGGGTCCTGGCCAGAAAGGCTTCAAAAGGGATTTTGCTCCTTGGATGAACCTCCAGAATTTTAGACCTTTTCTTTCCTTATTCTCCTTTATCACGCAAGTGGCACAGGGTTCTTCTGCTGGGTTGTTGGACTCCACCTCCTATGAGAACTAGGGAAAAAACAGTCAGTTCATCATCATTACTAAGATGTAAGGCACAGTGTCTTTGAAACATTTGCTGACTATTTCAGGTTTCGCATAGTTCATGCTTTTACCAGAAAGAATATTTTAAAATTTGAAGACTGCCTTTGACACTCAATATGATTGTAAATTTTATATCCTTCACTGATTTCACCAAGAGAACAACTTTTCCCCCTGTTTTTTGCACAGAAGGTATTGGCACTGGCTGGAAAGGAAAATATGGAAGATAAGTTAGAAAATAAGGAGCAGTAAGGCAGAAACTAGGTGTCAATAAGATACTACTTTAATGACTAAATTGCTAAAAGCTGTGATTACTAAATACTTCTCAACATTAGTAAGACCTCCACCTTTCTATGTCTCTGACATACTTTTATTAAAACTTCAGAAAGTAAATTTCTACTAGAAATTTTTGCATGTGTTTCTACAGCAGAAAAAACCCCAGCTGACCTCTGTTTAAAGATAGAACTGACTTACAGCTGGGGAAGGTTTAGTGCTCCCATCTCTTTTTTAATAATACCAGGTCATTTCTCTTTGTTGAAATCTTATCTCTACCTGCTTGGGGATTTTTAGTGGAAATCTTTATTTGAAGAGGTTGGCAAGGGCATTATTGGGATGCAGTGGGGAAGGTGGTTTTAGTGGGGCTCCTGCTTCAGTTAACAAGTTTTAGATGTGGATGCTTTTCTTAACACACATCTTCTGGGAGCTCACTGAGCCCTGGATAATTATTCAGTGGGACACATCTGGTTCTTACAGAGTCAGCATTCCCACCGAATTCCCTGTGACTGCTGCTGCAGGATTCAGCCCCACAAGAGCTAAATAGAGAGGAGAGATGAAGCTGTTTTGCTGAGGCAGAGAACAATCGTTGACAAAATAAATCCGCTGAAGGAAAGAAAATATTACTACAGCATTATGTTAACCTTTGGGAAACTTCTCTAAGGTGTTTTGTCACTGCAACGGGGAGAGGGCTTCAGGAAGAGCTAAGATACAGGGAGCAAGTAGAGTTCCTTGGGTATTTTTGTCATTTTGTGTTTTCTCTTTTTTTTTTGGTTGGTGTTTTGTTTTTTTAATGTTTCTTGCTAAGCAGAGAATTGTCTGCTTTATTTTCTTATTTTTTCTGGTGTGACTTGTGTCTTGTTTGGTGCCTGTTGGGGCAACTCTCTACTAGGACAGCTGTTTCCAGACTAGCAGTAATAAAAAGTGAGAAAGAGAGAGTACTTTCAGAACATAGTACAGGGAATGAAAGTGAAAGCTTTTCCAATGTGAAAGGGAACAGGAAAACATGCTTGGCTTTACAGCTGAGGTACTACATTTAATGAAAAATGTAAATACTTCAGAATATCACTTTTTATTGGAAATGGTGTTGAATAGAACTGAGACCACTGAAACATGAAAGATACAGGTAAAGTTTTATTCCGACACCAATGTATTTGTTAAAGACAATTGAAATTGCAGAAGACAGCAGAACCATAAGGAGTGTTTCAAGAGGACCAATACTTTTAAAGATCACTACAGAAGAAAAGAAACAAAAAATAATTTGGAGGGCAAGTTGTTCTAGATGGGTGAAGTGAGCATTTGATGGTGCAAACAGCCTGGGAAGAGGAAATAGAGGTTACTGAAACTAATTAGGGAAAAAGTGAAAGAAACTGCAGCTCATATGTGGAAAAAACTCACGAGGGAAGTAAATCCATTTGAAAACTCATAGCAGCTCATGGCACTTGCTGGGGGAGGGGGAAAGACATGGGGAGCAGGAAAAAAGATGAGTCTTGAGTGTGAGGAAACCTGACAGTGGCCTAAAGCACACCAGGCACAGCTGAAAGTGAGTGCTGGAGAGGGCTTCCAGTGGGAAATGGAGCTGCTGGGGGCAGCAGGAGAAGGGAAGGATGCAAACTGGGGAACAAACCAGGGGTGAGGCCAATGGAAGGAGCCTGGGGAAATGAGATAAAATGATAAGGGGATTTAGAGAAGAGAAATGTTTTCTGAAAAGTCAGAAAACGTGGGAGAGCTTTAAGGAGATAGTGTCCTTAATTTTCATCCTACAACCCTGCAGCAAGTATTACAAAGGGGACATACCAGAAATCTTTATTCATTGGTAATCTCTGTCATAATGGGCCCTTGGAGGTTTTGGCAGACTCCAATTTAAAATAGCTCTGAGATACGCTGACATTAAAAAAAAAGCAGTATAGCTTCAAGAGATCTTAAAACTGCCCTAGCTCAATGAGGAGTCTTCACCTGCAACTCGGGCTCTGGAGCTCAGCTTTGTATTTCAGTGTCTCCAAGCAGCTCCTGGTTTTATAACCTGTTAATCCAGTGATCCTCTTACCTGAGCAATATCACCAGAGGTAATGCTGGAGGGATGGGGGGCAGATGGGGTTGATTTAGTGCTTTTTCTGGCAAATGTGTTGATGAGGGGCCTTACATGGATAGCTTGATAACAGGGGATGGGTATGTGACCTAAGTAGGACTTTGCCTCCTTAGTGAATGGCTCTTGCTGGTCTGACCATTTATGAACATTAATCTCTAGTCCTCTGCTCCATGTGGCTTTCTGGTTACTGCATGATCACAGGACAGACTGTTTTCAGAGGCTCCTGGAGGTGGATAATACCCCCAAGAGAGTTAGATAAAACCTATTTCTCATAGTGATGTTTATTAGGAGGCTTTCTGCACCTCAGTGAGGAGGGAGGGAACCTAGTGGTGCAGGTGAGGTATATCTGGATCTCACCTGAATGCAGCTGTCAGCATTATACAGGTTTGAACCAGGCTGCTGTGTGCTTCTCAGGGGCCAGGTGGCAACCACTGCTGTGGGCCTGGATGACACTTTGGAAATAAAAAGAAAGTCTGTAACTAAAGTCACAACAGAAGTCTGAATCAGAGAGCCCAGTCAGGTAATTTTTACTTATGCTGCTGAATAATTTGAGGAGATTGTGCCTGTGAGTCAACTAATTCTTTGTGCAAGTGGAGGAATTAAATAGGGAGAGAAGTAGAGCTGGAGGTCCTTGCTGGTGTAAATCACACAGCTGAAGCCAGTGAGAGGTACTTACTCGCACTGGTTGCAAATCTGACAATGTTTCTGAAAAATACAGGAGGTAAAAATATTAAGAGAAAAACCACACAGTTGTGGTTATGGCATGTCTGTCCCTGGCAGTGGATGAACAGAAAAGAGAACTGAAAAAGTAATTATTTATGAATGGTGTAAATGGTAGATGTTTCTTTTTCTGTTCATTTCTTCATGAATTGTCAGTGGAAGAAGTCACAGTTTTCTCAACTCTTCCTTACTTTAAGTTATTTGTCAAATTCTTCCTGCAAATAATTCAGTTTTATTCATGTGCAAGGAACACAGTGGAAGATTTCTGAGTGGTTGTGTGGGTCTTTTAGGGTCTGTGAATTATCTTCTTTTCTTCTCTCCCATTGACTTTACAGGGATTAGGTCATAAGCATGAATGATGGATGCACATCAAAAAAATTACCCTTTAATAGCCATGAGCTACACTTGCTTTTTGAGTTTCATAGAAACAGATACAGTTCTAGCTGGGAAATGTCAGGGTCTGAAAGGCAAAACTTTTTCCAAGAGAAGTGGTCTCTGGAGGCTCTTGTCCCAGCTGAGTTCAGTGAAATGTTAATGAAGCAAGGAGGGACAGAGAAATATCCTTGTGTTTCTAAGGAGCTGTTTCTCCATAACCAGCTTTTGGTGCCAGAACCTCCTTCACTACAGTCAGCAAGATCAATAGTCAATTCAAAGGTGCAGAAAAAAATGTGTCATTGCCAGTTTTCAATCTCACTTAAATATTAGAAACTGAGCCACTTCAAACGGTGTGGGGCTGGGTTTCACCCACTGAAGATCAAAGAAGGAGCTGACATGGGTTTGGTACAAGCTCCCAGACTGGGAGCATCTTTAAAAACCCATATGCATCTTGTTTACAGCACTCATAGGAGGTCAGAGCCTGCCCTTTCAATAGAAACAGCTAAATCCAGAGGGTATCATAAAAGCACTGAAGGACTTCTTTAGCCAGAAGAGGGTAGTTTAAAACTTATCAGCCCTTTTCCCACATGGAGATCACTGTGTTTCATAACAGCATTTACAGTTCTGTCCATCTCATTTTGTCAGCAGGGAAAATACCACTCGAGCAGGCACTGGAACATGTCCTGATGTTGACCAGGAATAGAAACACAGACACTGGTGCCTCTGGAAAGTGATGACCCAAATATTTTCCCACTGTGAAATTGCCAGCCAAACATATAACTGCAAGATTTGAAACACCTTGATGTGAATTCTTTCGGCATTTACTGTCACAGGTTGGGGTGATGTCGTAACACAAATGATGCTGCAACGAACCAGACTTCAGCGAGCTGAGATTAATGAACTGTTCCCAAACAGAAATTTCATATGTGCTGTTTATACACAAGGAGTATTAAAAAGAAAAAAAATGGGCTGCCAAAGCACTGATGACATACAGAATATTGAAATAAATAGCTGATGATGCAAAAAGTGCTGAGAAAGGAGTTTATTCAAGCACTGTATCATTGCATGTTTGTATCATTGCTTTGGGGCTGTGTCACACCTCAGTACCCTCTCCACGACTGTTCTTGCCACTTGCTCTGGGGCTGCCAGTCTTGACTCCAGTGTGTATAGAACATCAGGGGCAGTTTTCTGTCATGGTGACTGGAGATTAATTGAAAACAACAAATTCTGTATATTTAAGTGTGAGAAGAACAGCATCTTCATCCACACAAGTGTTTAATAGTTACTTTCTAAATGTCTATCTTCAGCAGCCTTCATTCACAAGGTGCCTAATACAGCCTAGCATTGAGAAGTGTCTCAAATTAACATTAGGTAATTAGAGGAAAAAAAAAAGTCTCCACACCATAGTAAATCATCAAAAAACCCATAATGTGAAACATGAAAACTTCAGCATTTATATAGAATCTTTCACCCCAAAGTCTTAAATTCCTTGCTAAATCTGGTCTGTCTAAACATCCTTGGATTGTATTTTTAGTTGCTTTGTTTTCTGTGAATCCTAACCCATTTTTTTCAGATTCACTACTTTGTTCACATTGTAACAGATACTTAAAAATCACTATCCTCTGATGTGTATATATTTTTATTCTCCTCGCAACACCAAAATTCCTGTACTTTGGAGGTTAATGGTTGCTGCTACTGAAAAATATTCAGTATGATCTCAGAACAGCTTGTAACAGGATGTGAGCTAGAAACCTCCAGTTGGTGAACTAAGGACATAGTTAGGTGAGATAGAGTTACATAACCAGGAATTCTCCAAGGACATTTTGATGAAGTCCTCTATTGCTGTGAAAAGCTGCACAAGATTATTAATGATCACAAGTGGTCAGAATGTTTTTGCATGGTCAGAAACAGGATAAAAATACCACACACCATTTTTATTTTAACAGCGTGCTAGTGTGGAAACACGCTTCGTGTTACAGTGCTATCCTTACTGCAATAGATCAAAAATCTATGGATCTGTTGATTCTTCCACAAGAAAGTGAAGTGTAATGTCGAGGGAACTGTACATCCATTGCTCTGAGCTTGGGGAGCAAAATCTTATGATGTTCTTGAATATACTTAAAAATAATAACAGGAGATTTCTGAGGGGAAGCAACTGCAGTTCTCTGTAGAGACTGCAGGGTGTGTGATTATCAGAATCCCTGTAGAATATTAAGGGAAAGCCGGAAATGGGAATCACATTCTTGTTGGGGTGGTATTTTCCTAAACACATGCTCTTAATGAAAATTATGTGGCAGGGTCACTGAAAATCAGGTTAACCATATGGCAGGCACAGCACTTGCTTTGTAATGCGTAGGTTTGCTAAGGATTAGAAATCTATTAGAGAACAGATTTAGAATTCCATTGAAGAAAGTAATGAACTGCATTTTGGTGGAGAGAAAGTAATCTCAGATAAGCAGAGAGCACAGCCTGTTTGACAGTGTGTGGAAGAGGTTCAAGAGGTGAAGTAAAAGTCACACAAAACCACTGAGGACATACACTGAGGTGAAGCTCTTTTATTTGCTTATTGTGCTGTAGATTTCTTGAGGAGGAGTTCTGCCAATGAAGTGCGTGCAAGAGCAGAGCTATTAAAATCAGCTCACAAAATACTGAACACATGGGGCTAAATAACCACTTAGCTAAGAAGCAAATAAAAAGTCTCAAAAATCATCCAAATTAAAAATTAGAAGGTCGTGAATTATTTTGTTTCTAAATGCTCAGTGAGCTATTGGTAGATCAAAATTATATGTGAAATGAGTCTAAAGGTTACATAGAATCTATAAAATTAGACCTGGAGATATTTTAAGACTCTGAAAGGAGATCACAAGGGTATCCCTAATTTTCATTTTGCAAACCAGACTCCAAACCCCAAAACCCAAGGAGGAATCTCTGTCTAGTTATAGGATGAACTGTTTGCAAACTAGTGATTCTGGTTGGATCTCCTCACTTATTTGAATATGGTACCTATGTTCCCAGTGAAACTGCATAAATAGGTTTTTTTAAAAAAAAGAGTGGTACCACAGAAATCAGCATGCAAACAGTGTATTGCTGCAATATCATTGCCAGGCTGCCCTGGATTCCAGACTTGACATGTCATAAGAATTTATTTTCTCTGCATAGCATGTATATTGGGCCTAAATTAGCTGTCAGCATAGGTAGATGCTTCACGAGTAGTGAATTCTTGCCCTTTGTTTCTCTGTGCTATGGGAAGCTCTAAACTATGATGCGATGGGGTGTAGTTTGCTTTCCTCTGCCCAACCAGCAGCAGATAAAGAAGTGAGCCATTTCTGCGTGTGCCTCTGTTCCTGCCATTTCAGAGTTCGTACTGCTAACAGGAAATTGAAAAAGTAAAATATTGAATAATAGTGAATAGCTTCTTACAAGATGCTCTTCCATTAGCAGACCTATAAAGAGAGGCTCTGCAGAGAGGAGGGGGATATCAGACTTCAGCCTGTACCAGCCAAGAGACAGTTCTTAGCTCACAAACAGTCTGACCTGGGATTCAGGGGTCTTGGGGTCAAGGTTTGGCTCTGATTTCTGTGTCACCTCACACAAATCATGTAATCATTGCACATAGCTGTTGTGCATTAATAGAATTCATCTGCAGTGTGGAATTTATCCACCCTGGAGGACATGTGTTAAGAAAGTATTTATTCTCGAGATACTGAGATCAGCTTCCCACAGGCCTTCTTGCCTGATCTTTTTCCCCATCATTTCTTACAGGCAATAGCAGATAATTTCTCATCCACTCTCAGGCTTTTCTTCTGGTTTGAGATGGATCTTTTTTTTGCTGTTTTTCTTTTGGAGTGTGTGTGGGCCTGATTTGTTTGGGTTTTTTTTTCATTTGTACATTGATGCATTATTTTCTTTCCATTCTCCTTTACGATTATTTCCTTCACTGTGTTTTCTAATTGCGTGGTCTGCCCCGCAAGCTGCAACTTAGAATCACTTTTGGTGTTCAACTTCCAGCACTTGTGTCTATACACTACAGAGTTACAATGCAATCTGCCTCTCCACACTTGTCTCCTCCTGCTGGAAAATACTTTCTCTCCTCTTTCCATTCTACAGTCTTCCTGACCAAACAATTTTTCTCCTCCAGCTGAACTTCCATGCCTACAACCCCAATCACATTTTTCCCTTGCATCCTGTTGTGGAAACTTCCTCACCTTTACGCTTGACTTCTCTGGACACCTTGACAGTGATTTGTTCCAGTGAAAACTGTATACCTTCCCCCATGAAAAGACCTTCACATGCCCTCCCAGACTGCTTTATGGTCTTTGTAAAGATTCTGTGTCATCTCCCCTGATTCAGGCAGAAGTTTCTGAGTCATGCTCCTTTTCTAATCATCTCCAGTTGCCTCAATACCATCCTGTTTTGTCCTCAGTCTGTATCTGTTTTCCTTCCTTTCCTTCCTTTCCCTTATGATGGTCCAGCTTTTCCTTTCACAGTACAGTCATGCTTCAGTCTTTCCTATCCTAAGGCAAATTGTATATGCACCCTTAGCTTCTTGTGCCTTGACATGTTCTCCTTTGTCTTTCTTCTTTTCATTTATGTGTAACTGAAGGTGCAATTTAAAACTTTGAAGGTCTGCTTTTCCAGTTATATCCTTGTTGTCTCCCTCTTTTGCTTCATCAGACCTATCCTACTGAAATTACTAAAACCTTTTCTCTCAGAAATGGCCAGGACTGTTATTCAGGGCTTATTCTCCTTGCTCATCAATTGCATTCACATTGAATATCAAACATATCAAACTTTTCTCATGATGGCTCTCATTCTTGGGCAATGATCCCAATAAATATCTGAAAATTGTCGTGTTTATGATCTTCTCATACTTCAAATGTCCTTTAGAATTCTTGTCAGTGAAGGCATTTGTGATCCAGTCCCCTCTGCAATGCTGACCAACACTGTTTCACAGTATTCCACATGTAGATCCATGTTAACTATTAATGTTTCTCATCTTGCTCGTGGCAGTAACTGCCTTTTCCTCTGGATCTGTGTCACCTGTAGCTCAGTCAGGTGTTGCTCCATCATTATTCCTTTAAGTACTAAAGCAACAGTAACAACATTAATAGGAGACAGAATCCTATTGGCATTCAGCACTGTAATCAGCACCTTCAAAAATGCTTATAAATAGTACAGAGGAATTATTGGCAGGAAGGTCAGATGTTTCCTAGGTTGTTTAAATAACAGAAAACAAAATTAAATTCCTCTTAATGAGCATGGCTCGAGTCTGATTTTCATGGATTAAAACAGATTAACCCACTAAACATAGCTTCAGATCCTGATTCAGTTATTTCTTTTCCTGAAGCTAAAAGATATTTAAGTCCTTCTTCTATTGATTCTGTCTTTTCTTTTTTTTCACTGTGACAAACAAGGGTATCAGTGAAATATTTGGCAAAGAAAGGGTTAGAGGACAGGTTGCATTCACCTTATCTGAGTGTTCAATGAGAAGGATAAACAGATGTGTTGAGCTGACTCTCCTCTTTATAGTAAAAGAGAGAGATGTGGGCTGAACTGCTAAAAAAGGAGGAGTCTTTCAGAAGAGGACTTCCACGAGACAAGGATGGAAATGCAATTTTCCCTGGTGTGTGGCCAAAGATCTTAGTGTGAATATTGGATTATACAGGCTGTTATTTATGCATGGCAAAGAAACAACCAAGACCTCCCTTACTCTTATATTTTTCTGCTGTCCCGTAGCACAAATAACATTTGGATATCTCTCAAAAGGTATTTCAGCCTTCCATGTATGTGCCACATCGTCTCCTGCCTTGCTTTGAAGTGCCTTACACTTCATCTAGATAATTACGGCATCATTAAGAAAACGTGCTCTTTCTGTCAGGCCCAGTAAAACCTGTACCAAATCAGTGTTCTCTGACTATATTCTCATGCAGCTTCTCACCTTAGTCTTGTTGACTACAAATTGGCTTTGAATATCTCTGTTTCTTATGAAGCCATCTCCTGTTCTCTGTAGTGATTGTCTTGTCAACAGGAGTTGTTAATTTCCCAGCTCAAAACTAGGCATGAGTGTCAAAATTGCAGCATGACCATCTCTTTATCAAACTTCTAATTTGCAAAATCCTGACCAAATATGTGTGTGGTCATTTAGATTGGAAAAGACCCTTAAGATAATTGAGCCCAGCTGTTAACACTGTCAAGTCCACCACTAAATTGTGTCCTTTAGTGCCACATCTATATATCTTCTAAATGCTTCCAGGGGTGGTGACTCCCCCACTTCCCTGGGCAGCCTGTTCCAGTGTTTGACAATGCTTTCCATGAAGAAATTTTTTCTCATACCCAATCTAAACCCACACTGGAACAACTTGAGGCCATTTCCTCCTGTCATTGCTTGTAATTTGGGAGAAGTGACTGACCCCCACTGGACTATACCCTCCTTTCAGGGAGTTGTGGAGATTGATAAGGTCCCCCGAGCCTCCTTTTCTCTATTTGTATTTTCAGTGTACATTTTTGCCTTCTAAGGTACAGTAGAACACAATTTTAGAGATTACTGGAGTGTTTGCATGATTTCTTCTTTATGGCTATTACAGTGTACTGATTATCAGAACATAATTGTGGAGAGTTTTGCTAAATTAAAAATTCTCTGTAGTCTCTGATTCTCAAGGTGAGTGTAAGATGAGGGGGATATTGCCCAGGTAACAAGGGAAAATCAAAGAGAAATTCTACGTTGAAAGGTTTTCACTGTCAGATCTCCCAAGATGTATTTTCCCTGTATTTGCCCGTCAGGTAATCAAATTTTCCCTTCTTTTTTTTTTTTTTTTTTTTTTTGAATCTCATGGGAGAATCAGGGAGAAACTCAAAGAAATTGAAGTTAACTTCACCTATATCCCTCCTGGCCTTTCACATCCAGCTTTTAGGAGAGGCACAGACAGAAGACATCTTTCCTTGTAAGAAAGGACTGACATTTGTACCCTTCCAGGTGCATTCCTCTGGTGAAGTGCAGTTCACACACACCCTTTGCTCCCTCAGTAGAGGGAAGTTGTAGCTTTCTGGATGCTTCACTGCCAGCCAGGCCACTCTAACAAGGATTTGGCTTTGTCCATACCTCCTTAAAAAATATAAGATTTGAGCTAAATGGCAAAACGATAATCACAGTCATATAAGTAGTTGCTAAAAATCTCCTTGAATTTCTACAAAGCCTTTTCTGCAGAAAAGGCTGTGGCTCAAGGTCTATAGAATTTCTTGGTATGGAATTTTTGAAATCTGTAAGATCATGTAACCCAAAGTGGTGCAAATGTGTAGACTTGACAGGAGGAAGAACGTCATTTCCATGCAGAGCATCTCACCCCTGAGACAGGGCTATCTGGGGATTTTACACTTCTTCATACACTGAAAATGGACTTCAGTCTCTAATATCCATCTCTGGGTCTCCATCTCTAATGATCAGTCCCTTCAGGCAATATTTAATTGGGTAGTACAGTAATTTTGTGATTGAGATATAAATTTATTACAGACTGGATTGTGACTGACAAACTCGTTTCACCTATGACCTAAACCGAATATGAACTCAACTCTTCTCAGGTAGGAAGCTGATGTATAAAATTATTTTCAACTCATTGCCAGAGGATTTAGAGTGCACATTTTTAGTGGTTTAATCTGGGATTTAAACCTGAAAACTGTTACTAGAAGAGTTGCCCAAAACCAAGGTACAGAGATAAAGCATAATTTTTTTTCCAAAATGGGATAACCTCATAGAACTTCAGTGTTACCAAAAGAGTGCTTTTGATGGGAAAGAAAAAACGCTTAATTTTTACTTTAGCATTGAAATACATGGATGTTATCTTTCTCAGAAATATGTCTATATGTTATGTTCTTGACTATACACTAAAAGTACAAAGGCTAAAATAAATGTTACAGTGTTCATAACATGTACATTTTTGTATGTTTTGCCAGTGATGACAGACACAGCACAGTTTTAAAAGGTACTTTTCATTAAATACAGACAATCCTAATGGCAGATGTTGGTCAATATCATTTTTAAAATCCCTAAAAATTTAGCAGAGCTGGAAGGAAAGGAAATGTCTTTCTCAGGCATTTTAATATGCTGAAATTAAGCAAAGCAAAAATTACATTTATCTGTGCAGTTAATAACTTTTAATAATCATGAAAATTCTCTCTTTCTTAACAGAAATTAAGGACTTGCTAGCTTCAAGGCTGGGTGAACAAAGACCTTTCAAGAACATTTCCCTGCTGCTCTGTAGGTTTATTGTCTTAATAGATATTCTCATTGATCACTGTTTGCTTTATATTTTTTCACTTCATATTTAAAATTGACATATATTTGAATACTTACCATTATATGGTCAGTGGAGCTATTCATTTAATAGGTCAAATAATCATTATATTTCACTAGGATGCTGGGGTTTAATTCATTTAACATTTTAATCTTCCATCAGTTTTTCCTTTAAGAGGATTTCAGTGCATATACAGGATTTGTATAAATCTGTGCAGTAAATTTATTCTTTTAACAGTTTTATTCTTTCATCAGAAATTCATTTAAATGGATTCTACTATATATCACATTCACTGCCAGTGTGGCTTTAGGTCAGGCTGTAATTGATGCAAAAGCAATGAGGTATTAAAAAAGAAAGGAAATATCTGGAATTGGAAAGGGTTCAAAAAGTGTGCCATTGTAAGGCCACGACATTCCTCGGATGTGATGGGGGTGGGGGTGGACCACTCATAAACCATTTTTGTCCAAAGCCTGGTATAGTTGTTAATTTCAGATTCTGCTAAAGTCAGAATCTGTGATGAGAGGGTAAAGTTTGAAGGGGTACATCAACACAAGAATCACCCATCAGGATATAAATATGGTCACTTCTATTTGTGATAACTCTAGAAATCTCAAAAGAGAAAAATTTGGAGAGAATGTTTTCTTCTTCAATTTGTTCATGCAATGCTTTCGACAAATTCAAGGGTTTGGGGTTTTTTAATTTGCTTGTTTTGATAATGGAGGCTACTCTGTTGGTATGGGGTGTGGAGAGCTGTAACTGTGATACATTCCTTTCCCAAGTTCTAAGGTAAATGGGTAAGGACAAAGAACAGCAGAAAAGAAAGAAGGCAAAACTAATAAGGACAAGGGAGGCTGACAAAAGCTTCTTGGTCATGTATGTGGAGGTCCAAAATGCATCTGGTTATATGATACCTTCAGTAGTATTAGCTGCAGGAGCTGGTGGAACTCTCTCCTCTGGAAACCAAGGGTTCAGGATATATGGTGTAGCCTGTGGACCTCTGACAGTGTTGGTGCACCCAAACAGCCAACTGGCACAACCTCAAAGTAGATAGAAGTTTAAAACTGACAATACACAGGAAAAAATTGCAAAATAGCTAAGTAAAATTAAGAAAATCTGAGGAATATTCTGGGGGGTAGAATCTGTAATAGTTACATGTGTATTTAAGAAAGACTAGGCGTCTTTATTCAATTAAATAATGTCAATGCCTTTAACGGAAAAATTGCCAAGAAAATAAATTTATGACAACATCTATACTTTTTTAAAGGAAAAGTATAAACCTGGATCATTTCTTTTATTTTAAATGTATGGCCCATACAGTATATCTTAGTCAATTTAAAAATTGTTCTTTTGCTAGAATTGCCAATGGGGTTGGAAGGAAGTTTGGAATATAAGCAGCATTTCAGCACTGATGAGGAATGGTTGATTAGATCAATGAAGAAAGATATAATGAAGGGTCTGTTGAACATGTACTGTGCTTCTGATTTTAATTCAGCAAATAACTAGCTATAAAAATCAATGATTTACATGTAAAACTAAAATGCAATCTCAGAAATTACAATAGTTGCACATAATTTTCCTAGTTTTTCACAGAGACCTTTTAGATGGTATGGTGTAATTATTTCTTTTGTAATAACTTTTTGATCTCAAACATGAACTGGGGAACCAGGCTATGGCTCAGAGCACAACTCATTTTAGGCTTATGGTTGAAAGTAGAGTGAAGATAAGGTTTAGTATTAGGAGAGACACAATGCCTATTTCTCCAGCTGTAGTGGGGCTGCAAAAGGGTTGGCAAGAGGAGCAATATCCTTCAGAATATTTTCTCTGTTGACAGTTTTGTTGTCCTGGTGATGGCTTTTGAGTGTGGGCCAAGTCTCAGCCCATCCTGGTGGTTGGGGTTAAAGGTAGGAGAGAGACAGTTTGCACTTTTTTCACTTACCCTGATAATTGGTTTTTCATTTTCCTCTCTAAGAGAGCTCTGTATTTATAGGATATCCTTCCATCACAGCTGAAGTTACACCCTTGGACTGGTGTGTTGACTTTGTATGCTAGGGATCTAGTTCCTTCAGCGTGCTGCAGTCAATTCACTTTTGACAACCAAGAAATTTGATTTTTATAATGAGGTGTAAATCACAGGAAAGGGTTGGCTATGATGGACTTCAGCAGAGTTAGGATCAAAAGTGCAGTAGTTCATATCAAGAGGATTTTAAAATAGCTGCACAGTAAAGGACATACTCTTCATGGAGAAGGAGAATTTAGAGAAATTTGGGACAGCCACCTGGTTACACCAATAGTTACACAGCCTGGAAGTTTAAAAGCTATTGATGGGTTGTTATGGTCCATTGTGGCTCTGGTGTGGTACTTGGTTTGATCCAAAAGAATCCCAGGAGCCAGGAGGCTGGCTGAGAACAGGAAGAGGGGGTGAAGTGCAGCATGCCCCAAACAGCTGAGCTGTGTGTTGGCTAAATTGAATTATACCTTTAAATTAATTCAATTGAATGCGAGACAAATGAATTATAGTCTTGGTGAGGCTATAAATATGGCTCGATAGAACCTAGCACCACAAATAGGGAAAGCCTACAATAATGTATTTGCATGTTTACATATCACTCCCCTGTGGTGGATTAGCAAGCAGAAAGAAGTCTAAAACCACAGGGGGAAGGTTTAAATAGGATGATGCAGACATTAGTGAATGATTAACCATAATTTCACAAAGGTGGAGGGTAAGCCGTTCATTTTGCAGAATCTCACAAATGTGTTTTGAACGATTAACTAAATTTGCTTGGCAAAAGTTTAATTAAGGCTGCCACTGATTAACCACAATTACTTAACTCGGTGTACAGGCTGGCTACACACACTGTGTGGAGAGCACAGCATCAGCGACAGGAAGGTGTTCCAGGGTTCTGGAGACTGTCTGTGCTGGCTGCCCCTCTGACACCCCATTTCCAAGGAGCAGAGGGAATCAGAGAACATTGCACAGTTCTCCTGAAAGCCCCTGGGTAGCCCCTGGCAGAGGCTCCTTAATAGAGTGCAGACATACCCAGCATCCATCCAGCCAGCTCTGTCGGCCAGTGCACCAGGGAATAGGGTCAGGTCCCTGTCCCTATTGGTGAAATGATGGATGCTGCTCTCAACACTCCTGGCATGTCTACAGAGGTGCAAAACCAGACTGGGCCTTGTGGCTGCAAGGAAACTCAAGGAGCTCTCCTTTGCTCCTGCTTCCTCCAACACCCCCACCCTCCCGTCTTGTTCTCCTTTGTAAGCCTGAATGTAATCTGTCCCTGGCTGGGTGCGCCAATATTTTCAAGTGCTGCTTACTGTCTTTTATGGGTAATACTCTTTTAGCACAGTTGGACACTCATGATAACAAGTGACATTTGTGTCATATAATTGCTTTTTTTTTTTCTTGCCAGAAGGATGAAAAAAACCAGTGCTCTTAATAATAACTTACGACTAAGCTGATTAGGTAATAAGTATTTCCTTGAAAGCATTTTGAGAGGAAGCACAAATTTTCCTTTTAGAAAATAAAAAAGAATTATTTTCATAGGTTTATCACAACCTTCTTACTTGTCTTTTTACTCAATTGCTAAACATTCTCTCAGCTTTTCATGTCACAAATTCTGGTTTCACAGTGAGGTTCTGGTTCTCTGTATCTCAAGCTTCAGTGAGGAGAGGTTTTTGTCAGATAATGGTAGACCAGGTGATTCTCTCTGGTGGCTACTGAAAGCAGCTCTATTACTTGTTATAAAATTACTAGAAAATATGGTACATCTGGATGGTTGACACAGTGACATATAAATTAAACACTTGTTATTATTAAAGTTCTTTATGATTAAGAAGACCTCTGCAATCCAGGTGGGATTTCTGTGGCTTTGTAAGACTTAACAAAAACATCTTACAGAAACAGATCCTCCTGTAACTGAACCCTCTGCTGCTTCTATGTCTAAACCAGGCAGTTAACTAGTCTTCCATCCGTTGGTGCTCCACAACATACTGTGACTATTTCTTATTTTGGCGATACTTGGTATTTTATTTATATCTCTCCTATATTGTGATGTTTGCAGAGTCATGGTGTTATTCAAGTTGTAACTTCACACGTTTCAGAAGTTCCAGCATTACTTCATTAGCAGTTTATATGAATGCTCAGTTCCAAAATATCTGTTACAGTGTTTACAATGATTTTCAAGCTAACACACATTCTCACTAAAAGGCAAACTCATTTTACTGTTCCATTAAGAAAGCCATATGTCTTGCTCTATATTTGCACCCAAGACCCAAACTTAATTTCTGCTATACCAAGTATGGGATTTCTACTCTTCTATCAGCAAGCTATAGCTATAAAAACTAGCAACTTTTAGCCTGCTTGCTTTCTATTTGTATACCTCAAAATCATTACTAGATACAGCAGTAAAATAAACAACATATAGTTAAGTAGTATCATAGCCACAAAAAGTTAAAAAAAAGAAAAAGACTGGAAACCATTAATTATCTTTGGATCAGGTTGTTAAGAGTGTTCATATCAATCTGCTCCCATGCTTTGTTTGTCCTTTGAATAGTCATAAATAATTAGCTTATCTCCTTCTATCAGTGTCTAAAATAAAGGACTAGTGATGTCAGGACATCTTGCTTTGACATTTATGAAATATGCTATGATCTACCTGTAACTGATTGTAGGGTTACCTGGAAGGGCATATTTTTAGATTGCTTCATTTTCTGTTATCAGAAAATCTGTCAGCCTTAGCTGGAAGGCTTTAGCTGTCCCTCTACTTCAAGGAGACCTCTACGTGTCATGCCCTTGAGAAGCATCTGTTGTTTAATTTTGTGAACCGATGTTCAGGTTAAACTGCAGAAGATTAGCCAGGTCCTCCTTCTTTTTTTTGTTCCACCTGCTGTTCTCCAGAGCCCCCGGGGGCATGGAGCGGGCTGAATGCTGTCCCTTGGGAGCACGACCGTGGGGGAGGCAGACCCAGGGGCTGCCATCAGGGTTCCCAAGGAGTGTTGGGAACGGGGTGAGGAAAGAAGCAGGGGGGAAGCAGGAATTTGTCAGCAGATCCCTCTATTCCTCGACCTTCTCAGGCTCAAGGTAACCTATTCTCTTGCCTCTTGAGGCATCAGATTTGAAGTGAGCTTTCTTTCCCTCCCAGAGGCAGGGTTTAGACCCTGCCCCTGCTTCTCCTACATTATCCCTTGGATTACTGTCTGTATTGATAATGTCACGCCAGGTACCCAAAGGGGCAAACTTAAGACCACATGAATGCGTTATATTCAGGTAATTCTCTCTTTTCAAGAGGTTTCTGAAACTTCCATCCTTACAGTAGCCTAGCTGTGCCACTTAGTTATTATTTCAACAATATGCAACTACAATTTAGCCACAATGGGTAGTTTTTCATCACTGCCAAGCTGCCATGTGCCACTTCTCCCACTGGTGAGCACAAATCCAGGTTTGTTCACCTGGGTGCTCTTTGCTCCACCCCACTCCACACCAGAGGAGCAGATGCGTGTGGGTCGTGTGATGGAGATGGGATCCTGTTCCTTCACAATCCCAGCAGCCAGGACTTGGCAAAAACATAATTAAATGAACAGGAGGAGTTTCTTCCCAGCATTCGCAGTGGGAAACAGCTCTGTTTCAATGTCAGCAGGGCTGGACTACCTGCCCCCACAGAAAAATTCACAAACCTTTTTCTCCACCCTGAATTCAGGAGACTCAACTCAGGTTTGACGACTTTTAGTCTTAGAAGCAATTGACAGGTCTCAGAGAAAGTGCTGGATTGCTGTAATCCCATTGTAAGGTGACAGCTGTTTGCTTAGCTGGGTTTAGGTCACCAGGTTGGATGGCCTCTATTCCTCAGGTTGGTCGCAGGACATAGAACAGGTAGCAAGATGCTGTTTTGAAATTCAAAGTAACACAGGGATACAGAGGAACTCTTTCTCTGTCAGAGTGTTTTGATGATTTGTGGTTGTCTGCTTCAGATGCTTCACTGTGGCTGCAGATTCTTCAAAGTATCTGCTGCTTCTTATAAGTATTATCTCAATTTTGTGAAGGTTTGACATGAACCAGCTGTTCTACAACCATATGGTGACCTGAACAAGACACTGGACTGACTGGATTTTTGTAGTTTTACTGAATGTGGGTTTTTATGTGGATACAGAAAAATGGAAGATAGAGAAGTTTGTAAAATCTCTCTCTCTCACTCTGCATTCACTTCTACTCTTGGAGCAGCTGCTTATGCTCAGCCTCTGGACTGAGTCAGTCAATTTACTCCAACAGATACTAAATCAGTCTCTTTATCCTTAATGATTAGACAGCAGCAAAAGGCACATCTGACAAAATGTGGAGAAATCCAGCACAAAACTTAAGCTTTCCTCACAGAGAAAGAAATGAGCCCTAACTGTGACTGAGCAGGTTAATGGCAAAACTATACCAAGTAAAATCATTCTGCAAAATGAGAGTAGGATCAAAGACGTTAGACACAGGCAATAGCATATTTAAGGTACAATAAAAAGAGTGCCTCAAGCCATATTTGTCAGCAGCTATGCCTGCATGAAGAGTGTCTTATAATTAGTAAAAGATTATGATTGAGTTAAATCTTAACACTTTGCATTGCAGATTTTCTGTAAACAAAGTAATTTGGCTTAACTCTGTATTCCAAGTAACTTTTATGAAAAGTTCACTGAAAACTACCATCTATCTCTTAAATTCAACATTTTTATCTGACATGCTTCCTTAAACATTTTACTTTTTTTTAGAAAGATTAAAAAATCTACTGTGGAGTAAAATTATCTCAGCTTTGAAAATATGAAATTGCATCTGAAGCAGTGCTTCAGTATGTAGTAATTTACTGAGGTAGCTCTAAAGCACAGATGGGAGAGTATAGAAAGAGGATTAAGCTGCTTTCCATATCCTAAACTTTATCAGGGATAACACAGAAAACTGTGTTATTCATTACTGCCTGGGGAGTTCTTAAGTGTTAACAATTTATCCAGCTGATACATTAGAATAGCTAGGAAGTATTTTTTTTCATTAGCAATAACAGCCTGCAACTAAAATGAAAGTCAAAGTTGCATTGCAAGAGTTTTATTCACATGCCAAACAGAGGAAATTAATTGCTTCACCTGGAAATATTGATCATAGTACATCTAAGCCAAAATCTAAGTGCATGGACTCAAGAAATGCACTGCTGAAAAATTTATTATCTGGAGTCTTTATTTCTAAAAAGGCTATTTTTGCTACCTTAAAAATAAAGAATAATGAGACATGGTGTTTTATACTTCATGCCATGCAAGGTTTATGTTCGTACACCATGCTTCACATCACACAACTGAAATGGTTTAGGATTTAGTTCAGAACCTATTAAAATCAGAAGGAATACCCTCATTAACATTGAGCAGTCTTTGGATCAGACCTATTCAAAGATTCAGCTGTTAATACCAATGCATGCAAGAGATTACAACCAAAGTCTTGTTATCCCTTGTATTATATCCCCTTCATGTTTGTTTTCACTTGGATGCTTTGGCAATTTTTCTAGACACTTCTGTATAAGCTGTGCATTTGGATTTAGCAGAACTTTATGACTGCAGTAGTTTTCCAATAATTTCTGAGTTTCTACAAATCTGAAGTTGTAAAGCTCAAGTGGCAAGTGCAGTGTGGTTCTCTGTGAAGATGACATTACAGAGCAGTTCTTCAGATTGTAACTAAAAGCCCATTAATATTACATGTATATTAACTTTAAAAAAAAAAAAAAGAGAAAAGCAGGTCTATACTTGCAGGTTTTCTAGATGGTCTCAAAAACCAGTTTATGGAATCCAGTGTATATATATATTTATCTATATATGCAAAGATTTCTCTGCCTCAAGAGTATACATTGAATCCTGAAAGTGGTAAGTTGATTAAAAAAAATTTTCCATTACATTTCTCAGTCAAACTCAGTAGGATTTCTGCATGAAAGCCTGGACCTCTCAGACAGCTGCATTGACTCTGTTACATGCAATTTTTGTCTCAGTTTCCACTGAAAATTCTTACTATGGATCTGTTTCTTAGCTCTTAGTTTTTGTTCTATAAATCACTGCTGCCAGTTGCTTTTTGTAGGCTGGGCTTTATTTTATTTCGTGGTACTAGGATTTGTATAAAATCAACAGGTAACATTAATAATGAGAAAACATCTCTGGAGTACTGAAGACCACATCAGCAGATACACTCTCAGTGTACTCATATGTTTGGACAAGAAGGGATGAGTATCCCATCTCCAGCAGTGACTGCTACAGTTATTAGTCATATTCAGAAATATAATTCCAGCCCCCACGTTGTGTTTTTTTTTTATTTTTGACTATCTAATCCATTAATGATATATTACGCCTTGCTTGGTGTATGTGTTGTCTTTAAGCAAAACTGTGGCTGTGGCTGACACCACTTGCAGGAGCAGTAAAAGTTTCCAGTTCTATGCTAGGATATGGGCACACACATTTGTTCTCTCCTATTCAGTTTTCTCAGTGCCATTATTTTCTCTCAGATAAGATTCCCTGTATCCACTCAATCCAACTGGGTTTTTCCAGCAAAGCACTGTTGACAAAATGGGCTGACTTCTCTGTGGTTGATGCTACACAAAGCAGCAAGCTACTAGAAATCTTCTCATCACTTTTGGCTTTGCCACTGCCTTTATGAAATGGCTCCTTCCTCACCATGGCAGTTTCTCTTCTGGAAATTCCCAGAGATTGGAGGAAGGAAGGAAGCAGTGAGCAGAGGGAGCTGACAGAGTAGGATGTATGCCAGCCTTTATCCCCCAAGAGGTCACATGTCAGAGGTAATAAGAAAATAAGAGATTGGCAATTGTACTTCATACACCACACAGTTTATAGACTGCAGAATTAAACTGTTTATAGTTTTGTTCTGAGGATGAACAAGCACCTTCTCTGGATACTCAGTACACAAATCTACAGCTCTGGTGTGTGGTTCAAATTTCAGTTTTCTACAGACTTCTTACCTGAGCACTCATAGCCAGTCCTCCAAAGCATTTTATTTTACTTGCTGCAACAATTTTAATTTCTACTCCAGTGAGCTGAATTAATATTTAATGTTTATTGAAACTGTGACTGGGGAATCCAGTTGTGTCCTCTGGCAAGTGACTGCTCTAGCAACCAAGCCAAAGGGTCACGTGCAAACACATGTACATGTATACATACCTCTTCTTAGCTCAGTTGGTATATAATTTACCTGTATATAATTAATCTGTATGAAGCAGATCAGCTGATTCAAGGTTCTGGAGAAGGAGAAAGTCTCTCACCTGGTGATTGGCCCAAAGCACATAGAGGAGAACAGAAAACAAGAAGAGAATTTGAATCCTAGTGAGAAAGGATGCTGTGACTGGTGGGGTGCCAGGTAAGAGGCAGAGGGGGCAAGTCCCATTCACTCCTCTATCCTTAGTCTCTACAAAGCTTCCTCGGGTAAGTTTGCTCTGAAGAAAGCAATCAGATTAATTGCAGAGGTAACACAGGAAGATGAATGCATAAATTATAGACCCTGATTTATCTTAAATGTAGGGTAGCTGTTTAGCTGCTAAATGTTGTCAAGAAATCCACAGTATCTGATTTTTTTGCAGATATACTTTACATTTTCTAAGTATGTAAGCGCCTTAAGTGTAAGGAAGAAACAGAAAATACAGATTTGAAAATCATTGTTTTGGCTTGAGACATGCCATCATCAGTGAGTGCTAGATGACATGTATATGATTTTGCTTTTTAGTGATGCAGACAATAAGCTCAGCTGTGTGATGCTATTGCTGTAGTGCTACATTCCCTATCCATAGAAGGATACCTGTGCTGAGGATTCTTCAGTTTGGGATCTGGTACCACTGGTACCGTGTGAGTGCCTATGATGAAGGTGGGAAGGAATGGCCAGCAGAGTCACCTCTGAAGTCCCACCTACACACTGTCCTGGGTAAAACTGCTTCTAGAAGTTTGTAGCACTAAACCACTTAGCTATTCCTGATAGCTATTTGGAGTTTATTCATGAACATTACTTTCTGCATACAGCAGTGTTTTCCTTTCGGTGTTATTGGGGCAACAGGGTTTAGAACTACATGTGGATTCAATAGAGTTAGAGTAAATCTTGGCTGTTCCATGATTATCCAGGGTAAAAAAAACCAGTCATCTATTCCATTGAATCCTGCTTTCAAGAATTTGAGTGAAATAAGAACAGGGGGAGCCACAGGGAGATGGGTCACCCTTAGATGTACAAGTCTTTGAACTGTAAATGTGTCTGTTGTCTATACCCTTTTTGCAGATTGCTGGGTGCCAGTCTTCCTCAAGAACAGCCCTGATTGCTCCTTGTTCTCATAAATTAAAAGAAGTTAGGCTATCCAGGTAGAAGTTCCTGGATACAGAAATACTGCCTTGTAGTTTCCCCTGCCTTCCCTCTCAATCCATCTGTAATTCATTAGGGTGAAATTAATTGTCCTGTTGAAAGACTGTTCTACATAAATTAGAACACTGAAATTTCGTCAAGAGCAGGTTTTTGGTTTTATTGTTTTGGGTTTTTTTTCTCTACCTGTTTTCTCATGTATGTTCCAGTTTTCAAGTAATCCATCACAGGCTTCTGGGCAGTTGCCTGAGGTAATCATGTTCTGCTAAATCAGGGCATGGGGGCAGGAAAGGTTACCCTGCTCAACCTTTAATAAAGTTTCTGGAACTGCCAGCTCCAAGCATCTTGTTTAACTGGGATGGATTATAAGAGTGATAATATCCAGTTACCAGCTCTGAGACAATTTGGCCATCTGAGGTACCGTGAGGACTCAGCTACAGAAGCAGGGCTGATCTCCACAGAAATGAATATGTGCTGGTGTGCTGCCAAGATTATTCTAGGGCTGCAGATGGCATCTACTGTTCCCACTGTATAAGCCTGGGTTTAATGTGACTGGTGCAGACAGTGTACAGCTGATGCAATTTTTTACTGATGGGGTGATAACCAAATTTAAATTTTGTTTTCCCTAAATATTTCAGAACACACTGATGCACCATGTGTTGTTCTTAGAACATGTCCGTACAGGAGTGTACGAACTTTTTCCCCTTAACATCAGCCTCTTGTGCATATTTGATTACCTTAATAAAAGCCAGTAATAGCGGGTGCAGACAGGTCATAATTCGGAGGTACATAAGGCATGAGTTGCCATCAGGCCTGAGAACTGCCACTTTTTTCAAAGGGGCCATAAAAGGCAAATACAGTTTGTCTCTCACATGGCATAGCATGTTTGCAGAAGTGATGGAAAGTGCTATAACACATGGAGAGGCAGTAAGACAACATAGCAGGGTCGTGGGTAGTCAAAAACAAGGACACTCCAAGCTGGAGGCTCTGCAATCACATGCACAGGGATGTAAACAGCTCAAATTGCCACTGCACCAGTTGATGTATCCTTGCCTCCAAAAAATAACACTGTCCTAAGGATGAGCTACCCGGGTGTGACTGCTGATTGACACTGGATGAGCTGGCACAGCCCAGATGGGAAATACGAGACTTTGCTGATATCCACCAGCTAAGAGTCTATCCAGAGCAACTTCAAAGAAGATAAATGTTCCACCCAAACAGTGTGGAGCTGTTAAGCTGTGTAAAACAACAAGGTGGGAAGAAGTGCTCTGTGTCACAGCATCTATTTCTTGCTGAACTATTTTATGTGGTTGATTCCAGCTCAAGACTATATTTGCAGCCCTTAAGTGTTTAGACCATTGTCTTTCAAGAAAATTTTGTTCTTCCTGGGGGCATTAGTTTTCAGAAGTGGTCTAGAATATTAGAATTTCATTGTATTTTACTAAGTAGAGATTGAAACCTTAGTTGCAGAGTGTTAAAGAAAAGCTTTACTTGACACAACAGCAACCGTTGTACTGTTGTACTCTTCAGCATGTAACTGATATGGATTGCTGGTCTTCTCAGGTTACATAAAAGAATTGGTTTTTTATCAGAAAAATGGTTTCATAAAGCTCCTGAATCTACTTTAGAATTAGTGTAATCAAAATATGGTGCTTGTACAGCAGTATTTGTTTGGAATGATATAAAAGAGAATAGGCTGCAGACAGCAGGTACATGACTAAATCAGCTAAGGATCCATGGGATAGATAAAAGATAACTGAACAGGGAATTTCTGAGATCCTAATTTTGATTTCCAAAAAAGGGAGTCTCACACAAACCTGATAAGAAAATGAGAACATGAGCCAGAAGCTCACCAGTTTAATTGTTAGGCTTTATTTCCTGTCTTCCAGTGAGTTCTTCCTGATTTGTATGAGAGTGAGAGTGTCAGAGTATCAGGGTGGATTCCTGAGGACAGAAGAATATTTTGAATTTGGTGTTGTGTGTATAAATATGGGGATTTATGTATTCAGATGCAAATCTGAATTGGCTGTCTAAGAACAAATCCAACATAGAAAACTGCAAAAAATATGGTAGTATGGACAAAACAGCACATTCTGCTCAAAGGCTACTCATGGAGGTGTATGGGTGGAGGGTGGGCTGTGTGAGCCAGCTGGCTCTTTCTGTTTCACTTGGAGCTGCTGTCAGCAGCCATCTGTGGGTACATCCCAGAAACAAGGCAGAGCTTGGGAACAGGAGTAGGTGCCTATGACCACAGGAAGTGGGGGCAAGTAGGATAGACTGTCCTCGAATCATAGAATCATAGAGAGGTTTGGGTTGGAAGGGACTTTTAAAATCATTTCATTCCAGCCCTCCTGCCATGGGCAGGAACACCTTCCTCTAGACAAGGTTGCTCAGAGCTCCATCCAACCTGGCCTTGAACACTTCCAAGGATGGGACATCCACAGCTTCTCTGGACAACATGAACCAGTACCTCACCACCCTCACAGTAAAGAATTTCTTCCTAATACCCAATCTAAACCTACTTTCTGTCAGTTTAAACCCATTCCCCCTTGTCCTGCTCTTGTAAACTCTCTGTCTCTCTTGTGGGCGCCCTTCAGGTACTGGAAGGTGCTGTAAGGTCGCCCCAAAGCCTTCTCTTCTTCAAGCTGAACAACCCCAATTCTCTCAGCCTTTCCTCACAGCAGAGCTGCTCCATCCCTCTGATCATCTCTGTGCCTCCTCCGGCCTGGCTCCAGCAGCTCCATGTCCTTCCTGTGCTCGGCCCCCAGGGCTGGATGCAGCTCTGCAGGGGGGGTCTCAGCAGAGCGGGGCGGAGGGGCGGAATCCCCTTCCTCCCCTGCTGCCCACGGGGTTTGGATGCAGCCCTGTTTGGCTTTCCAGGCTGTGAGTTTGCATTGCTGGGTCATGTTGAGCTTCTCACCCACCAGTGCTCTCAAGACCTTCTCCTCAGGGCTGCTCTAAATCCATTCTCAGCTCAGCTTTGGGATGTGCTTGGGATTGCCCTGCCCTAGGTGTAGATTGCTCTTGGCCTTGTTGGACTTCATGAGGCTCACATAGACCCACCTCTCCAGCCTGTCAAAGTCCATCTGGATGGCATCTCTTCCCTCCAGCATGGTCACAGCTCCACACAGCTTGGTGTTCTCAGAAAATTTGCTGAGGGTGAACTCAATCCCACTGTCCTGTCACCAACAAAAATGTGTCCTCAGGCTGTGTGCAACCTAACATATAAATTGGTAGAGGAACTCTGAATTAAATTGCCAGAAAAGCTCAGATCGATACAAGGATTCCTTTTGGCTTCATTTACCTTTGGACCACGCTCTCATGGAACAAACACATGACTAAAGGCCTTAACCTGAATTCTCACAGGCAAAAGTTGAGAGGTAATCTTTCTTGCAGAGTGGACTGGAAAACCTCTGCTAGCCTTTGGAAATTCTGTTCTAACTGCTAGTACAAGGCCTGAGTGGCTACAAACTTAGAGGGCAGCACTGATTGTTTGGGGCTGGTTTTAGCAGGGTGCTGTCATCTTGATATTTTTAAAAAAGCCATCCAAGTAAAAAGGAAGTGTGGTGATGGAAAACTAAATGTTTGCAAAACAGACTGGTTCTTTGAATTTCCGAATCCATTACATAACAAAAATGCATGAACTGTGTGATTAAGAATACTAAGTAGTAAGTACAGAAAGCAATTCTGTTTAGTGAGGATTCAAATCCCCTTGAGGATTTAAAATGTTTTTTAAAGTCTAAGGAGGTGTGTGGGGGGGTGACATCTTTTCTATAAATGCATAGAATTACTAAGCACAGGGGATTTATTTAACCAGGAAACTTACATTACTGAGATTAGGCATCTCGTTTTCAAGGTGCTCTGGGAAGATAATGACTCCTACAGCCATAATTCACTGTAGACATCAGTTTTGTCTGATAATACGTAAATTGACCTGATGATAGAAGTTAGCAGTTTTCACTCTAAATTGCAGTGTAGTGCTAGATAGCAATAAAGAATGTGTGGGCCTGATTCAGTGAGTTTCAGTAAATTGCAGAGCAGAGGATTTGGCCCTCCTGTTTAGGAAATACACAATTCCTCTCTAAAACAGAGAGGCAGTTTTTCCTTTGATTAAAATATAAATGCTCTGAAAAACAAAATTAAATCTTCTGGAACAAGAGAAAGAACAATGTGGTTATTTATCCTAAAAAGAATGTTAGCCTCAGGGAACAGCTGAATATTACAATGAATCATATGGAAAACACCCTGGGCTTTTATGATGCTGTGATTAAATGTGATCAGTTAGCAGGAGAAGGTGCGTGAAATTCTGACTGCATAGAATTTGATGGAAATTTTGCCAGTGACTTTAGCAGGCACAGAGCTCCCCTTGGATCCTGGAAATTGTGAAAGCATTTTACTTGCCTATTTGATTTTGAGTTAGGGAACATTGGCTCTTGTCTTTATTTGCTTGATTTTCTGGGCTGAAGTAAGTGTTGCAGCTATTTATGTTGAGTAAGCTTAAAATAATCTCTAACTGAGCTAAACTCTTTTGACAATCCTTGTTGCAAAGGTGTAAAAACTGCTGTATTGGATTGATCCCCGCATCTGTAAGACTGTCTTTTCAAAGGAAGAACAGAATATTGCAATTTGGCAGAGGTGAGTAGGGTTGCGAAGCTTTTTACTTACCAATTTTTAATTAGCTGCTGAATGTAAAAGGAGGAAATGAAGAAGCTGTCTCTAAATTGAAGGAGATTCTAAAAGAAAAAAAAAAAATCAATACCGTTTAAGGAATCAGATTTTTAGTTGGTACTGCATGGGTCCTTTCCAAACTATTAAGTAGATGTAATTTAGAGCCACTGATTGGAACATCTGATTCAGGAATATCAAATGTTAGTAGCTCTGTCTTAGAGACACAGTTGCGTTTGTGGTCTGAAATGGAGCTTTCTTCCACTTGGAGTGTCTTCAGGGGATGTTAATGACAGAAAATGTTAAACTTGTCTTATAGCAGCAGTCTCCCAGCTTCAAACAGTGGCTGCTCATCGAGCATGTGGTCATGGGCTGTGGATCACACAGTTCTGCACACAACTGCTTTGTCACCTGCCTGGTGCAAGTGAACAGGAGGAGGTGAAACCAGGCAGGGGTTTTATCCAGTGTGTTACCTACATGACTGCCCTCACTTGTTAGAGAATATCTGGTGTATGGAGTGGGCACTGGCTGAAAGTGCGTGCTCAAAGTTCTTCTTTCCAGAGAAATGGGAGAGCAAGAGGAAGCCTCTGTTTTAATTTCTGAATCTCCCACTCTTCACTAAGACAGCCTATGGAGCACAGTAGCAGTGCACTATGTTTACCTTGAAATGATGACAAAGTAGTAATTCAGCCTTTTAAGTGGAGTGAATAGAGAAATGTGACCACTTAGGTTTATGTTTAACACTCACACTATTATCAGGCAGTAGCACTGTTGCTTTTAGTTTTAAACCTGTATGAAAACATTCAGATGACCAATAAATGATGATCAGAAGAGAAGTGGATGTACATTTTAATTAAGTATTGATATGTTGTAAGAGGAAAAAATAGCAGGAAGAAAATAGGGGTAAATATTAGATCCAGAGTTACTGAAATGTGTCCAAGTTAACAATTAATACATTGTTTTACCTTTGTCCATAACAGAAAGGAATCTGTGAGCCGCACAGCCCTGCTGATGAGCTCTCCCAGTGGCAGATGAAGCTGCACCAGCAGGGTGGCTGTCATTAGAAGGGAAGCCTGGAGCCAGGCCTCCATTGTGAGTACCTGCACCATGGCTCAACATTTACTGCTTGTGTGCCATGTTGGATTATGGATTTCCACTTACTGTGAACACACAGCTGATATCCAGTCTCCTGAAAAGGCCAAGGATGCCTAGAGATCTCACCTACAAAGTCTATTCACTGTGCAGGAACAGAAAACTCAATATATGAAAGCCTCCATTTGTGCACTTTATTTTTCTTCTTTTTTTGAAGCTATAGAGCCCAAGCATGTAGAAATCATGTAGTAGTAAAGCAAGATAATTAAGTGCTAACAGTAATGCAAGATTAGATCTGGGAAGTGAAGGTTCAAGTGTTTCCTGTTTGGTAAAAACTTTTTCTTGTTCCCTCATAATAGTGTGGTTTTGCTGTTCTGTTATGCTACTGCTGCAGCAAAGTCCTCTATTTATACCAGATAAAATGTACAGAGAGGTCATAACACTGATGTTACCTTCAGATTTGATCTACTCAGTTACTGTTTTTAAATTATTTTCAAAGCTCAAATTCTTTACACAGACATCTGTGATATCAAGTGGCATTATGAACTCTCACTGAGTAATTTATTTATGTTATTCATCCTGATCAACCATTCATAAGCTGTTTCATCTTATTTAATTATTCTAGTAGGTGTTTCCTTACAGTTTGTGATTTATCTAGTGGTCTAGTACTGGAACCTGCTGGGTAATGTCATCTACATTTTAGGCCTATCAACAAACTTGACCCTTACAGAAGGCTGTATCAGTGAATAATAAACATCTAAAGAGTTACTTTTTCATAAGAAGAGTCTTAACATTGACAGTACCCAAAACCATGTAAAAATGTGCATTTTTGCCTTCCTACAGAGTTGCTTGCCATATCTGTGTGTCTGTAACTGTAGATACAGGCTGCTTTTTATATTTTAATTTTTCTTCTTAAATTATTCCCTTTTCTGCATGTCTACAAATATAAGCAAAATGAAAACTTAATAGCTCAGTGTAAAGTCTATGTTTTCCTGGTTACTCTTACCTTGAGGATCTATGGTATAAAATTAAGAAATTTCCTCCTAAAGGTTTTAGAGTAAATATGCATAGACAAACTATCTCAAAAGCTGCAACCTAAAATCAAAAGATTAAATCAGTCTGAATGAAAGACACATTCCCTGAGTTACTTCTTGTCATTTTACTAGCTCTTTAGTCTCTCTGGAGTTTTCTAGATAGCTATTACTGCAAATAATACAGCATTTTTTATAAAGGAAGTAATTCTCTGTAGATGGGAAAGGGTAGGGTTTTTTTATCATTACTTCCACAGTACTTTGCACATGAGGTTTGTGCTCTTAGTTGAGTTTTTCCAGCTGGAGAACCTGGGGCACAGGAAGGATGAGAACTTGCTCCCTCACAATGAAACTAGCAAGTGAGCCATAAAGCAAATTCAAGCCCATCTGTGGCAAGCTAGATCTCCCAAAAGTCTATTTTTGTGTCACTAGGTAGTAATTGACAAAATCTGTTACTGTTCCTTGAGCTTATAGGAGGAGTACATGAGAACTCTCATTAATTTGCTTCTAAATGACAACATTTGTCATGAAGCTCTTCATAGCCAACCCTACTTTTCTAACATGTGAAACCATCCTGAAACTCTAAATGAAAAGGAGGCCTGGGAAAAGCCTTCAAAAAGACTTCTATATACTTCACAGCAAACTGGATAAGTGTAAAAAATATTGAATCTTATCTGTGTTTGTTGGTTTGCGTAAGCCTTGTTTGAGTTTTTCTCAGGATAGAAACCAACTTATGTTAAAATGTATTTATCCTGCTAAAGTACAGACATTTCAAATTCACTGGGATACTGATTCAGACTACAAAATTACTAGAATAAACTGAAACAGTCAAAAGTGTCAGTGATGAAAGAGATCCTGTCATTTACAAATATGAAGCCCTGGGCCCAAAGAAAAGAAATAAAGATCTTGGTCACACTATGACACTACCTCTCCATTTGTGGTAAATTTCACCTTATCTCTTTGGTACCAACTGCTGCTTGTTCATGTAAACGAATTTCATGACATTCACATAAAACTATGGAAAATTAATTTATGGGAAACTAATTATGGATTGCTATACATTATTATTCCAAACCCAGTCTAATTTCAGGTATTTCATAATCTGAAAAAATTTGAGATTCACAGTACTTTCAGAATCAATCCTTTGTCACACAGTCCTACTCTACTACAGGTGATGGAATTTTCCTGATTTATACCAGCTAGTGACATAGACTACTGTTTATCTCTAGAATTGCTTCTCCCTTGTTTGCCTGTCTGTATACATTACAATATCTCTCACCACAACCCATGAATCAGCTTCCACCACTCCAAATTCTTTATTTTCCAGATTTGCCAAGTTTTCCAATGGCAAAGTTGGAAATCTTCATCATCGAGGAGTCAACATGTCAGGCACCAGTTTGGTAACTATTTTTTAGAGTATAGGTGTAAATGTGAGGGGTGTTTTTGGTAGGTTGGTTGTGGATATTTTTAATAATTTTTTTGTGGCTCACAGGTTATTTCCCAAGGTCTATAAGTAAGAAGCTTCCACTCAAAATGTATATTAATAAAAATTACTGAATTTTGTGAATTAATTAACATGTATAGGAAACCAACATTTCATGAGAATTTCCATGTTTCTTTACTTAATCTGACTAAACTGAGAATATTTGCCTCAGAGTTAAGTGTATGTTCCAGTGGTCTCAGCCAAAAAGAGTTTTACTTCTCTTATATGATAAACTTTAATGGAAACCACAGCCTGCAAGAGAGCATTTTCTAAGTTCATGAAAATCATTCAGACCGTGCTTTTGTTTTGCTAGTAAATATTGTTCTTTAATTCAGAAAATAGTTTGTACTGGCCTGGGGAAGCCTGTCTCATTTGATAATGGGCTCTGAATCCAGTGGATTATTGCAGGGATTTTATCTTGCAGTAATCTCCAGGGAGAAATGTAGAAACAGCTGGGAGAGCAAGAAGGAACTGCATTGTGCGGCGGGAGTTTGTGGAGCAGAATTTTAGGGTGTTGGAGGGGATCTCAATATCAACATGAATCTTTTCTGTTTTTCTCTGGTAAGTGTACACACACATGCTTTTATTTTGTGGGTTACTGAGTTCATAAACTGAACTGGCGGGTGTGTTTTGATGGAAAAATAGTGAAGGTTTTATACCACAAACTATGCAAGGGTTGTATAACAGCAGTGAATCTCTCTAGCCTAGACAGAGGAGCTTTTGTATGAGAAATTGTACATAGCAAAATGTGATTCAGTAAAAATAAGAAGCAAAGAATGTATAATAAATGTACCATGCACTATCTGTGACTATTGTAAAACCATGCAGATTTAGACATGAGGCATTTGATCCAAACACAGTAAAACTCCTCATGTGTAAGTTAGCATTACTAAATATATGTATGTTATAATTTGTTTTATACTAGGGGTTTTTTTAGAGATCATAGTATCTGTTTTCCTTCTTGAGTAGTTTGGGAGAACTGCTAGAACTTTTCAAGCAATAGTTTTCTAATAACCAAATATGAATACATCGTCATCAGGGCTAATTTAGTCATATGGCAATATCTGGACACAGACAGAGGACTTGATTAAAGATCCTCTTTAAATGGGGTTGCTTTTTTTTTTTTTTTTAACTTTCTCTTCTTTTTTTTTTTTTTTTTCCTTCTACTCTTTCCTCTCCCCAAGACAACAGGTAAATCAGGATAGGAAATCCACGGAAACTGTTTCTGTTTTAAGAGCTTAACCATCTGCCCATGCCAATGCCCAGCATTAGTAATGGTAATTGGCTGAGTATATTTGCTGTATTTACACAGCACAGTAGATCTGTTTGCCTATTTTTCATCTTTTGTCCAGATGCTTAGTATACCTTCCCCATGTGTTTAGAAAGAAAAATAAAAATCAATTTTCAAGCTGCACTAATACAAACTCAAATAGGGCAAGTGCTCTTTGTAAACTGTTGTTCCTGATTGCTAATACTATCTTAGTGCAGAGTACTGGTGTTTTCCAGATCATAAGGATTAAAAGCTGGTTTGTACTTAAAATAAAATACAGTGGTATTTCAGGATTCTGTGACAAGAGTCACTCAGAAAAATAATTCCCTGGGACTTCAATAACAATTTTGATCATAGTTTAGTGTGAATGCTTGTTTGTTTGTTCCAAGTTAACAATGGCTTTGTGGTACAATCTGTAATAGCTGGAAAATACTCATTTCTGAAGTTCTTCAGGAAAGAGCTGTTCTATCAGTATTTTACTGTTCCATTGGAGCAGCTTCTAGTTTTCTGTGTAGTTCACTTTTAAAAAAGGTGTTGAGCCTTGTATCGGTGGAGAAATCAACATTTAGACAATATGTCAGGCAGATTGTGTGGATGAGAGTGGGTCAAGTTCCAGTTTCCCTGTTAAACTGGGTATGCAGCACCCGGGGTTTCTGTGGGAGAGGTAATGACTGCAGTGATAATGGATGGTTCAGACAAGTGAAAGCTGGTGCCATGATGGTTTCTGTAATGAAATAATTAGTTCTGTTTAAAGATTGCTGCTAAGCACATCACCTCCATTCCTTACAAGCTTTACACAGGAGCCATTCTGTCCTCTTTGGTAATCTTTTGCTCATCTAGCAAAACACCTCACAAGTTGTCAACAGCTAAAGATAATTTACAGGTCGTTAATGTGTTTCATAAAAAAGTCCTCTCTGCCTGTGACACAGGGGACTTGCTTTCAGTAATCAGATTGTCTAGCTTGGAATTGAGCTGGTGATCCAAGAATGTGCACTGTCCATTTTACTCTGTTGCCCTGTGACTGGGAAAAGGCTGCCTACAAAGTAGTTGCAGCATCAATATAAAGGTGTTTTTCTCTTCAAGAGGGTCAAGGCAGGAATAATGCACAGCAACAGCATAATTAGTATTTAAAGACAACTGTTAAACATTCTAGGGGAGACAGTTCCTTACTAGAGGAAGATAGCCACTGATGAATAGAAATCATGCCTGATTTACATCGAGTGAACATCAGGAGTAACTGCTAAATCTGAAACCATGGAGGAGAAATTCAGACTATTGACAGACAGAACAAAAAGAGCTGTCCAAAATAAATAGTATTCTCATGGAAGTATTTACCTCATGTAGACTGACTGACAAGATTTCAGAGTGCAAAGAGTGTGTGCTTGTGTATCCATGTGTGTGTACATATGCATATATTGCTAAAATACACAGGCTTATAGCTCAGGAAATAGTTTTCTACCCTACAGAGTATAGTGGTTAAAGTAATCTACACTGAGGGAATGACAATAATATTCTGTTTAAAAATAAAGTATAACCAGACTTCTGGCTGATCCAAGGTGGTGGAACATCAGGGTAGTTAGAGGAATATCTGTTCATACTGTTGAATTGGAATTTGGGTTTGCTTTCATACCTGTCCATAGAACTGAGACACAGTTTTAGCATGAGAGATGCAGTGTAATGGGCCAGGGTAGCAAGTGCTGACATGGAGGCTGAAGACAGACAATAGCCACAAAATGGTTGTGGGGGCTTTGGAGCCTGAACTGGATTCTCCCCTTCCCAGGAAGGCAGAAAGGAATTACTCCAATCTGTCACCACCAGGGAGTCCTTTGATCACCTACTATGAGTGCTCAGGCACAGGGTACTGCTTCCCCGGCAGTACTTTGTGTCCTGAGTTGACTTCAAAATAGTTTGGTTTCTCAACTGTAATGACTTTTTGCATCAGACTCACTGCCTTGGTCTCAAGGGATTTGGAGGCAAATTAGATTTGCGTTCAAAACCTTGTGCCCCTTTTCCATTTACAAAATGATCAAAAGGATAAATGTCTCTTCTTTGTAGATTTTGTAGATATTATGTTAAAAGGTCAACCTTAGACCCTGAATTTGCAGTATCTTTTCCATCTCATGGTGCTTAGCGTGCCAGACAATGGAATCAGAACAATACTCTTTGTATTATGGGCAATATACAAAAAGGGCCCTAAACCAAGAACTGCTTCTTTATGAATTGCAAGAAATTATGTTGCCAAAACACTTGTGTTTTGATACACTGCCTAATAAATGGCAGAAGCCTACAAATCTGAGAAATAAAATCTGTTATTGAATTGTGAAGCCCTTTAGTTAAGGTAGAATATTTTTCCTATATTATTTTCCTGAATTGGCTCTCCAATATCAAGGATATATGCACTGGGTTTACCACCAATTCACCTGGAACATTACCTGTTAAACCTATCCTGAGTTATACTCACGAATCCTTGCAATTCAGTAAAGTTTCCGTAAGAAAGTGGATGTGAGGGACCTGAAAGACTTCCTTACAGAAGGCAACACTGAAAGAGTAGATCCTACATACTTTGGCAGTGAACAGTGGCATTAATAATGGGACTAATGAAGACAGGGAAGAATTTCAGATAGTTAAGAAGTGTCAGGCTCTTGTATAGCAGAACCCATGTAAGAAGGTCAGTAGAGAGAGGCTATGACACTCCTAATCACAGTGGTGTTCAGATCGTGTTTTCAAGCTGAGCACTGGTCTTAGGGTTTAAGCCAAATAAGGTCCCTTTAATTTGTCTATTTCTCTCCCATATGGTGTCTCTCTAACCACCACTTTTGCTAGTAAAATGTAAAGTTAAGTACTGAGTCTAATCCTCTTAGTGATTTTCAGTAGCATTGAACTAGTTATATGTTTTATTTTGATTGTTGGTTTAAAGCTGTCCCGACAGCACAATGTAAAAGGTATTACACCTTATGTTATAAACTGAAACAGCCCTTTGCACTAAAAGCTAATGTTTCTATGGTGCAAAATGCAGAGAGAATAAGTATTAATAAAAGTGATGTAGTGGATAAATTATGAATTAGCTGGAGCCTCTGTATGTTAAAGAAACCAAAGAGTAAATAGAAAGATGCTAATGCTGCTATGACTAGTGGGACATGATGGTACTTAGAAATGAATTGGACTTAAAAATATGTATTTTGACAAAGAAGGGTTACCTGAATGTGGAAAGACC
Source organism: Atrichornis clamosus (assembly GCA_013400975.1). Classification (NCBI taxonomy): domain Eukaryota; kingdom Metazoa; phylum Chordata; class Aves; order Passeriformes; family Menuridae; genus Atrichornis; species Atrichornis clamosus. The sequence continues at coordinate 212,248 of WBMZ01007816.1, read as the reverse complement.
TTCCTCTAGAGTGTAGTGTGAGTAGAAGAGATCTGAGTGGTTGAACTTTGTAATGCTTTCCATGTAATCATCTCCATATACTGCTCGTTCATTTTAGCTGGATTGCCATCATCCCACCATGCACAGGATTCCACCCTTAAACCTGAGATTCAAAATTACCTGGCTGCATTACTAAATGCTCTCTCTCCACCTTATGATCAGTCTAGTCTCTGCATGCCATGATGATGATAATATCATGCAAAGGAAAAAGCTACAGGCAATTATTTCCTTCTAGTTCTGAACAAGGATTTTTTGTCCCATAAAACTCCTGATGCAAAGAGCTTCAGAAAGCTGTCTTATCCATGTAAGATAAAGAAAATCTGCTACCAACTCCAGAATTAAGTTAATATTTTCTTCTGATATCTCTCATATTTCTCTATGATGGTTAGTGTGCTCAGGACTACTAAAAGAGTTAACATATGAAATAGAAAACTTTACTGACATTGCAAGTTTTGATGTAAAAGTAGACCTAACTGTAAAAAAAACCAAAAGAGGGCAAGAAAATTTCAATTTCAGTTAAATATTTTGAGTTCCCCTCAAAGAAAAGTGATTACTACAAGGAAAATATGCTCTTATAAAGTATAAAACCAGTAATCAAAGAAAATTATTTTGAAAACTAAAGGTGAACTATCTCTTTGTTGGGTGGTCTCATTCTCACTCTTTTGTACTTTCTTGTGCAAGTTTTCTTTCTTGCACTTGTTTTCCTGGGCATCCTCTCTCACATCCTTTCTCTCTCTCTCATGTCTGTGCTCACTCATTCTTGTGTCTCTGCTTACCTTAGCCCGTTCTGTCACAAGCCCTCTTTCTTGTTCCCTCACTCTTTCCCACACCTTTGCCCTTTCTTGAGACCACCCTTCCTTGTGCTCATCCTTCCCTGCTTTCTTGTTCCTCCTTGTGCTTTTTCTCACTTTCTCTCTCATCGTCTCTCCTCTTTTGTCTCCTTATCTCCTCCCTTTCTTATACTCGTTCTTTGCCTCCCTTCCTCCCTTCTCTCTTTCCATCTTCTTTCGCATTCCTTTCTTACCTTTTTCCTCTTTCCCCACCCTCTCCTTCCACTGTTCCTTGCTCTCTCTTTTCTCTCCCTTTTCATCTTTCTCATGCTCTCTCTTTCTCCTGAGCTCTCCTTTACATTTCTGTCTTCAGCAAAGACATGTATTATTCTCTATTTGGAATAGTTCCCTATTATTCCCTATATGGTTACATTTTACAGTGCAGAATCCTGGGAATGGGTAACAAAGTTTTAAACTCATCATTTTTTTTCTAGAACACATGATCCTGCTCTCTCACCCATTTTCTCCTCTCCTCATAACCTCACTCTCTTTTTTGCACTGTCACGCCCTTTCTCCCTTGCTTGACACTTCACAGCCACTTGTTCTCATGCCCCGGTGCTCACTTTCTTGCACTCTTTCTCCCTCATTCCTGAGAGCTGTGTTTCTCACAAGGATTCCCTGTCCATCTTGCATGCACTCACCATTTCTCACATACACACTCTTTCTTACAAGGTGTCCTGCTCTTTCTTATCCCCTTTCTCACAGCCTCCCTTTCTCATGGCCTTGCACCACCTTCCCCATTCTCATGACCTCACCCTTCCCTCACAACCTCATTCTCACTGTCTCTCATACCTGCACACTCACTTTCTTGCACACACCTTCTCTTCCTTGATCCATCTCTTTGGCATACCATCTCTTCCTCACACTCCTTCTCTGTGCTATTCACATGACCTCTCTCCCTCCTTTTAAACTCCCTCATATCTCTCCTACTGATTCCCTCTCCCTCCTTTCTCCCCTTCCTTTCTCTTGCTCCTCCACTGTTTCTCCATTTTTTCTCTCATGGGCACTCTAGTACCTATCCACTTTCTTTGTTGTGCCTACACCTTTTCTAAGGCCGTTACATCCTTTCTTGGGCCAGTGTTTCATTTCTAACACCATTGTGCTCTTTGTTGTGACCTCACACACATTCCTGCACCCTCATACTCCCTTTTCCTCATGCCCCCATGACTGCTTCCTTGTGCCTGCTTTTTTCTTTTGCATGCCATATTTTCCCAGCACACTTTTTCTTTCTCACTTTCTCTCTTCCTTCCTCTTTCTCATACTCTTTCTTGTCTTCTCTCACACGTGCACTTTCTTGCAGCCTTGCTCATGCATGTTTGTGCTTTTTTGCACACTTCCTTTCTCAAGCACTTGCCCTTTCTCACACTGGTGCCTTTCTTGCACCCTTGCTCTACCCTTTGTGATTTCTTTCTATGCTCTCCTGCTCTCTTGTCCTCAATTCTGCCCTTTCTTGCACCCACCCTTTCCTGTGCCCTCTTGCTTTCCCACAAGAGTTCTCTTTCATGTGAGTATTCCCTCTGATGTGGGTTTGCTCTGTCTTTCACTCACATTTGTTTTCTTATTCTCTCTTGTGTGCACTTCCTTTCTCACATCTCACTCTTTCTTGCATGCAGGGATATTTTCTCATGCCCTCTTCTTCTCTCACAGCTTGATTTTCCTCACATTCACTTGTTTGTGTCCTCACACTCTTTCTCTCAACCTCATATTTAACACTTTTCACCCTTTCGTACTTGCTTTATAATTCCATTTCTCTGCTCCTCTCCTCCTGCTGTCTCCCTCTTTATTTCTTTTGCATTCCCTTTCTGGAGTGTTTCCCCTTTCTTGTGGCCTCACTTCTTTTATGCTTTCCCTCTTTCCAGCACCCTCCTTGCACATACTTGCAGTTTCTCATGCAACCAAGCTCTCACACACTGGGTTTCATCCCATCCTGGTGCTTTCCTTTCTTGTGGCCACTCCTTCCCATGCCTTAACACTTTCTGTTTCTCTCACGGGCTTTCTTTCTCATTTGATATTTCTCATGCACTCTTTCTCTCCCCTATAATTTAGCACTTCTCTAATATGCTCTTTCTCTCCCTTACTCTCACCTTCCTTCTTTCTGTCACAGTCTTGTTTTATTTAGCCTTCACTCGTTCCTTCTCACCATCCTCCCTTGCTGTCCCCAGCCTCCATCATGCTCACACTCTTTGCTCACTCATGCCAACTTTTCCTTGCCCATTTGCTCTTTCTGGATATTGGTAAGCTCTTTCTCATGCCCACTGGTTTTCTCACTCTTTTTCATGCCTAGTGTCTTTGATGTGCCTTCAATGTTTTTCTCACAACCTTGCACCCTTTCTCACAACATTGTGGCCTTTTCTGCAACCATGCATTTTCTCTTTCCCTTGGCATTGTCCTCACTGCCTTCCTGATGACATCTCCTTCAAATACCTTTCAACACATTCTCTTCCTTACACATTATTTCCCTCTTTATTTTGTGGCCTTCTCACACACTGGAGAGCATGCACTCACCCTCTCTCATGCTTTTGCTTTTTTGTTCACTTTCTTGTCCATGCCCTCTCTTTGTCACACTCTTGCTCACTTCCACACACTTGATCTTTGTGGTGCCCTCCCTCTCTCATGTGCTCACTCTTTCTCATTCCCTGGCCCTTCACACACCCTTGCTGTTTCCCACGTGCTTACTCTCCATCTCACACACGTGCTTCCTCCTGCACTCACACCCTTTCCGTTCCCTTATGTTCACTCTTCCTCAAGAAAGTTTTTTTTCATCTGATGTCTCTGTCTCATGCTCTCTTCCTTGTCCTCTCCCACTCTCATCCATGGCTCCTCTCATTTAACACATTCCTGCTGTCTCCCTTCCTATCTTGCCTCATTCTTTCTCCACCTACTCCCTCTTTTGTGTGCTGGCTTCTCCTTGTGCACTCCCTTTTCCTTGTGTTCTTTCTCATGTGCACTCATGCTCTCCCAGGTACTCCACTTCTTGCAAGCATCCTCTTTCTCATGCCTTCATAATTCTTCATGAACATCCTACTCCTTGTGCCCTCACTCTTTTACATGGATTTGCTTTTTTGTTCCACGCTTGCTTTTTCTTACGTTCCCACCCTTTCTCACATCCTTGAGCTCCATCTTTCTCACACAAGATTTCTTTCTTTCTTCCTTGAGCTCTTTCTCACATTTTCCCTTTTTCAAGCACTAATTCTCACATGCTCCCCCTTATGCTCTTTCTCCCTTTTTCTCTGTTTCACTGCTTATCTTTCCCCCTCTCCTCCCTCTCTTTTCCTTGCTCTTTTCCCCACTTCCTTCCTTCTCTCTTTCTGTCTTCTTTTGGTGTATTATCTTACCATTTTCCTCCCCACCACCACTCTCTCCTTTCACTGTTCCTTGTCCTATCTTTTCTCTCCCTTTTTATCTCTCTCATACTCTCTCTTTCACATGAATTCTCTTTTATACTTCCATCTCTTCATTAAATACTTTCTTCACCAAAATTGTGTGTTATTCCCTATTGAGGGAGAAGGATATGGTTGCATTTCGCACAGCAGAATCCTGGACGTATGTAACAAGTTTTTAAACTCATCATTTTTGTCTAGAAATGTTCAGTCCACAACTTGCCACGTGGCAAAATACTTACAATAATAAAAAATAAATGCAGTAATAATAATAAAAAAAAGGAGTTGCTGTCAAAACCCAGGCTCAGCTGGATGTTCAGCACATCCATGTGTAGTGTGTTTCATAAACTGGGCACCAATTTCCCAGGAAGCATTAACTCATTAGTTCCTATTATAGGCTCAAGCATATAACTTGAGTATTTTCAAGAAGTTTATATTTCTCCTAAAATATTTATTTTGGTTTATCTAGACTCTAGCAGGCTGAGGCAAATAAAGATCCACAGATAAACACTGTGCTTGCAAAAATTAGTCATGTCTTTGAACTGCTGCTCCACCTGTCAAAAATATTGCCTGTAAAGCTTTACATATTAATAATACAACTTCAAATATACATCTGTGTTTATCTTCTGTATTAAAGGAAAAAATGCCTTTAAATAATAATACATGGCATTAATTTCAATGGTGTTGCTCTGCTGTAAGTCACACTGCTATAAATTTGATTAATTCCTTAATGCCGTTAAAATTAGTAATCAAAATTCACTGGGAAAATATTCAGTGCAGATCAAAATGGCAACACCTAAAATCTAGGATCATCAGCTAGAGTGTCTTTATTTTTGCCATCTGCTTTCATTTAACTCTTGAATTATGAAATGGCAGTGTGTATATGTAATCCTGGCTCTTGGAATTGTGGGATAAATGTGAAAATCTTAGTTTCTGTTAAAATGTTTCATATTCATGGTGGTTGGAGAAAAAGAACTTTCCATGTGCATTAAAACACAGAGTGCAAAAATTTGAATGCAAATGGAATTTTTAGTTCTAACCATTATCAATATTTTGGGGGCCTAAATCAAAATTGTCAGATTCTGGGAGCTGGCAGCATTGTGTCTATTTCTAAGGAATGGTGTTACCTTTCTGCATCAAAATAACTTTTTTTTTTCCTGTATGGAAGTACTAACTATAAAACATTTCTACAATTCATATAAAAATTTTCATGGTTTACAGTTTTCATAGTTTCCACAGGAATTTTCATGTAGTGTTCCAGTGGAGATATACACCTGATTTTACTTCCGAGCAGATAATATTAATTTTTGCTGTATCCTCAGTTTTACACCTGGCTATCTGTGGTATCTAAGTCAGGATACTGTGACCTCCAGCATTTGGTACTTACTATAATCATCTTCTATGTGCCTTTTTAGAGAAGGGACTAAATAAAGGATTTCAAAATACAGTGAGGAAAAACACACTGTTTTGAAAATCACAGAAACTTCTTGCTTTTTAAATTACTGTTAATTTAATATGTTTAGAAGTGTTCATCTTTGAAGCTCTGTTGAAATGTGTTTCAGGAGGGCTCGATGGACAGCTTGTATGAGCCTGTCCCAGAACATCAGGAAGCCAAGGATCCAACTCCTCCTGACAGCCAGGCTGACACTCCAGTGAGCACACATGTAAAGTGTGGGCCACCTGACAGGTCCGTGTCTTTGGTAAGTAACATTTCATTGCAAAGCCTGCAATGCATTTTGCAAAAAACTCTTCCTCTCTACGCGGGCACATGTGTGTTCTGCTGGCTTTTCTGCCAGTTTGAACCATTCAGGTCTTCAGAGCCACTGTTCAAACCTCATCTCTGTAGCCAATGACCTGATTTCTGTCCAGTCCTAACAAGCACACTTGAAAAGCAGGTCATGAGTTTCTCTACAGTGAGCAGCAAAGGGAGATTAGTGCAGCTGCACTGGACAAGGGAATTTCTCTTTGCAAGTTACAGCATATTAACACTCTGGGTACAGATATTGGTATGGTTTGCCTCTAAAGAATATACTATTAGGGTCTTTGGTTGTCCTTTTTATTAATAAAAAATATATGCATTTCTAAAGTGTGAGTTGTATGAATTTTGTAATTAATGGCCTCTGAAATAAACAACATTTTGCAAGACCTCATTAGGCAAATGTGAATAAGGTTGTCTTCTGGGGTTTTTTTTCCTTCCTAAATGATGTTACCCTGCTTAATCCTTTCTTATTTGTGTGTTACTGGTGTAACATAGAAGGCCTTGACAAATACTTCAATTTGGTATATTACATTTCATGATCTTATTCACTTATTAATCTCTGTTCTCTGCTTTACAACATGCCTTCACGTATAATTACTATTTCTATTTCAATGTATGATGCAGTCTGGTGATTGAGTAAAGGGAAAACCAGGATGCTCACTATTCAGAGGAGACTGTCCTCTGACAATTCAGAAATGGTGCCAGGCTTTACCCACATGCACTCTGGGTTAGGTACCATGCACCTGTGAGGCTGCTGGGCCTATGGTGTAGCAATATCATACAGCAGGTTTGCACACAGGATTTGCTTGGAGGAAGTGCTGGAGCTGCTGGGATAGGAATGGCTGGGGAAATGTGGCATGCACTTGTTAAATTGCTAAAGGACTGGAAAGAACTTGTTCTTCTCCGACCCTTCTGCTGTAACCATCTCACTCTGAGCATGTCCCTCTCTTCCAGATAACCACCTTGGGACTTTATATAATGCTCCTGGTTTTGAGAGCGTGAGAGTGCAGAGATCTCAAGATGATTCCTCATAGCATCAGCACAGGACTCTGAAATGTCCCTACATTACAATTTTACTGCAATAGGTGGGAGATGCTCTCCTGAGTGCCAGGGTTTTTCCTATTACTAGGTTGTGACTTTGTTACTATAAGAATGAGCCACCTCTACAGTGTTCCAGCTAACAGTGTTTAATTGCGTAACCTCATCCTACCATGCTTACAGTACCTCAGTTGTGGGCAGCTCTAATTATTTGTATATAATATGCCATTCTACATGCCTAATGTCTAAAGATGAATATTATTCAGCTGCTACATCCATTCATTCTTTTTCCCCTTTGCCATGACTCCAAATCAACTTAATATTCAATGACTGCTACACTAATATTTCCTTGGCCAATAGATGGCTGTCTGTTAGGAGCACTATTTAGACAAATTAAAATCAAAATGAGAAAGGTAGATTTGTTTTTTGATTTGTACCCAGCATGTGATATATGATGTCCTAATGGACTTTGCAATAGAAAATTAATTGAAATTGCCCTTTGTTTTCTCAAGGTATGGTAAAGACACATCCATAGCACTGTTCTCTGCTATGGTTTTCACAATATGTAAGACTAAGAATTAAAACTGCTATAGTTGTTTACATTCAACTTTTTGTTTCTTGCTTTTTCTTCTCTTATTCTGTTTTTTTATTTGGCAGAATTACTTCAGAATTTTCATCATATTGGTATAGAGTCGGGCTTCATAAATTATTTGGCTAAATAAAACTAATCAACCCATCCAGTATAAAGCTTTATTTTCCTTGAGCCAACTTACAGAAGCAGATTTGCTACTAGTGTAGGATTAGAAAATCCTGTACATTAATCTGAACAAACTGTAGCAAAACATGTTTGACATTGCTCAGTGCTGTGTTTTGTGGCACTGCACAGTCCATGAAGACACATGTACAGAATAGAAGAATCCAGCACTTTAGTTCCTGTTACCTCTTATTATATATTTTTGTTTTCTTAAAGGAGATTTTTAAGTGATGGCACGTTTATTCATCACTAAATATAAAGTTCATCCTCAATAAAAGCAATCCTAAATGGGGTAAGCACGCTGTTGGCTCACTATGTATTAACAAAGAGCTTCCTAAGACTGGCTCTGGGTTTTATTTTCTGTTTTGAGAGAATATTCAGCTCAGCACTTAACTAAAAATAACGGCTGGATGCTGTGTCACTGTGCTGGCTGTAGAATCAACACGATTATTTTTAAAATACTTTCTGGAAATGGAAAACAAGATTAGTGATGACGTGTCAGCAGTAAGGCCTATGGAAAAATGTTGCTAGGGCCAAAGGACTGTGTGTAATCTTATCTGCTAGTTCTAGCATGTGAGTTATTAGAGCTACACCTTGGATGAAGCCGTTAAGCTTATTAACTGAGCCCATTTGTACTTCTCTCCCATTTTTAATTCTGTCACTTCGTTCCAGGCTGCAGGGCTACCCCCACAGCAAGATAAATTCAGAACGTTATTGGCTCTGTTCAGCCATCCATCATTATTCAGTAACGCACGTACACAACTGCACTGCTAAGTGGGTATGGACTTGAGTGGATATTTAAAAGGTTGGCTCAAGCATGGCAGGGTCCACAGAGCTGGTAAATCTCTGAAGGGTGGAGCAGCCTGGCACAGCACATTTCCTCCTCAGGAGGCTTTGCCCCTTCCTTTTTCCTGTTCAAATTGAACAGGGCAGGCATCCAAGATCAGCTCCATTCACATTTAAAAAGGGTGACCAGGTCTAGAGAAAATTCTTCCTTATACTGCAACAAGGTAGTTATTTTCTTGCAGTGATGTTGTCTGTTGTGGTTTGTCCTTATCACAACTGGGCTGTGATGTTCTTCTGGAGATGTGGGAAATACAGGGTACTGAGATCACTGAAGCTGTGCAGGACGTAACTCAGTGAACATAGTTTTGGACATGATTTTTTGAACCATGGCTCTTTTTGATCCTGGCCGAATATCTGCCCAAATTACACATCCTGTAAGAATAATCTCTCTTTCATGTACGCTGTTTGTCTCCTTCACATCACTTCAGAGACCTCTTTAGTATTCAAAATTATTTGCCAGGGATGTTCCCACTCTGGGTTCCAGTGGTACTGCCCTGGGCCTGTTATGTATGCTTGTCTTTTGATTTTAATCCTCTTGGAGAATTGGCCCATTAACTTTGTGGTTACTTTGCCTCTTGGCCAGCTTCAGTAATATCCTCAGACAGAAAGAAAAAAATAGATTTATGAAGTTGGTTTATTTCCCTCATGCATAGCAAATCTGAACTGGACCTTCCTCAGAAACAGCTGGTAGCCATGAGCACACAATGAATCATGTGGGTACTCTTTGCCTGTAACTATGCTATTAGCTGGGAAACTGAATTTCTACCTCTTGTTGCTTGGTGTTACAGTGGTCTACCTCATGAGCTGTCTCCAGCTTCTCAAGAAAAGAGTCTTTGGTATTGAAACCATTTTCACATATATCCTGTGAGACTGCAATCACCAAATATCATGAGATCCACGTATTTTTGAACTGCTGACCGAGATATGATGGACTACCCTGTATATTAGAAAAGTGCCAAATAATTTATCAGTCATTCTGAGTTGTTGCCAACAAAATCACAATCACTTGTGCTACCTGATTTAATCTACAGTGTAATAATTGGCACTTGATTTCAGTCAGGGCAAGAAGAAGGCTAGTTATCCAAAATGGCCATTTCCCTGTTTGCAGGAGCTCTAGCTTTTCTCAGCCAGCTTGGAAACACCAGGGGGAATAATTCAATTCCATAATTCAGAGTTATTAGGGAAAATCAGGGAGAAAAGGACTTTATGTATAATTTCATCATGCTGGGTTTCCATATGTGCAGTTTGTTTCTAGGAAATAGATTGTTCACATTTGGGATATAGAAGGAAAGAACTGTTCCCATAAACAAGGTAATTATGCTCTTTTGAGGACGTAGAGAGTAGAGTCTAGGTGAACCTTAATTTGCATTCTAAGATAAAATATGTTTCTATAAACTAGTTTCACATTAAAGATACATACAATTTTAAGTGTTGTCAATGTTGAAAAGATACTTAAAAAGCAAGTACAAACTACAGTAATTTATTCTTGTACCCCAGTTTAGCCAGTTGATTCAGAAATAGCAGGAAGAGTGTGTTGAATGAAAGGTGCCATTTTTAAATGGCCATTTAAATCCCCTATCATACTTTATTTCAGCACTGCATCCCATGATACCCTGTGAACTCACATCAGTTATCACCTCAGCATAGGACGTATTGTCATCAATGCAGTTTTGCTGGACGTTGGGATACTGACACTGCAGAATTGGTTTCAAGCTGTGGAGCAAAAGATGAATCCCTGTTTTATGGTCCACACCAGGTGCTTGGTGTGTGGAGATATAAATTAATTCTTTCTAGATATATGGCCACACAGAGGCCTGTCTCCAATTTTTTGCTTGGATCACATACAGATTTTAAGTTTCAATATCTTTTGGTCTCTGGCCACCATGCACAAAGCTTCCTTTAACAAGCTTCTTTGAAATCAAATATTTTATATTTTTCAATGAAATGTTGACACTAACCTTTCAAAAAAGCCTTAAAATCACTTTTCAAACATTTTTTTAACTTCTCTTTGTTGTTTGTGCACCTCATCTAGTCATTTCTCTTGAGTTATTGAAAAGATTTTTCCCAAGACTAAAATGCTGACCTTTTTTTCAGCAAGAAATTCATCTTACATTGCTTACGTTATTTCAAAGTGAATGATAAATTCTGTATACTCTTTTGATCTGCACACAGCATCTGTGAACAAATTGACACATGCAAAAAAAAATTATGTGGAAACTGCATACAGTTATTAACATTCACAAATATCCACGCTGAAAGGACCTCCTACGCTCAGCTAAAATAACTCAGTGCAGGAGAACAGCCTTTTCTTAATGCACTCCCTGAAAAAGCTTAAAAAAATCTATGATGGGTTTTACTGAGAGGAGGGGGAAAGTATAAAATGCCCAATTATGCACTTACATCATTTTATGTAGTACAGGTTTTGGCTTTTCATCATGCAACCTGGATGACATTCTTAAATTACTGTGGTCAGAGTCATGCAGATGTAGATAGAGTTACAAGAAGGAAACAAATTAAACATAATATTATGAGAAATAGGTCCATATATACAGAAGTTTTCATGTTTATAAAATAATGATTGGTTATATTATTTTTTTAATGCCCCTTGTTGCACAACAGATTGAAGTGGTATCATCATGGACATTTTTATCCCAGTTCCTACTTTCCAGGCTGGACGAAATAAATATGAAAGTGATACAGTGTTTTGATATTCTGTCTCAGAAGATATCAAAATAATACAGGAATAGAGATCTCTTCTGTCCTAGCATGGCAACCTCGGGTTTTCCTACGATTAAAATTAACTTCAAGTCCATGGTTAACTGAGACAGAAAACAGGCAGATGTTTTGGCATTATCTTCCTGGTGTGACACCCTTTTGTTCTCTCTTTCAACAGCTACATAACTTCTTTTCCTTCCCACACATATTAATGTATGATATTCATTCTCAGGGTATGAGTGTGGTTCCCTGGTTTTTCAGGATTATTGTGGTTGTCTGCTTTCTGGGAGTCATGGATCTTGAAGTCTCCTGAAATCAGGATGCATATTCTCTGCTGCACTGTTCCCTCCATAGCTTCAGCCACTGGAAAAAGAAAGATTGGAAATATTAGTGGATATTAAAAATACACATCAAAAATACATCATTAATTGTCTCTTCAGTGACAAAAATATTATATTTGGATTAAACATTTTTGATTTTCATAGACCTTTTCTCTCTATCTTTTTAAAAGGAATTTCCTGACTTTGAGAACACACTGACCAAAAAAAGAAAGTAAGTTGAGACCAGTTCAAGGTCCACAGAGTGTCACTATGTTTGTCTGTACCTTTCATCCTTGTTGTTTTGTTAATGTTTGCCAATGTAGCTTTGATTCTCACAGAGTACATGTATTAATGTTGCAGTTGAAAAGCACGTAACCAGCTTGTAATGCATTGCTAAAGCTCTTTTGCCATGACTTTTTCCTACACACAAAGCTTTCTTCCAAAATATCAGAACCAGGACAGCTAAAATCAGATGCAGTTAATCTCATCTTGGTTTAACCATATGTCTGCTTTTCTGAAAGATTGAAGTGGTAATCTATTTTAGAGCATGTTTGCACCATTGACCTGATAATCTCCTGAAGAGGTTTTTTTTTTATTGTTGTTTGTGTTTTTAATCCAAGTAAAAAATTAGTTTGCAAAATGGTTCAGATAAAGCAGGACAGAAATGATTTTATGAATTATTGTTGTGATAGCAGCAAGGTTTGCATTCATTCATTACAACACAATACTATGGTTTGGGCTAATGATTTACATATTTTAGCAGGTAGAGGAATTTATTTTGAAAATTCTGTTTTGGCTTCAGGTTGAAGGCTATTGCATTACTGAAGTGGTCCCCTTCAGATGAAATCTGAAATCCTGCCTAATGGAATGATACTGACAGATCTTATCTGTCTGCTGTGACAGACATGAAAATCCCTGGAGTTTTTGTTGGTTTTTTTTTTTTTGTTTCATTTGTAGGTGGGGCTCCACTGTGTTCAGAACATCAATGTTATCTATGTCTGTTGCTAAAAAATCTCAAAGTAGGGAAAGATTTCTAAGGAAATCAAGATCTCTTTTGTCTTCAGTAAGAGTTTTAATCTATTTCTGGTTGTCTGATAAAAACACTGTAACTTATCAGCTGCAAACACAGAGATGTGTGAACTCAGCTGTGGGATCCCAACTATATGTCACCAGCAGGGCCCTGGGAAAGTACTCCCAAAATTTCATTAATTAAAATATAGACATAACTCTATTATTCATGGATTTCTCATCATTCTTTAACACTTTAAGGGAAGTCAAAGCACTTTGTAGCCCTTACCCAAGGTTTACTCTACCAAAATGATGCAATCACCTGGGTGCCTGAAAGTGTCCTGCTTAGATCAGAACTAAGTCTGCCCCAGGAATAAAATAGCATTATATAGCTACTGTGTCAAATTTTACAATGCAAATAAAACTATTCTGTTTTAAACCTAATCCTACTCTAGACAAATTATCATAATTTAGAAGCATTGTTGAGATCATTTGACTGATCAATTTAAAAAAAAAAAAGAGCAAGCTGCAAGAAAATAGTTTAAGTCAACACGAAAAGATGTTGTAATGGAAATTATTTCATTGTGTCCAGCCATCACTGTCCTGGCATGATATCCCCAGTGGTAATGCAGAAATGTTCACATTGTCCTTACATGTAGATAAGGAGAAAGTGAGCAAGGAGTTAATCATTCTCTCATCTCTACAATGGGGCAACAAGGAAGCACCAAATTATATAGAGTGGCAGAAATAAAATAAACAGGAGTATCCCTTGTTTAGACAATAAGAATTAATTTGTGGAACTCTGGAAGCAAAAAATCCAAGTGGTTTTAAAAGGAAATAATGGCTATGGACCTGTTCCTTAAAAGTCCCACAACAGTTCAGTTGCATCCTCTTGTTCAGGAACCTGCATAACTGAAAATGGGGGAGGGATCTCAGGTTTTGTGCTCTTTCCCTTCTGCTGGCCATTGTCAGATTAGAGAGTCCCTGGTCTCATCTACTGTAATCTTCTGGCTTCACCTGCTGCTCATAAACTACTCTCCATTGGGTTTTTAATGTATAATGTGAAAGAAATTAATCTTTATTCACTTTTTTTTCCTCTGTTCATTCTGTATATTCTGTAAGTTGTCATCTATAAACTACTGGCCACAGATGGAAGCGTAAGTTAGGACTAATGCTTGATGTAAATGTGCGAAAAGCTCAAGGTTTGCTTGGGCAATAAAATGTCACTGAGGTGGTCCTGGGGATGGTATGTTCATATGTAGCTCTTTGGTTCAATCCATTATGTCACCAAACTTCAGGCAATCATTTCCAAAAGTTGTAGGGTTCTTCAGATGGTGTCTAAAGAAAAGTATCTCTTATTTTTTTCCCTAATGTGTTCCCCTGATTCTGTCATGAATCCTTCATTCCAAAGAGAAACTTGAGTCACACAGTTTTGCAATGAAACCTCAGGTGCTTTCACAGCTTTGTGTGGCATGTGGGAGTAGATGATTGGGTGAATGAGACAAGTAACTTCAATTAAAGCTAGTGGGAATTGCACAGCTAAATCCCTGTGCCCTGCTTTGAAGAATTAGTTTGAAAATATCTGTATTTGATTAAATGTGCTTTCATTTTTTGCATTCTGACTTTCAGCTAATGGCAAATTCTTTTAATTCTTTTAGATCCATCCAGAAGTCCATGTCTGAAAATGAAGCATTTGGTTAGTAGCTGCTTAAATCATTTACTGTATACTTGTAATCTCAGAGAGCCAACTTTAATTAAGGGTCTGATTTGTTTTGCAGTTGTTGGAGCAAGTGCAAAGGAAAGGGAAAAATAGAATTAAGCTATCAGTATATTCTCCCCTCTTCTCTGCTTTCCACAGACACATTTGTAGGTAGATATTGAAAACAAGTTAGTTAAACAAAGAAACCACATTGAGATGAAGAACCTGTTACGGGACAGCATTAGCAATACTCAGCATGTCCAGAGTTTCTTTTAATCATTTCAGTAAAAACCTGAAATGTCTCTGATCTAATAAAATTCAGGTCCCTGCCCTTTCCCATTTCCCAAACTTTGTGAGAGTTTTCACAAACAAGTACACCAAAGAGAAAATTCAGGTTTGGTTTTTTTTTTTAAACCCATCCTGACACTGTGTATTTTTATCTATACTTGTGTTTCAATGGGTTCTACAGGAAATAATCATCAGCTTCTTAAAAGTTCCTATTTTTTTTTTTTTTCAGTGAGAGCTTCCTGTTGTCATGCTTTCATTTATTCTTTGGAGTTTTGGTTTAGTTGTTGTATCCAGTCCTTGCTGAGTAAAAAGGTTGTTATATCTGCCTGTAATGATGTGGCTCTGCTTTGCGGCTGTAATGAATTCCCAGCACTTGACAGGAGCAACAAGAGCTTTCAGGAAGAAAATTTTCTGACACAGAGTGAAACCCAACATTAAATAAAACTCAAAAAACCAAACCAAACCCAGAAAGCACAAACCCCTTATAGTTATCAATATGTGAAGCGTGAGCACTTTGAAGTTCACTGAGGGAACAGGAGAATGGACATCTCCTGCTCAAATCCAGCCTAGTTTGTGCCATCCAGGCTGAGTCCAAGCCTTGGAGTGCGTGGGACATCGCTGTGGGCACCTTTGATGCTGTTCCTTGCAGACACTCCACCTTGTTAATGATAGGTTTAAATAATAATTATACAATTCCTGGAAGCAAAATAAAGGCACAGATGTTCTGTGGGGTCCTAGGTCTTAAACCCAGGGTTAAGACAACAATCATTCTGATCATGTGTTAACAGTGTTAAATGGAGCATTAGACCACAGCAAGAGATGATAAAACATGAAGTCTGACCACAATAAATATCATCCATCCATCCATCCAAACTCCTCCATTGCAAAATTAGCAATCCATCTCCATGTTTGAGCAGGTGCTCCAGTGTTCTGCAAGCTTGTTTGATTTGCATTCTGATGCTATTTTTATAGAATTTCCTGCTATTTCACATGTTTGCTATGAATTCAGGTGACTGCTCTCTGTGCTTTTACTTTAGACAGGAAAATTGTGAATGGCACACTTTGGCAGGGTTCCAGGAAGCCAGAGAATGATTCGTACATCAGAAGGCACTGTCAGCTTGAAGGTAATTGCTAAACATATTCCATCTGATTTTGCATTTTCCACAAAGTATTTAAAAGGGTTCCTAGGAAAATTTCTCATTTTTCACCAATAATCCAGCTAAATAATTTGTCAGGTCCTTTAGAAATTTATTTTGTCCTCAAGGGGGGAAAAAGTAGTTAAAATAAAGCTTATCTTAAAACTGGGAAGCTAAGAACACACTCTGTGACCAATTCACTCTGCAGTCCATGGGCCAAAGGAGACTTTCTCTACAGTAAATTGCCATAGTTGTGTTGCATGGGGCTTGCTAGCTGTAGAAATCCGTGTTTCCTAGATATTTTACACTGCTCCAGATATCCAGCAGGGAAAAAGTGCAACTTTTCCCCACAGAAAATCTTTAGTGACAGGTGCAAAAGACAGTTGGCAGTACTTTAGATGCAAGTATTTTGTTGGATTCTCTTTATAAACCTTTTCTGACCAATTTTTTTAAAACAACCTTACAGTTAATACATAGGAAGTTGCTAATGACACTGTTTAAGAGTGTACCAGTATAAATTCATTAAAATAACATTGATAAGTAACAACTGAGCAGTCACCTCACCTATTTAAACATAAAATGGACTTTAAAATGTTTTGATTTTTCTGCTTGATCTTGCTTCCAGGAATGGCATTTATATTTGTACTTTTCACATTTAAGGTAGATCTCTTATTGTGTGATCAGATCAAAGCAGACAATGTTCAGCAGAAGCAGAAACCAAAATATGTGAGATTAAAGTGGCTGCATGTTTTGTTCTCTACTTAAACCAACAAAGTGGCAATACCTCCTGTACAAGTGGTCTAGAGATCATCGACTGCTAGGAGATTCCACTATTACCTGGATGTGTCAAAAAAAGCAAAGGACAGGCTACCAGCTTTCCTTCTGATTTTATTCACTTTACAACTTGAACTTTTAAATGTTTGGAATTAGATCTGAAATTGTAATACCTGTTGCATTTATCCATATATGGGTAAATTTGGTTTCTTGAACCAAAACCAGAAATAAGAGTTGATGAGAAGTTTTAGAGGAACTCTGCTCTTGTGATGAACTAGTGAGGGGAAAAGGAGACTTCAGTAAGGCTCATTGGCTTGCAAGGGAACAGGTTCTAGTGATAGGAGAAGAAATATTAGGCATTTCTCTCCAAACAAGTCTTACTTTTAACCAAAACCATTTTGGAACGATTCCTCAAACTACTCCAGAGGTTGCCAGATTGAAAGTGGGGAAAGGCTGAACAAGAAAGCAGAACTTTCTGACCTTCCTCCAAAGTCCTTTCTACTCAAGGCGCTTTTTACCCTTTTAAATAACCAAAGCATGCAAAGAAAGCAGTGCACATTTTAAAAGCTGACAAGTGTTGTAATTGAAGGGCAGGGGCCCAGAGGGAACAGGAAGCAAAGCTGGCAGCTAAATAAAAATCTCCCTTTCCCCTACTGCAGTAAAATTATTTGAAGGGAAGTTCCCTTCACACAGTGGTGAAAACCTTTGCAAGGAGATTTACAGTGTATCACTATCGATCAAGATAATTCGTCACTATTGATCAAACTTTTCTCTTAGCAGAGATAATCCTTCAAGGTCTGCAAGTCTATTGCATTATATGAATTTCTGCTAGATTTGAAAAGCCATGAGTGGTGGTCAGCATAGATTTGTCTGCTTACTTCAGAGCTGTATCCACAGACCTGTCTCAAATCTCACTGAAATCAGTGAAGAGACATCCATGGATACTGGCAGCCTTTGGATGAAGTCCTTGATGACACTGTGTTTATTACATCCATAAAAACAAGTTCTCCAGGCTGATAAGGCAGTGAAAATACATCTATTCCCCAGACACAACAGTGGGAATACCTGCCTTTGCTCACAAGGTCAAACCCAAATCATCAGTATGAGATTTACCAGCCTGAAAGCATCATTGCTGAGAAGTTGACTATGCAAGTCAGTCATTGGGCTTCCATGAAAGTCTGTGGAGACAAACAGGAAAGAACTGACACCTCTCAGAGTCAGTGGATGTAATTCTGGCAATCACTGGCAGATTAGGAAGACAAGAAAACTGCAGTTTATGTATATCTTTTGCATGGATTTTTTGGTTGCTGTTGTGTGGCTGGAGCTTTTTTCACAAATGCCCTATTCCATAGTTTTGTGTGCTGGAGAGCTGACCTAAGCAAGATTTAAGAGTTCTGTGGGTGCAGGTTATTATGGCTATCAAAAGACATAGTGGTGGAGGTGGGACCACCAAGGTTTGCTTTAATAACTTGCTGTTTTATTTTGGTTTAGAACAATAGTATGTCAAAAGCAGTGTCACTGTATGTAGTTTTTCAGGTAAAGGACATTATTTGTTGCCCCACAGTTTTTTTGTTATTCAGCTGCAAACAGCTACCAAAAATTACTCTTTTGGATTAGACTGTAAAAGGACTTTGGGACAGAGGGCTGAACACTGCAAGATTTAACTTCCAGAGGAAGTTTCCAGAGCACAGGGCTGCAGTGAGCAGTGGTGCCTGCAGGATATGAAAACAAGTTATCCTGAGGACCAGAAAGAACCCAGTTATTTTAATCTGGTGTTGCATAAGCACTGCTTAACATGAGTTATCCCGCTTCTGGAAGTCCAGCAAGCTATTTAATGAAATAAACAACCAGACTGTCAGACACAGGGCCCTCAGTGGCTTCAGGGGGATTTGTAGGTGCTTAAGACAACTTAAAATCTGGACTGGGATCTTGTGTGCCTCTTTGAATATAATTTTTCATGATCACATTCAGACACTTTTTTTCATGAGATAACTGAAGAATCACAGTCACTCAGAATTATTCCCTGAATTACTCTTTCTGCTAATTGCAGGGAATACAATGCAATCAGGCTCGCTTGCCTGCAGTTAGGTTTTGTGAATCCATGTGTTAAGTAAGCTGTCCTTTTGCAAACCGTAGAACTACTGATGCTGTAGCATTGCTGACTTCTGTATTCCACAGAAGCAATAAGGATGCTAAATTAGGATTCATGAGAAAAAAACCCCAACACATTCCTGCTGTTTTCTTGTAAGTTTAGAAAATGTGGTGTTATTAGCAGATTTTTTTTTCCTTGTTTGTTTGCTTGTTTGTTTGTTTCCCCTGCAAAATAACTGAGTGATATCTGTTCTGACGGAATCTAACCACTAGAGCCATCCTGCTGTTGTAAAATGGTGGGTGTTTTGCCTTAAGATTGGGAGTAAAAGTAGATCTTTCAAAGTAGCCTTACTCAAAGTAAATTTTTCAGACTTTTCAGGCTTGTTTGACCTATTATTGCTCATTGTTGTAGTGAAGGTTAATACTCCTCCCATGCAAAGCAAGAGATGGGAGGATGTTCATCCTTTGAAAGCAATTGCTAATCTAATCTAAGCTAAACAGATCTCAGCTGAAAAGATCATTTTTGCCCTTCATTTTTTATATGAATATTCTAGTCTTTGCTGCTGTAAATCAGCAGGGCAAGAGGAAGGTCTCAGTGGGGTTCTGGGTTAGTAAACTGAAGACTAAGTCCAGATGAAGGAATAAGCATGAATGAGTTTTGTTTAAGTGAGTCAGTTTGCCAATTTGTTCTGCAGTCTTACTTCAAAGCAGTGTAAGATAAAATATGTGCTTAAATGATATAAGATTAACTTCAGAGAGTCAAAATGTCAGCTCAAAACATCAAGTGCAATTCAAATGATATTCCTCATAAAAACATGAACCAGGACATTTTAAAGCATGTTTTCTCTTTTCTGGTCATAATTCACAGAAGATAATATTATTGCTGATGGAATACATTTGCTGCAAGGAAAGAAGATAGAAGAAACAACATGCCAGGTGAAAGAACTACTCTTTTTTCAGAATTTCATTCAAGTAAAATGCATATTTCTCATTTCCATTCAGCATTTGCCTAGCCTAATCTTCATACTCAGTATGCCTCTGTATTTTAGAAGTTTAAAAGAAGACTCTGGTGACTACCAAAGTTATGCATGATTTTACTTATGCAGGCCATATGGATTTTATTGCCTAGAAAACCTCCTCTTTCCCTGTGCGAATACATTTCTGCTAAATTGATGTGCTAGAATTGTGTCTAGCAAGATCTGTACTAAGTGTTTAGATCAGTCTTGCATGATCCATACTACCATATGTATCCTAATGCTTTCTGAATTCCTATGAACATATACCATACCTCCTCTTCCTAACACCACAGTAGTTATTCCACTAGCACAGGCAATTAGGGAATTCTGATCCTTGGGTTTGCATAATCACAACAACAACATAAAAGTAGGTAACAACCCATCAGCTAGTGAACAGCAGAGGTCAGGAGGAAGACTTGTAGCTGTGGAATTGCAATGACTGGGGTTTGGGTTTTGTTTCACTGCCAGTCCAGCGTTTGCTCTGATAATATCTTACTTCAGTTCATACCTGTGGCAAATCAGCTTAGATCTGCTGACTTCCCAGGACATAACTGTTCACCCAGTCTGGGAATCTGACTAAAAATGTACAGCACACCTGTCTATATGTGTGTGTTCCAAATGAGGAATTAATACCATAAATTATTTAGAAGCTAAAAATCTATTATTTTTGTCTTTGCAGGAAAGTTTTAAATCCAAGGTGAGCATTAAGCTTTAGAAAAGGCTCCAAGCTGAGTTTCCTCTGTTGTTTCTTTATAATGTCAGGAGTCCTTTTGGATGTTTAGGTTAAAAACAAGAAAAACCCGTACATTCATCACCCTGGAGGCATCTGAGATAAGACAGAGCCATGAAGACCCAATGTTTAGGCAATGCTCAGCTCCAGTGTAGGTCAAAGACAAGATCTGGGTTAAAAAAAAAAGTCAAATGATCTGCATACCAGGGGACAGGCAGCAGTATTGGAAATGGGTGCCTTCAATGTCAGTGTGTCCCAGGTTTCTCCTGCTTTCCGTCAGGGTTTTATCTGTCTTTGCATTATTAGTTTGTCCCCATGATTATCGCCTCTCGCAGCTGCCAAAAAAGTAGCTGAGGAGGAAGGAAAGGAGAAAATAACTCTTTTTCTTTTGCATCTCTCCTTCTCTTGCTCTGATTTCTTCCTCTCATTTTCTGAGTATTGTGAAGAAAGATTATTCTTTGATTTCCTACAACAGTTCTTCTCTTAGTGTGAGGGATCTCTGCCTCTGCCCCTATACTGTCATGGCAGCTTTTGGGCTGGCTCCTGGTTAAGATCCTGGAGGTCATTCCTCAGACATAACAGATTATGGAGGGAAAAAGAGAAGAAGAAATAGGGAATAAGGCCTATGTTTGCTTTAACTATAGGTTTCCATAAAATCCCTTAAAGCTTCTGCCCAAGAACCATTTGCCCCATTTTAGAAGTAAAGTTCTACTTTTGACTTCTCAAAGCATTTGAAGATGCTTTTTGGGGGTGCATGAATGATTTACTGTAAGGACTTGGATACCTCCAAACTTTGGTACAAATTCAAGACCTATTGCACTTACTTTTTAAAAATTTCAGGTTTAATGACATTATTTTGAATTTCAGTTTCATTTGTTACATCTTGCCTTCATTATCATCAAGACAACACTGATATCATTCTCTTTTAAGCTTCCAAAATAGTTTGATTATATCTGTATTCGTTTGCTGCACTATATTACACACACAAATAAGGAAATGCTGAGAGAATGGCATTATGGGGGAAGTTCTCCCATTTTTTCTGCAAAATCAGCACAAGTGAGTGTCCTTATGAAGTGCCTGTGTGCTGATGCATGGGGAAAAGACAGGAGGAATTAGCAGCCTGCAAGCAGTTGCACAACCGCAGTCTCAGGATCACAGGACTGTGGTGGGATAGCTCACACAACTGAGCTATCCCAGGAAGTCCAGGGAACTACAGGCCACTCAGTCTTACCTCAGTCCCTAGGAACGTGATGGACATAAATGGGCACAAACTGAAATACAGATTTCACTAATATAAAGAAAGCACTTTTCTAGCAGAGGAGAGGTCAAACATTGAAGAAGCTTCCTAGAGAGTGTGTGAAAAGTTCATCTTTGGAGGTACTCCTGTCAGGACAGGGACCTATGTAACCTGCTCTGGGGACCTGTTCTGAGCAGGGAGTTAGACTGGACAATCCCCAGGAGTGCATTCCTGCCTCAGCTGGTCTGTGTGAGTTTGTGATTCTATAAGACATGGAAGAGGCACATTTACAAGCAAGATGAACATCTTAGATTTTTTTTTTCCTCTTGCCGAAGGAAAAAAAAAAGAAAAAAAGAGGAAGCAAGCAAGTTTCCCTGAGTGCTTCACAAAAGCTTTAATCCTTCTCCATCTCCTAATTTGACGTTCACTCATTCCATTCATTCTGCAAATGCTGGAAAAACTTGAAATAGAAGATTGAGGAAAATAGCATGAACACCACTGCAATAATTGTACCTTACCATAAAAAGCACCTTTACTTCCTGCATGTATTTTTCATACCTTTGTTCTTATTTACTCATGTCTAGCAGGGCTCCCTTGATGGCTCGAAGGCTTTGCAGCATATTGGGAAGGACATAAAATATCAAGTAATGCAGCCTTTGGGCTAATACATTTTCAAAAATGTTTCATGCCTCATTTCTCACGTAAATTCTTAGGTTGCATTCAGCCTTCAACGCGCCATTCATATTCATGAAGAAAAAAGGCCCGTGTTCATTACTTTCCTGATAAGCTGTAAGCACTGTCAGGCTGGCCCACTAGGGACTGCAGCAGTGCCCCAGGGAAAGAGTATTCCCATGGTGTTCCTATGCTGAGGATGTTGTGACCAACAAATGGCTCATGGGCAGATGATGAAGCTGTGAATAGTTTTGTCTTAGGTCTGAGGATTGTCACATTTTCTCTGCGTTTTTAATCCCGTTCAAACTCACACCCTTGGTGCTCAACATCCCAGGAAAAATGAGGTGAACTAAGCAAGTCCCTTTTTAGAAATGCATCAGTGATGCTCCTCAGCTGGGACGTTGCTGCTGAGGGAAGACTTCTCTGGCTTTCCTGCTCAATGAGCAAGGAAAACCAAGCTCTGGGACGAGATCCAAGGATCCCGTACTATCATGCATGGCTCTGCCACTGTACCACACACTCTGTGAGGTCTCCAAGACTTTGCTCTGTCCCAGATAACTGTGGAAATCCACACAGCTCAATATCAAAACGATTTCAATGGGTGTCAGCTGGTGTATGTCAGTCTTTTACTTTCATATCCACACAGTACCAGCTTGAAAAACTGCTGAGCTCTCATCTGTATTCAATTACATTATACTAATTATTTTTGTCTTACTTAAGTTGTATTTTCTTTTTTTATTTTACTTTGCTTACCATCCAGGTGATAAACTATGAACAATGGATTCCACCACGAGTTCAGAATCCAGGTGTGCCTGGTAACAGTGAAATGGTGAGTTGCCATGAAAATTGTTCATTTTTTCTCACCAGCAGCTGGGAAGAAGAGGATGTTTAAGTAGAATTTCATGTACTATGTGTTCCTTCCCCAAAAGCTGAAAGATCTTTATCCATATCCGTGTTATTAATCATGATATCTTTTTTCTTTTGTAGAATGCCTTATTATTGCTCTGCTATTAATAATGATATTTCTTTATCATTTATAGAATATTGTATTATTGCTTTGTGATTCCCAGAGAAAATCTGCCCAAATCTTAGCCTGCTTAGTCTGACTGTGCACTCATTTAAAGCTAGCTGGAGAACCAGACTAAAATAATGGGAATATTTAAAGGTCAGATATATATGGGCAGGAACACATGAAAGAAGTTGATAGAGTGCTCATTTATACATTGATTGACCATGGCTTTACTGACATTTTTAAATGAAAATTTATCCAAATTCAGTGCATTTTACAGAACTCTTTGTATAAACAGAGTAAAAAGTTCTCCATCAACACATACCATTTTAATATTCACTATGTGCAGCCAGGTTATTACTGAAACTTGCCAAATGTTTTTATGGTACAGTAACGATTAGCACCATGGACATAGTAAAAATACAGTAATTTTTGTCTCCTCACTATTACACTGCACTCTGAATTTAAGTGCATTGGTAATGGTGCATTGGTAATCATGATTAAAGCATTGCACTTCCTTGGCAAAGGCAAAGCAGGTAAAGAAAAATCACAGAGATTAGACTGTGCTATGACTAAATTCTTTATGCTGAGAAGTGACATGCTGTGCAAGTAGTTTTATTGAAATTAATGCAGTTACACCCAGGAAAGAGAGTGCTCAACAGGACTGAGGTTGCTGGAATTTGACCAGCAGTGTTTTACACTTAGCTTCCAAATTGCTGTATTTCTGTCACCAGGTTAATCCTCATAACATCTCACTGTGCAAAGATTTCTGAGGTATTTAAAATACCTTCGGATAAACTGGAAACAGTTTATCAGGCACAATTTAGGTCTTTCTTCCGTAATGCATTTTTAGAAGCACATTTTTAAAATGTATATTTTTTGTCCTTTATTCATGCACACTTCATGCAAATGATTTGCAACTAAAGGGCAGCCTGTGATTTACTTTCTTACACAATTCATTTTTATTTCTGATGTGACATGATTTTTCATCACTAAAACCCATTAAGCAGAGAAATCAATAACATTCTTGGTTCTTGGTCACATGGGAATTCTTTCCTTATAGACAGCTTTGATTATAGATTGGAGAAAAGCACAGTTCACCTGGTTGTCTGTTTTCTACATCAAAGAATGTTTGGATAGGCAGAGGAAATTCCAGATTTGAATGTTTAAGTAAGCCAAAATAAAATACTGTAAATTTAAAAGCTGTCTCACCACCAACTGATGTTGTATGAGTTTTTTTCTCTATGAAAGGGGGTTACTGCATTTATTATTTAAGCACTTATGATTTCCCCCTAACAATAGACTCTATGAAATGAGTGCTTTTAAGGAAAAGAGGATTAGAGTTTGCCATTAATGAAATCATCTGAATAGATTATCTTCCATTTATCTTGATGTCTTCATGATGGAAATCCCAGATCATAAATCAAAGTAGTCATCATGTTGCTTTTGTGTCGTTACTTATAAGTGAACAAATTATTATTGCTACAAGAGATCTTATACAAGAGCAATATTAGCATTTTAAACCACTGTGATTTATTCTGCAAAGACATCTCACAATGAGAGACTGAAAAATTACAGCTCAGTTTCTCTCTGTAGCTAAGGTAAATCTGCATTCCTACTATCTTGAATTTGGAAGAGGAAAGAAATCTACACACAGCTAAAGGACACAAAAAGCCCAGCAGAACAGTTGGTGCTGCTGAGCTGATGTCCACACTGTGCCTTACGGGAGACCTACCTGTGTTCACATCCACTTTGCTGGACACCCAACAGTAGCTGGAGTTCATCAGCTGAACTTCTGGAAAGTGTCTTTCATCTTGTTTTCATCTGTGATGGATTCAGTTTGTGGCACTTTGAGGCCAAATTGCAGCTCACAGGGATACCTGTGAAATTCTCCTTCAAACTAAGACACTGATGAATCCATGAGTTACAAAAGACACTGGAGACATTAAAAGGTGTTCACATTCAACTCTCTGGCTTCCTGTTAAGCTCCTGTGGCTGATTCCCAGTTTCCAGGACACTGCAGATCTCAAGGAATGTGACACATAATGCTGCTGAGAAGGAGGGAGTCTGAACCAAGTACTATCCACTGTGGGAACTTTTGTATTATTGTCATTAAAAAAAGGAGGACTCCTGAGGTGCTATCCTTGAGGAAAGAAGTCAGCATAGGCTCCATCAGCATCAGCGTGATTTATGTCACCCTTCATGAAGGAAGCCATGAAAGGTGTATCTAGACACAGACTAATAATAATAATAATAATGTTTTACATAACATTAAGAGTATTTCATCAGAACAGTGCCTGAAAGAATAAAATAGTTTCAGGGTTTTTTGTGTGTGATTTTAGACATGTGGGTATATGCTTATTTCACTAGGTCCTGCTGGGTTCAAGATAACTTCTAATGTTGTGTTAGTCCATTGTTCTTAAATGAGGAGGACATAGCAGATTCTGCAGGCTATTAAATCTTCATGCCAATTTGTAGCTGGAGCAAGATGAAGTGGTTGTGCAAACAATTTGGTACAAACCCCTTCAAGGTTTGAAATCAAACATCTGAATATACAGGGAAGCCAGACAGTATTGTTCCAAAAATTAGCCACTGGTGAATTACAGTCTTACTCATTCTAATTTTCTTTTGCTTTCTTTTGTTTCAATGAAAAGCAGATATCCTATACGATATGAAACTATGGAATA
This sequence comes from Atrichornis clamosus, assembly GCA_013400975.1. Lineage (NCBI taxonomy): Eukaryota > Metazoa > Chordata > Aves > Passeriformes > Menuridae > Atrichornis > Atrichornis clamosus. Next base: position 186,220 of record WBMZ01007816.1, on the reverse strand, counting down.
GAAGTTATTTGCTGTCAGAGTACGAAATTTACCTCTGAAGCTCACAGAGAAGTTCAGGGTCAGGCTGGAAGAGAACTTTAGTGTTTCTGGAGTGATTTACAAGATAACACCTGGTTTCACATAAAGTATGTGAGATGGCTGCATGTTCATCAAGTTCCTGCTCTAGGAGACTGTGGTATCTAAACCTTGAGGTTCTCATTAGGACATTGTTGATGTGCACAATAACAGATTTGAATTGTCATTTGCATTATTGTCATTTAATCTAGGAAACAAAAGAAGGCCTTGAAAAAAGAAAGACACCAGTACTTCAGAATATACTCCCATACACATTTAAATGCAGTTGCTCACGACATCTGAGATTTCTGTGCACACTTAAAATACTTCTAGATAATCTAGTGGATGCATTTATTAAAATGTTTTCTGGAACAAATCTGGAATTAAGTAATGTTGGAATATTTAAGAAAAGTAATATGTAAACAGCAATATGAACACTGGTCTAAGCTTGATGTCTCTTGGGAGTTTCCTTTTCCCCTTTTTTTCTACCTACTGGTCCAAAGCAAGGAAAAGCCTAACTTTTAAAGCATTGTGTCAATGATCAGTTCTTTCAATCTGAGACTTTGTAATTCTAAAAATAAACACCATGTTACCCTTAGTTTTTATTTGCAGGGTTTGAATAATTTTAATGTCTTGGTTGGTGGTTTTTTTTGGCAGGGTGCAGAGCCAGATGATAAAGCAGAGTCCAGGGGAACATTAAAACGATTGCAGAAATTGGTCCGAACAAAGAAAACAAGTACACAAAGCTTGGAAGACGTCAAGCACGTCTTGCTCCCCCTCAGTAAGTACAGCATCACATTGGCATCCTTTCCAACCGTTGGCAAATGACACTGGATTGAACATAACTGTAAACAATCCTGTCCTGGTCTGTCATTCACCACCCACCACCCACGATTCTCAAACACCAACTGAGATGATACCACTCCAGTGCTGACTTCCTCCTGGTGTGAAATCCTGCTTCCTGTCACGCTGGCTCGGGTTTTGTAACAGTGTATCTTGCAAGGGAGGATTTTAGATAAAGAGAATTGTATAACAGCAGCCCCAGTGCTGGGGACACTTTGGTCTTAGAGTAGTTCCTAGTTTTGTAGCACATTTCAGGTCAGAAAGGCAAAATTCACAAACAGGTGGGTAACTTCCAGTGTTAATCCCTGAGTCAGTTTGAGTTGTGATAAGCATGTCAGTCTCTCATCATACCTGAGTGCCTTGGGCTGTAAGACACAGGAATTCTGAACAGATTCTGGGGTCAGGTTATTTTCCGGAGTCTCCTATGGATCTCTGAGCTGACTGTGCAGCAGGTCTACCTCTGAACTTGTTTTGCCCACATTATTTTAACAGTGCATGCGTTTGTTGTACAGCGCGTTTATGTACATGGTTATTTATAAACCAGTATTAGCAAAACGAGTTTAAAGTGTCTGATGAACTACTGCTCCAGCCAAATCATTGCTTGGGCTGAAACACATGAGGAAATATGGATTTCAGCAACTGCCTTGTAATTGCAACAGACACACTGGGAAGGGGTTGGGGAAGAATACTCCAGAAAGCTTCCTGAACTTTCCCAGTATTTAAGCTAAACTCATGCTCTCTGCAACTATGCAGCAGTACAATATTCAGTGAGCAAATTGAATTTCACTGGGAAGAACCAGTAAAATTTCCCAGGCTTTTGAGGGAACAAGACAAATATACCAAATGGAGAATAAATCTCACTTTTGGCTCAGATGTCTGGCCCAGTACAAAATCCTTTCCATCTCCCTAATTATCACAATGGTTTGGTTTTGGTTTTTTGTCCGTTTGTGGGGTTGTTTTGTTTGTTTGGTTGGGGTTTTTTACAGAGTCCTTGGCTTTTTCATTATATAGAATGCAACATAAGGCTTAAAAAAAGAAAAAGAAGGCATGCTATTTCCCTATGAATTGCAACAAATTATAACAAGTATTTGCATTTTTGAAGATACCTTAGAAGATGCTTATCTCTCTGAAGAGGATGAAGAAGCGCTAACTTCTTGCATGAAGCTGACAAAACCTCAGGAAAAGAAGACATGGAAAGACAATGCCAGGAGAAAAGAAGAGACTGAGACCAGGGCGGATTTTATTTCTGCGTCCCTGGGCCGCTCGTACACTTCCAGACTTAATAACTTAGGGACTATTTCAATTCATTCTGAAACAGAATTTCACTTGTGGAGTGACTGGAAGCCATTTCCTGACAACCAGCTCTGTCCTTGTGACTTCTTGATTTCAAAAATAGAAGAATGGGAAAACTGTACTTGCTCTTCTCATCAGCCACATCTTACATATTCCTTAACTGATATGGATCTACAGTACTCCTGGGTAAGTGGAAGTGGTTTCTTTTGTGCTGATATGCATAAAAAGTGGAAACTTTTTGCTCTGATTCAGCATTAAAGAGATGCTGTCATCTTCCATGTGATTATGAAATGCAATAAACCAAATTTAGATTTCAGGTAAATGGATGTGAATGCATTGTTCAGGCTAACACCAGGGGTTCATATAGCCCTAGGTAGTTCATTTTTAACCATGCAGACATCAGCAGCATTGAGATGGAAGGCTTTAGGCTATTCTGTTTCCCATCAGCACACTTGTGGTTTTTTGGGGTTTTTCATCTGTACTATACTCATCCTTCCAGGCTTAGAAAACTTTCTGGAAGTCTGGCCTAAGTCAGTAAGAGACAATGAAACCAATGGACTTGCATCAGACTCCTAGAGGTCACTGCAAAGGACACCCGAGTTACTTAGGCAAATGTCAGAGGTTGAAGAGATATCTGTGTTTCTGCCTTCTTGGATCAGCTCAGCTGGTGGAACCTATTTTTAGAATTACCTGTGTTGCAGCAAGAAGATTTTAGGGACAGAAACAAAGAAGCAGAGTTTAATCTTGGTGTGAAATTATCTGTCTGGATAGCTCTCAGGAGGAGGCTTTTGTATTTTAGTTGCTGGCTTTTTTTTGAAAGGGCTATTTAAAGCTAGAAGAACAAAACCAAGAAAAACCTTGGTGAAATATACAAAATATAGACACTGCAATGAGGCTTTTCTCCCTCTCCTCACCAGGCACAGCAGGTCTTTTGGCACTCCACATAGTGCTGAGCACAGGGAGGGTGACTGGTTGAGTGAAATATGTCAGGAAAGCAGCAAAAAGTACCACTTTTCCCTTTATGCCTATTCCCTCCACAATGCTCCAGGGACAGAGCTGTCTCTCACTGTGAAATAGGAGCAGCTCCCAGGAAAGTGCACCTAAACTTCAGGAGGTGAGATACCTGCTGAAACCTGAGCCAGCTGAGTGCTCAAGTGCAGACCTGAGCAACCACAGCCTTAGATCAGTGTCCTGCTGAACACAGCTAGTTCTGTAATGTGTGCCCATACAGCACTAGAAAGGCACAAACACAGACGTGTGCGGTCTGTAGAGCAGCCTATTTCTGAATTCATGGAGTTAGTAATTCAGTTACTTTCCAATGACACAGTAGCTGACAGCAGGCAGGACCTGAAACATGGGATTTGTCTAGCTGCAGGTTTTCCTGGATTTGAGGTAGAAAACAAGAGTCTAAAACTTTGATGGATAATTAAAAAGAGAAAGAAAGCAAATTATGCCTAAAACAGGCTGAGGAAGGTGCAGCAATAAAACCCTGGACATCCTCAGCACTGCACACTCCCAGGGAGAGCAGCTGCAGACAGACCTGCGGAGCAGAGCCTTGGCAGAAATGGGCTGGGAGCCGTGAACAAAGTCTGTGCTCTGTCAGGAGAGTCCTCCTGCCTGCCAGGAAATAGGACTCCCTGTAGAAAGAGAATTGTGTCAGGGATGCTGGGCTCCATCATATGCCTGGTTCCTGATGAAAGCAACTTTCAGCATGCCAAGCTAAGGCTGAAGGCCCAGGTCAAAATAGTAATAGAGGTGTCAGTCAGATTTATGAGAGCTTAAGTGTCAATTCAAATAATTTTATTTCATTTCGTCACAAACAGGCTGTTAACGTTGCCTACCCTGGTGAGATTTGTCCTACCCCTGTTACTATTAAGTGTCAGCAAGGGGTTTAGTGCTTTTTTTCTGAATTGTTTATTTTGCCATCTGCCTTCCTGATGGGCTCCCTGACTTTAATGTATCTCTGTGGGCTTAGTGTCTTTAGATTTAGATTACAGCCAATGGCAAGACATCTCATTCTTTGCATTTGCATTCTACCAACTGGCTCAATTGAAGATTACAAAGGCTGGATTTTCAGTTTTGCTGTTTAAGGATCAAAAAGCGGACACTGGTGGTTTTGCTGTGAGAGGATCAGACATTGGGGGTGGTGCAGATGTTCTTTCTGATGTTGATTTACTTATTAGAGTACAACCAATCTATTCCATAATACTCTTTCTTACTCTATGAGATAAGGTCTCATTTTCTTGACTTGGCAAGCCCTCCGTTGTCTGTGCTGCAGCAGGTTGTGGGGGAGATGGCCTGAACTGTACCACTGAAATGCTGTTGGTATGTCCTGAATTGAGGCAACCAGGCAGAGCTGGTGGATGCAAGACTAAGATCTAAGGCTCTGCTATTTGATCAGCAAACTGCAGCTGATCTGGCTTGGGGGACAGACAGATATCTAGGTTGGACATATTTCATCCAGATGCATCTCAGTAACACGGGCAAAGCTGATTGAGCCTGGCCTTAATTAAAGCTTGAATTGCAGATATTAAGTAGTGCTCTCATGTAATCACAAGGAAAAAGACAGGGATCTTTTCATGACAGATTGCTCTTTAGAGAGACAAAATAAAAGTAATCCTAATTCCTTTCCTCCAATTTCTTCCTGTGACTCCTTTCCTCCTCTTCCTTTCTTCCTCCTCAGCACTTTGCACAGCCTCCCTTATGGTGCTTCATATTGCCATTTTTTTGTCACCTAAACCAATAAAAAGGCTGACAGAGGTCATCTAGACAAGAACTGTGAGAACAGACTGCAAAAATCACATCCATCTTCAGCTCCAGCAGGCTCCTCCAGCTACTCTTCCTTCAGCCTTCACCAGTTAAGAGCTCAATAACCACCTGCATTAGCTGGGCTGCCTCCGGCACAGGGATATTGCAGACCACTCACATCTCACCCATCCTGCCATGGTGCCACCATTAAATTCTTTGGGCAGAGTTAACTTAGCCACAGGTCTTTTTAAATTTTTTGTTGTCATTCAGCTTTTTACAATATAATTAGGTCAAAATTTTGCTGAGGGCATCATAGAGCATTCTTTTTTCTCACGTGTCAAGATTGCCTTGTGAAATTATTGTTACTGGTATTCTTTCCAGAGAGACATAATTTATAAATAGTTCTTCCTTAGAGAGTGGTAGAATATATTTTTAAAAATACAGAATACTTCAGGGAAAAAAGAAAAAAAAGAATAATATTTTTGTATGCTTGGATAAAGAAACGGCTGTGCTGCATATTTTTATATAACCACAAAGTATATTGGGGAGATCCAGGCTGATGTTTATGATGTTATGAACCAGCTGAAAAGCAGGCAGAGGATGGAAAAAATATTGTCCAGACATGACTTTAACAACCACTTGACCCTAATGGAAAAGGTTATTGGGTTTTTATACTTCTTTTTATTTCTCAAGTGTAGCCCTGCAGAAAACAGTTCAGCTGTCTGTCTCAGACTTTTTTTTCTCTTTTTTTTTGGTGGTTACTAGAAGCTGCCCTTCTGTTATTTGTATGCTAAGATCCTCACTACCCTAACAAAATAGTATACTTAGAAGTGCTATGTCCATATGACTTTTACACAAGCTATTTCAGCCTTCTGTTGCTTTTCCTCAATCTGTGCAATTGCATAAGACTTTTGCAACCTCACAAGGCATGAAGAATTCACAGGTTGTAAAGTACAGGAGCTTGGTGGGCTTGAATGGACCTGAAACAGGGGAGCACAGTCGGGTCACAACTGAGGGATCCTCTTCACAAAAGGGTTTCCAGACTGTCCTGGACAGTCTGAGACAGAGAGAAAAAAAGCTGATGAGTCCCTTTCTCCTCCCCCTCAATACTTTAACATGCTACATCACTGTCTGACCCACCCACTCTCCCAATATCTGTGAAATTTGGGAGCTGTGTTTGTAGAATCACACAGGCCTCCTTTACAGGAAAGAGAGAGGAGACAACATCCTCTGTTGCAGACAAATCAGCAGAGAGTTACTGGAAGTGGGTTTCTCTTCTTCACATATCTTAGCAGCATGGTTATGTTTTACACAAGAAACATTTAGTCATTGATACCATAAGAATATTTATCTGTTGCAGCCTGTGTTTGGCATTCAGTGAGAATGAAATACGAGGGTCATTTCCCAAGACTGAAAAGAATTGTGATTTTGATGAGGAGAAAAAAAATATCTAAAGGTGCTGCAGAGCAAGATACATTTTCTCTCCCATTTTCAGGTTAAGAGGAGAGTAGAAAGCTTCAAAAGATTGATTTCTATCTGATATGAAAGTATTACATTGTGGTGGACTGAATAACAAGTTTGGGAAAACTGCAAGTGGCTTTATGCCAGTGCCTGTGTTCATGATCACCATTCCCTCTCAGATAAATGTTATGGTGTTATCATGATGATGTTTACCCTGCTGTTATGGCCATGGTTCTCTGCCATTTCAGTGGCTTTTTCCTTTCCTCCTGATCTGGTTTTCTTTCTTGTCAGACAAGCCATTCCTCAGCATCTCCCTTTGCCCCCTAGGAGACATGTCTAGTTTGACACTCATTTTTTTATTGAAGAAGCACTCTTATTTTCCACTCTGGTTTTGGACATTTTCTTACCCTAATTTTTAATGATATATTGCATTTAATAGGTTCTGATTCCCAGCTGACCCATAACAGCCTTGCATCCTTGCTGTGGTTGCTCTTCCCCTGCCTTCTGCACCTTCCCTGATGGTTCTCAGAAATGTTCCGCATATTGCCCTGAGGCTTATGCAGGTGTTGGATATCTCTGATAGCAGTGACTGATCATTGTTCCCTCGATTAGTGGAGGGGATGGACAGCCGGTCATGAACAAACAGGACAGAGTGTTCTCTAGCAAAATGTGCTCCGAAGCTGAAAGTTGTATTTGCACACCCCAGAAGATTTCTGCTCCATTTCAGCCAGCAGCTTCTCCTGCTCACTAGAATGCTGTGGGCTTTAATGGACTTTCTGACTGCTCAATTTTCTTAAGCAATTTGACTGTTTTCTGCAGTTTTTTTTCTTTCTCCAGCTAATGTCTTTCTGTTGAGAGACACCTGAATGTGCCTTAGAAGAGCTTTCTCAATTGCATTTTGAAACCTCATTTGGCACAAATATAGTACTAAAAAGAATGCCTGGAAATCCCCAAATTGCTTTTCTGAGACATCAATTTTCAGCTGCTCCGGTCACTCCGGCTGCTTCACTATCAGTAATAAGTGGTCCTTTTAAAAGCTGTGGCTCCTGTTCCTATTTCAGTGAAAAGGTAGGAAGCCAGATCCTCACTTCAAGTATAAATCTATTTTCTACTGGTGTTAGAGAGTCCTGCTCAGCTGTAGCCAAGCTGAAGCCCAAAGTCTTTGCCCAGGGCAGAGGTAAAGGGCAGCTGAAAGGGTGGCAGCAAACAAAAACAGTCAAGACCATGATGGTGGATGTTCAGGTGATAAGCTGTGGCTGAGACATGAAAACAGGATTTGTTTTCTAAGATATGAAACTGTCCCCAGCTGCTTCTCTTTCATCTTATCGTATCTTCATTTACAAGGCCCCTGACAGGTTTCCTGTTGCTTTTTATAACATTCTAGCTAATTTCAGTGGTTACCCTGCTCTCCACATCAGTCCACCAGCTCAGCCCTTCTCCCTCTGTGTTCAGCACCTCTCTTGCAAGGTAAAGAGACAGCTAGAAATGCTCCCATTCTCCCCAGATTGCAGATGTCAAGGATACAGGAACTGACAGACAAAAAGGAACAGTGCTGCAAAATCACTCACATTTTCCCAGTTCAAACCATGTTCCAGAACCTCGTGAAAGCTTATTTTGAATTTTAAGACTTGTGAGTGGGTAGGGGTTGAGATATTTTTATGCAAGTCTGTTGTAGTAAAGTGCTGGTGAAATCTGAATGGATTTGTTTTTAAAACTGGTGAAAAGTCAAGAGCCAAGACTAAATTTTCAGTAGTGTTTTCCTGGAAATACCAAGCAAAATATGGATTCAGACAAAAAGACACAAATGCTGGTGAACTGAAGAGCACTCATTTTCTTGATTCTTCAGAGTCTGTAGAATTTTACTTTGTCTCCTGTCACAGGGACCTTTATTTAAGAAACAATTTTAGCAGTAAGTTAGTAAATATTATATGGCTTGCTTCAGTAAAATACAAAAAGTGGAGAAAATCACCTTTTAAAGTGCAAAGTTTCATCTTTCAAGTTTTGTGCTGGAAAAAGAGGAGACTGGGAGGGTGTCCAGCCTTGCTAGAGCTGCACCATTGCACTGTGCTGATAGAAAATATCTGCTATTACCATTCTGCCTCCTACAGTGATTTTTGCTGTTTCCGGCATAGTAATGTGAAAAATTTTGTGTCCTCATCTGTGGTGACTTTGACCATGCAGTCTTAAAGCAGGTCTTAAAAAAAGTGAAAAATCTGATGCTGCTGTTCTTCACTATGGTAACTCTTGTCCTATTTTATATTTTTAATACCTTACTAGAATTTTCATAGCTCTATAGGGAATGACGTCATATTTTCCATTAATCCTAGAGGCATATATACCTAACTCTACCAAAAAGCTTTCCAAACTTTTTCCACCCCAAATCTCTGGGCTGTTCAGTGAAGTTGGATTGCTAGTTCTTGCTGGTATATATAAGGCAGAATGATAATGAAGTTAATTTATTTGCACTAAAAGATATTTTAGAATACCACAACATTTTTAGTATCGTTACAGATAACTGCAGAAGAACATTGCAATTCATCTCAACAGATTCTGACATAGCTGCTAGGTCCTGCAGAGCTACAGCTAGACAGAGAAATGAAAGATTTTGGATTGCTGAATGAATGTATTAGGAAGGAGAATATGATAGTTGAAAGTGTGGGGAAAATTGTGCATTTCATATACTCATTCTCTGTAAATGGAATATGAATTCTTACCAGAAAAAGAGGAATGCTACCTGCTTCATGAAACATGATTAAGACTGAGAGTATAATTAAGCTAAGTGAAGCTTTTGGTAACAAACTGTCTGGTGAAAGGATGACTGGTAGCCTCCTTTAGAATTGCCAAAATGAAGCACTTTTGCATACTGCAGGAAATAGATTGTAGTGCCTGTCTGCTGCTTTATATACCCACCCTGTGACAATATCACCCTTATGTGGATATGCTGTCACTTCAGTATTTTAGAAAAGACATTTTCCTTTTTTTTTTATTAAAAAAAAATTTATAAAGGCTATAATTTCTTCCCTTGCACTACACAAAGCAAAAAAAAAGAGAAAAGTACACATTACTGTGCTTGATCAGTGCTCCTGCTGAATGAATCAGCTAATCCAGGCTGTGTTTTCATGCTGTGTAGTGCTAATACATTATCTCCTGATGCTGGCAGGATCATCTTGACCAGTAAAGCCATCAGGTGCTTTGGGACCTGCCTATCCAAGTCTGCAACTTTTAAAGTGCAGTTTATCCCCTCACACAAAGTAATGCAGTTTTGCTTCTGTGTAGATTCACTTTTGAAATCTAAATGTTTTCTTGATCTTGTGCTTGTAGAGTTGGTGACAAGCTTCCTGTTTGCAGACAAAATGTTTCGTATTCACTGTGCTTGCTCAGTGCACCTTTTTTGTGTGCTCATCTTCATTCAGGAGAACAGGCAAGCTTAGCTTCAGGTTCTTCAGAGTCCCTGATGAAGCTGAAATTAAAGTCCTGGCCATGTGACTAATTAGGTAAGCATTTTGAGGCTTTGGTAAGGAAGCCACAACCGAAGATGAATCGAGGATCCTTACTGACCTTAAGTTACAAGAATATGAAAGTGGTGGGGAGCAGTGCATACCACAACGCCTGATACTCCTTGTCTTCTTCCCTAACTGATTCAAATAGCTTTTCTTTTGGGGACTATCAATTTTCTAGAAGTTCTGAGCTGGCTCAGAACCTGGTTGTGTTTGTTTGCTTGTTTTATGAGTGTAGATTAAGCTAGCTATTCTCTTTGGTAAGTCACTTTTGTATGCTTTAAAGTGCTCCTGTAAAGCCTTTTTGTGAAATAAGTCTTTCATAAATCAGAAGAAATTAGTTCTGTTTTCATCTCTCTCTCACATAGAAATGAAGGGAAAGTCACATGATACCAGTGCTCAGCAATGGCTTAAATGGAAGGGTGAGGATTTTCAGTGCCAGAAAGGTACTAAGGTTTCCAGGGTGCAGCATTGTTATAATGAATGTTTTTCAAAGCCCTTTAAAAGACGCATTTCTGTGGTGACATTCTCCAAAAGCAGGGTATGTCTTGCATAATTCCAAACTTGTTTTTAGAAACTGAAAATTTAATGCGAAAACTGTGTGTTCATACAACTTTGAAAAAAATACTTGTGGGTGAGATGAACAAGAATAGGGCCTGAAAAATAAGACTGGAAATGTAAAAATGAACACAGAGTGGACACATCTCTAATTTGCCATTTAAATACTTTCAGTAATATGGACAGATTATTAGAAGACAAAGACCAGGACTTTTCAGAAAGAGCTGTAGAGTGACTTATATCTGAGTATTCACTTTTATTTTGAAAGGAATTCACCTATGGTAATGAAATTTCTGGACCGTTTTTCTTAGACATTTAATTGATTGAGGAATTTCACCTTCCTTAATATATAAGGAAAGCAAATTGGAAACTTGAACATAACATAATTCTTGCTGGAAGTGCTTACACTCTCATCCATTTGAAGAAATTTGGCTGAATATTTTCACAAAAGGACCAAATTAATTAGATTAAATGACATGAAACTTCTTGTTCACTTCTACTTACAACTTACGTTTGATAGCATAGCACAAGAACTGATGACAAACAGTGTGTGGGAAGTGGGAAAATCAGGAATTTAGAAAGTTTAAGATCATGAGACAGAAACTTGATGCTTTCTATATTTAGTTCTAGATTGTGTAGGTGTTTTAATACCTAGATTTCCTTCTTCACATTTATGGTTCTGCATAATTCCCCTAAAAATTACAGCAGGATAGTATTCAGATTTTCTAGCCTGACAGACTTGAAATCAGACTCCCCAAACTTTGCTTGCACCTATAATTGCTCAAATTTTCCACACATCTTACCACAAGGTCCAAACCTGAGAATTACATGCAGTCAGTGATCAATTGCAATATAAATAACTTTTAACACAATTTCTTAGTGGTTCCCTGAACTAGAATGACAAAATAAATCCTTATTCCAATTCTTCAGAGCAGCATAGCTTCCTTAAACCCATGAATTATTGTCCAGTGATTAAGGATGTATATAATGCAGATTCAATTCCCTGCACTTCTACAGACCTCTTGTGTGGAATTAGACAAATCACTTCACTTGTCTGCCTTAGGCTTCGTTTGCAAAATGGGGATAGTGTGTGATTGTCCACATCAGATGGTTGTTGCATGAGCAAGGACACACATTCTAACTTGTGCAACAGAGGGGCAGCAGTTCAAAGTTTATTTGCAGGCTCTGACACATCCATTCAGATTCATCATTTGCATTAGACAGAGAAAATGTAGTAAATATTAAAACTGTCTTATTAAAACTGCATCATGGAACACACATGCATAGGGGTGAGATTCAGGTATTACAGATAGCAATAATTTTGCCTTCTCTCGGCTTCAAAGCTTTGTTTTCTTGATCTAATGAGTTTGGGTGTGTATGGTACGTTAAGGGTGCTATTTTTTTAGGGGTTTAGGTATTATTCTTTGGGCTTATAGGGGTGTTTGAACCCAAAGATGTTTCAAAGATTTTTGTGAACTTTTCCCTCCCAAACTAGTGGAGCTAATATTAATATTTCTCTCCACCAGATTGTGGAAATATTAAAAAAAATACTTGCTGTAAAGAGGCCCATATCTGGCTTTCAGAGTTTTGCTGCTCCTGGAGTTTGAATCCTCTCCAGTTTGCTGTCTGTAGCTCAGCTGAACTTTTAGCAGATAATGGAGCTGTTGGAGGGAAAAGTTTTGTTGCCTTTTCTTCTGCCTCTGCTTTCTATGGCAGCAGTAAGGCAAGGCAGACAGAAACCACACACAATAATATATGTGATAGAAGAAAAAAGGATCGTAAAGGTGAGAATAGGTGGTAAAAATAGATTCCCTAGAGAAGGGGCATGCAAGGTGTGAGTCAAAAGCTCATACACTTTGTGGGAAGTGAGAGAGGAAGGAGATTGATAATCGAATGAAAAAAGGTAAAGATTGGTGGAAGGAATATGGGAAAAAAGTAAGATGTTTATGAAGAGGCAAAGAATTAATCTCTCTTTCTACAAAGCAGTTTTGGACACAGCCTTCCATTTCCATTCCCTGCTCTCCCCAAAGACAAGTTACTGACACATAAGTAATTACCTTAAACCTACTGAGCACCATGACTGTCCCTGTGAGTGCTTTTAGCCTACAGGCTCAGATAAAGCATGTTATCTTGAACCCTTAATGAAATAAATGTATGTGCCTGCGCTTCACTCCATCTTGTTGATGGGCTAAGGGCAAGTCCCCACCCTGTTAGTGGGGCTCAGCTGACCTGGGGCAACTTAGTCGGTGGTGACCATTCAGCCACAGCCTGAAGCATCCCATGGAATCCTGAGTGAGGCAAGTGAGGCACTAACCAGGACCAGCACAGGGTGCAGCAATCACCTTGCCAGTCCTCAGTGCCGAAATCCATCAGGAAAACCATCTCCTCTTCTTCACTGGGGAGCTCAGTGTGGCTGCAGCTTGCCCACCCTCCGTCACCCCTGCCCTGGAGCAAGTGGCTGATGGATCGAGGTAACCACCACCAGGTGCCAGACATGCACAGAGCACAAGCCAGGTCTCCCTGCACTGATGTGCAGACCTGGAAGTGAGAGAAAATCAGCCACTCAAGTCTCATTCATCATGTGTGATTTGGCAGGTCTGCTGACGGAGCTAGTTTGATACACAGCCTGCTTGGTTTTGAAGGTATTGCCATTAATGTTTGCACCTGAATCAAGTTTTGCAACAGCAAGTTTACAGGTCTTGTACAGTATGGAGAGAAGGGAAGGGAAGGGAAGAGGAAAGGGATAGGATTAAGGTTCCGAATTACAGCTTCTCAATGGTGAAGACTTTTTCTGTTTCTGCTGGATATCAATCAGGTATCACATCACTTAGTTGGGTAGAAAGAGAATTTTAAAACCAATTACAAATAAAGCCGTCTTGTCCCTCTCTGTCACTTCCAAATTACAATTTTTACCCACTTGAAACCATGTTAAAGGAGAAGGGAAGAATAAAGTCTTCCTCCAGAAGCAATATGAACTCCAAGCCCTGCCAGCAAAGTGCAACGTGCTGCATGTTATTCCTTTTCCCATCAGCACTTGCACAGCAGCCCTAACGCTGTGATGGCACAGCAATGTGACACTGACACCAGTGGAGAATCCAGCAGGAGATGTTTACTGGTAAAAGATGGTTCAAACTGCAGAGTTTTCTGACAGCAGGCTGGCATTAGCGTTAATCAGAATTTACTTCTGTTGATCTTGATTCTAATCAGAGATAGGCTGGCAGACATCGTGAACATACCTTGAAAAAATCCCCTGCTGCACTCTCAGTGCTCCTGCATTAAGATGGTCTAAATACCAAATGGAGCATGTCATGTTTTGTGTATGAGATTAAAACAGAGGGCCTAAATTTGTTTATATATCAGTTCCCTTTATTGAAAATCTCATATCTGAGCTTTTTAAATAGATGTACAAGGCAACTGTCACTATTTATCTGTAAATGCATTTCTGCGAGGCTGAGCTTCAGCTAGATGACTATGAAACAAGTCATACAAACCTGCAAATTCTGTGGGTAGCTGATTAGTAACCACAGTGTTCACTAACAGGATCCACTGAGGTGTTCTAGACATGAGCACTGCAGTGTAGCCTTGATTTGAACACTCCAAGAGAAGGTGTGTTGCTGCCCTGCACGTCTGAACTCACAGCAGCAGCATCCGGCCAGTTTTTCATCACAGACTGTAAAGTGTGCTCTGCTTACAAAAAACTGTACAGGAAAACCACCAGTGACGCACATTTCGGTAGGAAATGATTACACAGATGCTGGATAAGACCGTGGCTGTGTTTTACAAGACATCAACCTTGCCAACTTTTTTTCTCAGCAGGAACACCTAGAAGATATAGACACAACTCTGGCTCTTACTCTTCAAGGTAATAGGAAAGGGTTTTGTTCAATAGGTGAAAGCCAATCTCCTTGAGAATCCTTATGTCACACTAGTATAGATTTTTATTAGTGTTAGTGCTAACCTGACAAAGTGTAGGTATGACTGATCTGTTCATCTACTGCTAATGCAAGAGAATGTGTTGGGATCAAAGCTGGAGATCAGTTTCTGGTACTTCAATTTCCCTTTAGGCCAGGTGGTGTTGGGAACATGCCAAGGACACAGTCTGAGGGCCTGGCAATGAGACACTTTTTCTTACTCACAGAATAGCAGCCACTCTTTTGGACCAGACACCTCTTTAAACTCTGGTAGTGATGTTCTATAGTCTGTCCCTAACATATTTCTTCATGACTCCATTGACCTTAAAGGCATAAAAGATTAGCATAAAAGAATGAGGAATCATAATACTTTTTTCAGGAAGAGATGGTAGCCCAATACTCTTGAGAGGTCAAAACCACATTTCCTGGGACTTGGCATGATGAGGATATTCCTTCTACTCTGCTCCCTCATGGTTGCTTAAACACACTTAGACTCCCACTCTTTGTTGGTGTCTTATGCCTTTTCATTGGATGAATGTCATTAAAAATCCACCCAATGTGTAAATTATTTAGCAAAGATTAAGTTTTTGCAGCACAGTTCAGGTGTTAATTATTCACTTTGCTGCACAGCCAGTTTCTGCAGGTTTCATAAGTGTTATACTTTGTATGGGATAGGAGTCTTCCTGATATAGTGTCTACACACTGCCAAATCAAAAGTGTAAACTTAAAATATTATTTAATCATGCCTTATCTCTCTAAGACTGAGTTTCTGTAGCTTCTCCATTTTCTATTCCTGACAAAAAAAACACATAGGAGCCTATTAAATAGGGAATTATACACCTTGTTGCACAAAGACCTCAAGTATTTTGGACCAATTTTCAATGCTAAGTTCTGGATGCTCGTAGTCATGAGTTTGCAGGGAGTGTGTGAGTTTCAAAGACAGGGCTTTAAGCATCCAGTTCCATTCCCCAGCATCCCAATGGAAAATCACAGCCTTAATCTTTGGAGTTAAAATAGGAATGAGTGTGTTGTTTAAAGAGTTTCAAAGACAGCCCAGCCTGCAACCTCTGTCTTCCTTCATGGGTTGTTGACAGGGGAGAGAAGGCTTAACTTCACTTTTCCACACTTGTTCCTTTTTGTTTCCGAAGAGTCTTTGCCGTGGTGGTTTATGGAGAGAGCTCTGCTGAGGATTACCAGTGACTGTAACTGTGGCTGACCCTTGCTCAAATCAGACCAGGAGAGGGAAGTATCTAGCTAAATTCTGGCCCATAATTAATACATTTGAGGAAATTGTGTTCTGCTCATGAACATTCCTTGAGGAAATAAAGATTAAATTTGTTAAGTAAATTATTCACTGCAAATTATTCACTCAGCTTCACTTGCTATTCTGAGATTTCTGCAGTATCTGAGTGAGTTAGAATGTACAGAGAGAGGCATGGCCAGAAAAGCACAGGCTGAAGGATTCCCTTCTTGCACAAAATATGTCTTCTTTTAATTAAAATAAACAGACTAAGACACTCTGGGATTGCTTTGCATTAGGGAAAGCAATGTACAGCCTCAAGGTATCTTTGAATCTCCAGTTAAACTTGGACCAGCTTTGTCTGACGGACAATGAAAAATGAGTTGCTGAAATTAAGAAAGTCTCATTTCATTTGCTTTCTGACAGGGGCCAGTATGCTAAACCCTTTAATCTACTTCACACCCTACTTTCTAGTTTTATCAGAACAATCAAGTATTGAAATGATAAGTTTACACTTGCAGTTCAGTAGGGAAGTGATCTCTCCTTGCAGGGCAAGGTAAGTGGATGGAGCCCCTGAGGGGATGTGATACCGTGTGGGAGGGAGGCACATAAAGCACTTGAATATCCTGCACCATTCATCACGGTCCGTTCATTAAAACTGAGTAATGATAATAATAAGTTATAAGGTATGTTGCCTTTCATAAATATAATGACAGTGGGAATCATTCTCATGGGATCATCTTAATTATTTTTAAGTGGATAGCCTTTTTTCCCTTAAGATTTTCCAGACAAACGAGTGACATTGCCTGGTTGTTTCAGGATAGAGGAGTCAGTCCAAGCCCCATAAAATTCACCTGAAAAACTTCTATTGATTTCACCAAGGTTTGGATCAGATTCAAAGTCCAGCAAGGAAATGGAATAAGTTACCTGCAGTCATATCCAACAGAAAACTAAGTACAAGAATTTTTCTTTTCATTTTACATAGGTACTCATTCCCCTTTGAAAAATTAGCTTCAAATACAGAGGATATAAGCACCAAGCTTATTATTAATTTTTAATTCAAAAGATCTCCTTTTGAAATGTAATGGTTAACTAAATTAAAGGAATTCAATGTTACATATGTTTGATTTTCCTCACTTGGTTACTTTTTAAAACTGGTGTGGGCCAACCTTCCAAGGGCAAGAACATAATCAGGTCAGCCTTCAAGCTGCCATAATTTTTCTGATATGTGGATGAGGAAAGGAAATAGATATGGGTGGGCACTATATCTCTTTAAATAGCCTCTTTCTTCCTGTTTAACAATAAATATTCTACAGAAAGGAAGCTCATATATTACTCTTCAGATGAGTTCTCATTTTATTAATCATGAAGATTTTAACAGTGGCCTGAGACAGGAAATCACAGTCTAATGATCAGCAGAGTCTGGTTTAATCCTCACATTTGGATCAGAATAAAAAGAAAACCAATATACTGCAATGTAAATCTATACAGATAATAATCAAGTTTAATTACTATTAAACATACATACAGCTTTTGGAACAACTTATGGCTCTACTGAATTACTAAGGCTGATTAAATATCCATGGTAAAACCTGCTTCTGCTTAGAAACTTAAACTGAAGTTTTAGGTGGTGTTTTCAAATATAGAAAAGACTCTTTCTCTCAGATTTCAACATTATTATTAATTAATTATTATTAACAATATCCATTATTATGAACTCAATAGATTGTTTTCAATAATAAAAACCCTTCAACTTTGTTTTAAACTACTGTTGTTCTGATTAAAATGTGAAGTGAGACATCCTGGTTATTGGGTTGAGTTTCAACACATATTCCCTTGCAACCCACTAACCTAGAGAGTTTTTGGTTATATTTGACAGAATTTTAGTACCTTTACCCCAGTTCCTCCTCCCCTTCTTACCAACCCCATTCTTAGAAGGTCTGGGAAGGGAAATCTCACCATTAGTGTATAATAATTATTCTTTCATCAGTCAGTTTCAGTCTACTCGGTTGCCCATCCATCAGAATCCAAGAAACCTATCAAAACTTTTCTTAAGCCTTTGAAGAGAAGTCCAAATAGCAAACCAAAATGGGAATTCATCTGATGAGCATGTCTTGTTCCTCCTTGGAGTATTCATATGGTAGAGGAGGAAGAAGAGAATTTTTAAAGAGCTTTTATTCATGCCAAAATTATGAGTAAAGGCTGCTTAGAATACATTTGCTTGGAAAAAAAAAATCAAAAAAATATTATCAAAATTTTGAAAAAAATATTTACCAAAGCTTTTCCTTGACATTCTTGAACATTTTTCTTGCAACTTACTAAGAAATATATTTCGTTTTCATTTGTTGTAATCTTAAATTAAGATTTAATTGAAGCTCTGTGAGTGGCCCAAAAGCTTGGGGTTTGAAATTGAGGATTTGCCTCCAACTTTCAGCAAAAATTTGGAAATATTTCACAGTTTCAGGATTTGCGGCCTATAATTCACAAGAAATAAGTCTTACTCAGGATACTCAAGACTATTTTTTATTTCTCTTTGTTGCAAGTCTTCTGTAAAACTTGCCTTTTCTCCTTGTGACTTTGTCAGCAAATCAAGGGCAATGGAGGACTCAAAAGTGCTGTTTCAGGGAGTTCTGTGATGAATGGCAAAAAAATTATTCCTCCATGCAAGACAAAAGGATGGCTTTAGATACTTCCCTTCTCTACCAAACGGCAAACTTTAATCTCACTGCCTTTACTGCATTGCTATAGAGCCAAGAGAGGAAGGGAGGAGTTAGGCACCAGTTGTACCCACAGTGTAGTTCACGTCTGCTGGTCAGTAATATCCCTTGGTTCTCTGAGCATCAGCACAGCTTCTTCACATACAAGTCCCAGCACAGGCTGAAATAAAAAGGTGCTGTTAATGCCATAAGGCTGAGAGGGACAAACTGAGAGAGGAAAAGAGCATGATTTTCTTGAGGTTGTCCAAAATCTGACTGAGGCCTAATGGTGACACAGCAGCAGATAAGTTTTAAAGCATTTCTTGCTTTGAACCCTGTCCTCATTTTCAACTTGTCTCCCTGGTGCACCTCTCTCTTTCTTGTCCTCGTCACTTCCTCCCTCCTTCCTCACCCCCTCCCCAAAGGAAGAATTCAGTTTACTCCCCCGTGCCAAAAAGCAGCTGTGTGAGGTCACATCCTGACAGAATAAGGAACTGTATGACCAATGTACACGTCTGCAGTGCCCTGCCTTGCACTCAGTTTGGTCACAAGGTAGGAGCAGTTGCACATCCCGTGGATAAACTGAACTAAACATGCTGAAGAGAAAACCTTCTAATGCGTCTGATAAGGAGAAAAGTCAAAAGCCAAAGGTAAGAATGCTTCATTTTTGTCGTCAATTAATCATAACAGGAATTCTCAACAATTTTCAATAGGAGGGTTTCCTCTTAAATCCTAGCTTCAGGATTTCCTGATGTGCTAGCAAGTTCCTCAGCACTATAATCTCAGGAATCCATTTGTTTATACTCACTTTAAAGATCCAATTCAAGGAATCATCATTTTGAAGCTGCTATAGCTGTGCTAAAGTGTTCTGGTACTGGACTTTACCTATTATTTTATGCTCTGCATCAGTACTTTAATAGATAGGCTCACAAAATCCCCTCCTTTTCATCTATGATAAACCAATGATATCCCAAAAGAGTGTGAGAATCAGTGAGGAATTAGAAAAGCTATTAAATTTGTTCCTTATTTTAATAAATTTGCTTTTGCATCACCAAAGGAGAAGAGTGTACTTGGCAATCAGTATTTGTCATCTTCATTTCTCTGGGAATTATTAAAATTTCAGCCTCAAAAAATACTCTAAAGGAATTGATAATGTGCTACACTGGACATTTTCCACAATCTGGAATTGTATGAAAGGAAGTGAGAGTTTTGCAAGAGGCATAAGGATGTGTCCTATGCTTGACATTTATTTTCAGTCCCTGGACTGAGTGCAAAATGACCTCTGTGCATTGTTACATTGTACAAGTGCATTGTAAGGCTGCAGTGCAATGGCTACTGCTCAACATGAGCTCTCCAGCCTCCTTTACTGCCTCAATTTATCAATGCTGAAAATTCAACGAGGAGATTAGAAAAGCTTTGCAGTACATCTCTGCTTCCAGCAACCCAGCGTCTCCCAGTTTACAGATCCACCTTCTCATTGTTTGGGAATACCCTCCCTCAGTGACTTCGGTGTCCTAAATGTTTGCTTCAGACACTGTTCCAGTAAGGATGTCTTCTGGTTTTACACAACATTGGTTTTTGTGTATTGTGCTTGCAGTTTTATACTATGACTCATTAACACTTAAAATTACTGGGTTTTTTTCATGGATTTGAAATCATTTTGAATCCATTTCCCCCTACGTTTTAAAGATTTTTTTTAAGCATTGCACTGGTGGGTTTGGTATGCATTTTTTTCCTGCTCAATCAGGGAAGAAGTATAATTAATATCTAATTACACTAGCAATTAAGCAAGAAATTACCATGAAAGACTCTGTGGATGGGCTTTGTTTCCCTGTCTCTAAAATATTTTCAAAAGTCTGTTTCAGTCTCTTTTTTCTTCCAGAATAAGGCCTTCCTTAACAGTAGTCTGATTTTAATTTTTAAAGGCCCACTTGCAGGGAACTGGGCAAACTTTCCACACTGAGAGTGCTTTTGCTGAATGTGCTATTGACAAACAGGGCAGAGGAGAAGACAGCCCCATGTTGCACAGAACAGGAATCTTGGTTTGTTGTAGCACATTTTGAAACTTGTGCCAGGGAAGCAGCGTATTCAAGTTGCTAAATGCTGCGTTGGGTAAGATGGGGCACAGGTCCTCACCTCCCAGAGAAGTTACAGGATTTCACAAGTGACCTCTGTAGGTCACATCCTGGCTGCCCCTGCTCCGTGCAGGCAGCATTTGGTATCTCCCCACGCTCACAGGGCACGACACCAGCGTCACCAGGGAGGTCTGGGGCTACCTCACCTTGCCTTTGGGCAGCTTAGATGTTCCTGTGTCTCGAGCACGCACACCCCGACCTATGGGAGAGCCATAAAGCCTGTCTGTCATTTTAAACGAAAATCAGGTTTGCCACCTTAGACCCTCAAAGAGGACACCAAAAAGATCCTTTTAGGTAACTGGATCTTAACGACAGTGATCAGTTGTCTTTATCACAACTGTGCCAACTTCTGTGCATCAATTCAAGTGTTTCACCAATATTTTCTTTTTAACCCTTTTGATTTTACTACTTTCTAATATGAAGAATATTGGCATTCAGTGATGCCTTCTGATAAACAAGGAACATGCAAGGTTGATGTTAAAGCCCTTCTCAAGGCAATTCACTGTCCCTGTACAAAGCCCCTCATAGTGGTGGGCAAGTCAATAACCAGTGCAAGAGTAATACAGGTTTTCAGTAATTTTTCTCTATGTGCATACATTTACCTTATTTATTACTGTGGTGCTTAAGGAACTTTTGCAGACATGTTAGATGCTACATAGACAAAAATCTGTCTTACCACTCTCAGTGTATGCTATGAAAAGGTTGACTTATGCCATGAAAGAGTAGTGTTGTGGGGTTTTTTTTGTTATGCAGAAGGATTTTGGTAGTGCTGCAGCCTTGCTAATAACTTCTTTGATGTCTGTCTTTTGTGTAGTCATGGATGTGCGTATAACTGGTGAATGCATTTATGTAAATAAACATTCATTGTTAGGCAAAAAAAATCTGTATCCAGTGTCATTCCAGAGAAAAATGGAAGAGAAATGCATTCAAAAGAGATACTGGAAGGATTCTGATCCTTTGCAAATATTTATAATTATACCTGCATGTACCAGTGTGAAACTGTACATTTATACCTTGTACATGAGCTGAGGATCCCAGATAGCTGAATTATAAAGGACAAGTCCTGAAGGGTTAAAAATACCCTGCTTAATATTGAAAAAAATCAACCAATTGAAGGGCTAAGCTCTCTATTTCAAGCCTATCTAATCTAGCCTGTCTGTCTATCCAGGACCTTAAATGACTTTCTATCACAGGAGAACCTGTGCATTTCCCATCCCTTCCTGTGGGGAGTCCTTACCTGCCCTCCTTTCATTTCTGCCAGATGAGACCCGGCTTGGTTTGCGTGGTGTAGCTGCTCTGAGCTGCAGAATTATGTGTGGGCAAGTGAGGTCAGACAAAGTAGGTCTTGCACACAGCCCTGAGGTCCATGGTCACGCTGATGGCTGGAGCCACTCGCTGCAGGGACAGCGTGTGGCTCCTGCATTCCTGGAGTGTTAGCTGCAGAGCAGGAAAGCAAGCGGGGAAGGATGCTTTTCCTAGATGTGTCTCAGCTGTGGGTCTGTGCAGTCTGTCCCACCACCCCTCAGAGAGCTGGGGAGGAGGAGAGCAGTTCACTTGGAGGGTGAAGGAAACAACCCTGAAACCACCTGGATTTTAGCCTCTTTGACCCTTATGATGTTACAGATGTCAGTGCATCTGGGGAGTGGAATGAAGCAGGTTTAGAACGATGGTAAGAAAAAACACTAAGAAATTATACAGGTTCTAGTTTTCTCTTGTACACCGGTCAGATAGCACCACGCAAATAAAACCCCGTTAAAGCATTTCACAGCTACTTTGCATTCCACTTTACACTGTTTTACACGTTTGTCCAGGTGCAAATAATCTGTAAAACATCTCTGCATTGTCTTGCCCACTTCACACGATATGATGTGCTGAGCAGGACCGGCTCCTTTCCCTCTCTCTCTCCCCCACTCCTCCGGACACAGCAAACTTGAGAACTGCCTGATGATTCTTGGCTTTACTTCAACATGAAGCAAAGACGACTTTGTGCCATTTTTTTCTGGCTTGACTAAAGAAAGTCTTGTGTCATTATTCTACATGACAGTTGATCTATGTTTATGCTAAAGGTTTGAGACGTTTTTGTTTCCTTATTCTGCTTCCAAATGCACTTGGTGCTTTAAACTCAGCTTACTTCTGGTGTGTAAGACAATTCAGGGTCAATGCCTCTGCATTTTGTTTAGGCAAAAATATGTCCAAGCTTCTAATTAAATCAATGTTCACTTACTTAGGTGATAAACCATTATTTGTTTTCAGGTTTATGAGAAAATAGTGTCAAATCCAATGGGAGAAAACATTTTAATATGCAAATTTATTCCCTAGTACAATTTCATACCAGTAATTTTACTTTTTATAAGCTTTAAATGAAACCCTGACTTCGCAGAAATCAATGTACATTTTTGCCATAGACTTGAGGCCAGAATTTCACCTTTTTAATATATTCTTCACAGAAGGCCTGATCCTGATTCTGACTTAAATGAATAAATTAGCTGTGATCCCATTGATTTCAGTGGGATTATGTGAGTAAAGTTTATCGCTTGCCTAAGTGTTTGGAGCCTGTAATGCAGACAGATGCTATAAGCAAGTTTTGTGGTGCTGCATTTTTCTCAGATGGTGGCTCGTGCCTCTCCAATGGGAAATACTTATTAAAGAAAAGAAAACAGAAAATAGGTACAGCAAACCTAAACACCAAAAATAATTTAAGACATAATTAGATCTTCTGTAGGACAAGATCTGCAGTGAAGAGATTGCTTGGTGTTAATGAATATTAACTAGGATTTATCCTTGAGTGGGGAAAGCTGAAGGTTTTAATTTTATTTCAAAGGTAAAGACTGGTAGAGTTATGAAGTTTTATATTCTTTTCTTTCCCCCTGAAATTTTGAGTACATAATAAATGAGCCACTGCTAATGTCACAGATGCTAATTTTCACCACCATGACTGAAGTGATGTTCGTTTCCATTTGCATTTCATTCTAACAATGATGAGAGGTGATGAGTTGATGATAAGCTGTTTTCACCGTACTGCCCGCTGTGCAAATTTATGCTTATAGGCAAAGATGACACATAGTTCTGTCATTAAAGGTCTTTACTGCATTGCCTCCTGAAGAAAGACTGTTTGTCAAAACCCATTTGAACTCTGGCAAATAAGCAGAAACAGATGACAACATCTGGGAAGTATTTTTAAGAACCTGGTTTATAGTGTAAATACCTGTGGGCTTTTATGGGGGGTGAGGGAGGGGGTCAGAGAAAGAAATAGTGATACCTGTAATAACCATGTGTGTGTAGATGGGGAAAGAAGGGATTGTAGGTGACACTTCAGAAGGTGTTTTCTGTCTCCCTTAGGCTTCATAGAACACTGGAACAAGGTTAGAGGGAACCTTGGGTTATTTTCCCTGTGTGAGTGGAAGGCTCTACAATCATATCACTGCTCCTCTTACTTCTGGTATTTTTGATTCATTTATATTATCATCTTGCTTCTTGATCATCAGCAAATAATTCTTTTTTTTCAAGAGCAGTTTCAGCAAGTTGTTTATGTCTTAACATATATGTTAACAAATCTCTTTTAGCAAGGTCTTGAAATTTGAGGAATTTTGTTTCCTCAGCAGAAAGTAAGGATCCAGAGTGTTTGTGGGGAAAGAAGAGCCATCTCCCACCTACTCCTTGGCAGCAGGCTGATTAGGATGTCCAGACTCCGTATTCTGATGCTCACATCAAGACACAGTCTCATTAAGGGCTCACACAACTCTTAACTAGCTTTTGTGTCAAAAGAAAAATGTTACCTGTAATCTCCACTACTGATATATTTTGTGTGTTCCCTTAATTACAGCACCTTTTAAATTTTCACCAACTTTGCAAAATATTCAGGTAGTTTCTTGCTTCTTCCCTGTCTTGATTTCCTCACTAGCCAGGCTTAAATCCTTAAGAGTAGAATATTTTAAAACACGTGAGATCAATTTTCTGAATATTAATATACATTAATATTCAGTTTGCTTAGAATAACAAATCCAGTTTTTTGTTTGTTTTCTTAAGCAAGTAGGAGCATTTCAAGAAGTGTGTCCGAACCATCTTGTCCAGACATTTTTAGAAACCAGACTATCAATCACATAATTTATAACTGCATTCTCTGATAAATACGTAGCACAACTACCAAGGTGACATAATTCAGCATTAGATGCCTTCTAATTCTTTAAGAGTTGTTTAAGATCAGTTAACTTCTGTACTGTGTTTCTAGGAAAACCAAAATAGCCCAAATTAAATGGGTCAGGATATCTGTTATTGTTGGCAAAAAAAAGAGCAGTAGCTATGTATGGGCAGGACTGCCAGAGGATGTGGCCTAGAGTTTCCTATGTTTCAATATTCTTCTACTAATCTGTGTCAGAGCATAAATCCAGACCAAAGTCATTATAAAGCCATCACATGGCAGCTTGCAAGAGCACTTTCTGGGTGGCTACAAACACTTCAGCTGGAAGAATCAACCCCTTGATGTGTGGGCAGAACCCACTGGGAATACCCACACTTGAGAATGGAAAAAAGTCTTCTGTGTCTCTGTAATCACAATATCCCTCAAGCTTTCTCTTTTAAAAGGCTGCAACAAAGACAGCAGAGTTACTCCAGTTGTTAGAAACAGTTATACTCTGTTCCCCAAATTGGCAGTGTCAGTGTTTTTGCTTGACATTTGCTGCTTGGCACCAGGCTACAAATTATATGTGCTCTGAAGATTTAGCAAATCATATATACCTTAAACCATGCTAATGGAAAACTTTGTCTCGTGCATCAGATAGAGGTGTGTTGTATGTGTTGTGATTCCACAGGAAGATGAATGACCACCTACCTTCTTTCTGAAGTGAAATCTCTTCTGCGCACGCGCCTTCTCTTACCTTTCTAGCTTTTAAAAATCTTATTCCACTTACAGTGCACCCAAGAGCATGTTCTTACAATTTTTCTTCTTCTTGAACTTGAAAGTGAAATTCCAGCCTAAGGAAAAGTTTGGAGAGTGCTTCAGGGAAGTTGCTTCTTTGACTGTACATATTATATATCTAACTCCCACTTTTCCTTCTGTATTTCTTTGGTTTATTCCATGGATGCACAAAAGCTGGATAATTACTTCACCTGTACACAGTCTTCAGGCTGCTTAATTGCCAGTCATAACACCTTCTAGCCCCTTTCTGGAAAGCTGAATGTCAACAGCAAAGGGTCTTTTATCTCCTGTCATCACCCCGCACTGAAGCTGACAAGTTTGGGAAGAAGATCTAGTGATCTGCCTGCTGGTTTGCACCATCATGTCTTCAGAGTTTTAGTCCTTTTCCTACCCTTCTATGTCTTCATCTCTTTTATCACGTTCACAAGAACAACCATGTAACCTAACATTCTTGTACTGGATTTCAATGAGATGCTCAAAGGTCACTTCCTTGAGAACTGTAGGAAGTTCCTCTACTTGTCCATGCTGACCTCATTCAGAAGGCGTGGTAGGTTTGCTGTTCTTCCAGGTATGTTGAAAGACAAGTGAGACATGAGGCTCCTGAATACTTGAGTACTTGGCTTTAGGTTTTTCTGCAGTGTTCCTCGTGGCTTCTTCAGGGAGAACATAAACACTGGAGGAGTTCAGTCCAACCAGAAAACATGGCAGAGCTATTGTGCAGTTTCATGTCTTCCCTCTACCATCATGTTTGAGAGAGAGATGGAGCTTTGTCATCAACAGGCTGCAGCTGTGAGATAAAGAAATCAGCTTCCCTTAGGAGCAGCACAGCCAAAAGCAGATGTGCCGAGATGGACAAAGTGGCCGAGATGGCTGAATGAGCTCACTCAGCTTCTCTGCTGCCTTCACCTGTGCAAAGCGGATGCTCAGCTCTACCACTCCTGCACTGCTTTCATTCACCACAGCTACGCTGATCTCCTTTTACACTTCTCTCTCTCTGCCTTCTTCTTTAAGATCAGATGTTAACTTCAAAAACACTTCAAAGAGCTGGAAAGGACAAGGTTCACTGCTGGATAAACAGCTCAGAACCTGCAGAGAGGGTGAATGAAATAACTAATGACAGTAGAGCAGGCACTCAGCTCTAGCACAAGCACATGGCAGGGCTCTTCTGATGTTGTCTATTGGTGTGTTTCTATTATTTTCTTCCTATCTCTGCAATGGAGCTTATATTTGCTGCATTAATATATCTTGGTAAATGCGGTAAAATGTTTCAGAACTTTGTGTTTGGGATTTTAGACAGCATCTGAAGGAATAGGAAGAGGCAACATCTTCCTGCCTGTTCATGAAAGCTTAAAGCTTTGTGTCTGGCACAATCCCCTTTGGAGTGATAGTGCTGATTTTGGTAAGATTTGGAGTATGTTCTTGAATCTGGGATTCAAAGAACCTCTCAAAGCCCTCACTGCTATCCCTGCCTCAGCAGCAGAATCTCACTGATGAGTGTCTCTCAGGTACGTGTGGTTTTCATGGAGGCTGTGGGAGCAGGGTCGGGGGAAAAAGCTCAGTCTCAATTTTGTTGTGTATCAGAATGAAAACGCATTTCATGCACCTGGTACATTTGTTTTTCATTAAATGAAGCTGTAGTTTTCCACTGAGCTGTGACCAAAATCACCCCATGCCACAGAGATAATCAAATGGAGAGAGGGGAATTGATGTGCCCTCACTGGTACCATTTACTGTCCCCAGCACCCCAGAGAGCTGTTGGTTGTATTCATTCCTTTCTGGTATAAGAATGATCCGAACAGAATCAGGATGCTATCTTGTCTTCAGATTACTAGATTCCTTTTTTCCTGGGATTGCAAATACAAAGTTTACACTGAAAAGGAAACACAGAATTTAAAACATCATAGCTTCTCAACTAAGAAGGATTCTTGCTCAGTCCCAAATCACAAGGAACCCCTGCGCTGGCAGCCCTCTTTC
Organism: Atrichornis clamosus; assembly: GCA_013400975.1. Lineage (NCBI taxonomy): Eukaryota > Metazoa > Chordata > Aves > Passeriformes > Menuridae > Atrichornis > Atrichornis clamosus. The sequence goes on along the minus strand of WBMZ01007816.1, from coordinate 158,895 downwards.
AGCTTCCATGCTGGTCCAAAACAGGAAGCTTACTTTATGAGTTCAAATTTCCAGGGAACACATTTTAGCTTCCCAGGCATAAACTGTGCAAGTATATCCAGTTTTTGAAGCCTGAGAAGCTGCAATGAAGTGCCACGTGTGCTTTCTTCAACTGGACGATAAGGATATCTTTGGCCCATAGATGACAACAAGCCAATGGCAGAACTCAGCCATCTCACAAGGGAGGATACATGAAAGGGAAAAAATGGTGAGCTGGTCTACATTTCAAAGGAGTCAAAAATTAACCCACTGTAATGAGTATAGTATTTTATTTGTTTGTTGGTTTGCTTGCTTTGTTTTTCAAGATAAAAATAATTTAAATAAATGGACATATATATCTGATGAAACACTAAAATTCACAGTGACTGATGATAGATACTGCACTGAATTTTGCTTCTCTACTGTAGTGCATCTCCATTAAGGGAATTTCAGCTAATCTCACTATGGATTCATTAATCAAATGTAGTCAGGATGTCTGAAGGGAGATAATGAGGGGGAAAAATGGCCTACTGTTTGGATCTTATTCTTCAGCTAGTTATTTTGTTTATCATGTTCCATAATATTTGTACCCCAATAAATAAGTTCCAGTTTCAATTAGTTATCATAACAGATGGGTAGTACATCTTTATTTACTTACAAATTCAAAATTATTCCATAAATAGATCAAGTAATTTTGTGTTCTCTTTACATCACATGCCTATACAGACTTCCAGCCTGCAGCATCAGTTAACAGTGAAATGGAAATAAGGTGGCCCAGTAGCATTTTAAAACTGCCTCCCTTTTTCCAAAGATGCAAGCATCCATGGGGATAAAGTCCCTAATCCCACAAGTTTTTCACTAAGCACTAACATCTTGCAGTATCGGCAGTCCTTAGTGTCTTCAAAATTTCTCCTCTAAAATGCCCAAGAAAAGATTTGTTCATTTTTTACTTACTTTTTACTCATTTAGGATTACATACTGTATATCTGCCCCACATAAAGCTGTCACTATATTACTTAAAAAAAAAAAAATGTTGAGGTTCTAAGAGCCCAGTGGGTTTGGAGACTGCTGAGGATGGGAATGTTTATAAGCTCTGTGATATTAACTGCAGCACTCAACCTCAGGTGACATAAAGCATGCAAAAAAGAACTTTCTGTCAGTTTTATTATTTCTAAAAAGGTTCCCCTTGAAAGAGAAGAGTGACCTTGCTCTGCTGAGCTGACATATGCCACTGAATTAATGGCTAAGCTTTGCTGTAGGGGAGCTTGCAGAAACATTACAACTCCAATGGCTGAGTTTGCTGTGAACATTAATCAGGGAAACCAAGATGATGTATCAAATACTCATTTAAAAGTAATAAAAACTAACTCTCTTTCTGCCCCCTCCCCCAAGTTTCTTAGAATTAGCTTATTGTTGGTCATTACCTGTTGTCAAGGGTAAGGCTACAGCAGGGCAGTAAAACTTGTACAAGGGCTTTCTAAAGTTTGCTTACTCTTCAGAAAAAAACAAACGAGCTTTTGGGACGGTCAGACTTGACCATGACTTAGAGGTTATTTCTTTTAATCTTGTTTTCATCTGGAAGGTCGTTTGAAGGAACAGCTTCCACTGAACAGCCACATTCCCACCTCCTCTGGGGGGGTATGCTGGCTGCCCCACTCCGGATGTGCTGGACAGGGATGGCAGCCCCTCTAAGACTGAGCCCTTGGGGCTATCTATGTTCTTCTCATCTCCTCTTTGGGCATATGTATTTTTGTCTTCACTTAAAGCCTGCAAACATGCTTGTGAGTAATTTCTCTCACACAGGACAATCCAGCCAAACCCTGCAAAGTCAGGACCTAGATAAAACACAGCATTAATAAAATCATGCTGTGTAAGTAAGCAGGGAAAGGACTCTTAATTAAAGCTAGGTGATTTGGTTTTAAAATGTGAGAATTCGCCTCTGAGTTCATCTGATTTGAAGAGAAAATTCCAGGAGAGGGATGTTGGCATTGAAGGGATTAAAGATCAAAGCCTGCAATGCTTACGTAGTGTTTAACCAGTCTTTACTCAGGCAGTGCTCCCCTTTTCTGCAGTGATGGTTTTGTGCAGGGTGGATTTCAAGGCTCATCCCTCGGTGTTTCTGCCCATGTGTAAATGAAGGGTAAAAAAAGGATAGCAGGGAGGTAGAAGTGCACATCATGCCAAATCCTTAACTGTCATTTTCATAGCTCCTCTGAGTTTGTCACACATCCTTAACCTTCTTTTAAAGTCATTTTCTTTTCATGGTTTTGTGTGCCACTGAAAGTCACTTTTAATTAAATGTCATATAAATAATAAAGTCTTAATTACATAATTATTGCAAATACCTGTGTGCACACTTGCAGAATTGGCCAGACTGCCAGAAGAGCACTTGGAGTGACTTTTCTCACTGGGAACTCAGAGTGCTCTGCAGCAACTGGGCAGGAACAACGGTGCTCAAAATTCAGGGTCAATGTGCATTTAAAGAAGGAGGAGTCAGATCCCTTCCCCCTTGCACATTTTGCAACGGTCACTTGCACAAAACTTTCTGAGTGTTAAGATTGGCGTTTTCTAAATTGCTTCCTTATTTAGTTCCTCACGAACTTGTTTAATCAGCACAGCACATTTTTTGCCAGACGGAATTGTCTTTTTGCTCGGACATCCTACATGGCTGGCCTATTCCAGAGGAAGACTTACAGACCTTCCAAACCACCTCATCTTGGTGTAACTGCAGGAACAGCAGCTCTTCCCTTGTTCTCAGCTGCCCCAGCACCTGCCCTGCACAAGGTGCCCCTGGCAAGCACTGGAGACTGGGTTTGCGGTGGTACCTCTGACTGGGTTATTGGGAGCTACGTGCTTCGTGTCAGCAGGGATTTAGGCTTGACAGACCGAGGCTGGCACCAGATAGGGGTAGTGATAAAACAGCTGCTCAGTGTTTACTTTGGAGAGTGCAGTTTGCTCACCTGGAGGAGAGTTAGGTATGATTAACTCATTATTTAATTCAGTTTTTCTTTTTCAGTCCTTTTCCATCATTAAAATTAGGGTGTTTGCTCTGAGGCTTCATGGTGGCAGTTCTGTTCAAATCCACTTTGCTCCCCTCTTGCCCCACCTCCGTGCAGTCACTGAACACCAGGCCATGATAGCAACCAGTCTTTTTATAGAGTCATTTTTAAGCCAGTTAAAAATGCCATTTCAGTAGATTGCTCTATTTGAGTTAGCAGGAACAAGCTGTATCTTTTTTATTGCTTTTGACTGGTGAAGTGCAAGGTTTAGGCCATGTTTCATGTGGGCTATAAAGTTATATTAATATGTTGGTTAGTGGTCAGAAGTTCTGTATGTGTAACTAATGTGTAAATAGGAGAAAATCCCTGAGGTAGAGAGGTCATGATGTCTTCTCTTTCGTTGCTTCCCTCATTCTTTGGAGAGTTGCTCCATCTTTTATGCAAATTCTCATTCTTTTTACAGAAGTGAGGATTTTTTTGGTGGTGGTGGTGGTGTTTTGTTGTTTTTCCCCACAGAACATTCCAACAGCTATAAATTACTATCTTGTCATCTGGGAAAGCAGGAGACAATTCTTTTGATTATCTATGCACAAAGAGTGGAAATATCTATCCCTACTTGGTAACTCTTTCATTCTCAGAGTGGTCTCCTCCTTCTGAAGGGACGAGAACCATCAGGGACTAGAAGAAATGAATCAAATCCTGATCTCCACTTACCTCCATCAATCAGATCAGCAAGAACAGGATGTTCCCTTGAGGACTGCTCTGGCTTCTCCCAAGAGAAAGGGAAGGAGACAAGTGTCTGTGGCAGGCAAGGAAATTGAGCAACCTGCTGAGTTCCCTTTTTATTACTTCCAGTGACTACATTTGCTCCTCTACAGCTTACTTGGTTTGAATAGTCTAAGGATGAATGGAAGCTAAAAATGAAAATGCTTGGAGGAGTTTGAAGAGATTTACTTGTGTGAGAGGGCCAGTACAAAGCCATTGCAACGTGTAGGACTTAAAAGGTATTTTGAAGAGGACTTGAAGCAAAATATAAGGGGCCAGAATTTCTCACAGCAGGGAACCAGATCTCTGAGCAGTGAGAGTTGTCCAAAGGAAAATATGGGATGAATATCACCCATAATGATTATTTATCAGGATAACTGCTGTCAGTTTTGGCTCAAATATTGTCTTGAGACATAGGGAAGCTCTGAGCAGTTTGTCATACACAAGAACTGACTTCTGCTATGGTATGTTCTACAAGGGAAGGATGTTTTATAACAGAAAGACGTGGATTGCAGAACCTGTTGTTGTCTGACTATTTGCATACCATACCATACTATTTTCTGGGGAAAACGATAGGCTGTTTACAGACAAACCAGAAAATCCACTGCACACTGTCCAAATTAAAATAAACAACAATTACATTGCACTTATCCCTTTAAAAGGATTATTTAAAGTTCCTGGATTTCAGGGAATAAATGATATAGGAGAAGATGGAAGAAGGTTTTAAAAGCCTGAAAAGTATCTTTGATATTTTCTGTTATGTTAGTTTGGTATAATGAGGCGGAAAGGATGAAAGTTAATATGTGGATTTATAGAAATTATCAGATCAGTCATTGTGTGGGAAAACAGAGTTGTCTCTCCCTCTGCCCATGCCTGCATTAGATTTTACTGAGCAAATTCGTATTTGCTTAGCATATCCCTGGGTAGCTCTTGCATGAACTGAGGCAGAAAAACCACTTAACTTTATAGGATGCTGAATCCTGGTATCAAAAGTCAATAGCGTATTTTCCCTTAGCAGCTTTGCATTTGCTTTAAAAGCTTCCCTTCACCTGGAAATAAGGCCTGTCCATATCTTCACAAAGTAGGTGTTCCCTGACACTAATGCAGCGACTGACACTACTGAAAGTAATAGTCCCATTCCCTTTGCAGCCAGGAACTCCTAAATCTGCTTTTCGTTATCAGTGTAATGGGGTTGGATACATGTTTAAAAGGTGGTGCCTATTGATTACTTAATGGAAAAAGTTAGTATGGAGAACTGCTGAAGCAGCCCTATTCAGTGCTCTCCAGTGCAGCAAGACCATTATCTAGAACAGTGGAAATCATCCTGTAACCCTTATTAATATTTAATAAGGATGAAGCAACATTGAAGTACACTACAAAATAGCCCCAGGCTCCTGCACATGTAGGATATAAGGTTGTTTCAAGGGTCGAGAAGGATTTCCCTGTGCTCGAGCTGTTTATAGGGAACACCAACAGTAAACAATGTTTTTCCTCTTGTTCCTTTTAAACTATTTGCAGCACATCTGCACTTTAATATACACTTATTCCTACTAGACATATTGAAGTGATGGAATGCAGCAAAAAGGTCAGTGTATGTTTAGAGATTGCCATATGAGACTATTTTATACTTTCCCAATATTGCTGCAAATCCCAGTCTCCCTTCCTATCCTTCCTGCTCCATGCTGCAGGGCACATTTGGCTGGGTTGACAAGCTAGTGAAAGGTGTTAATCCTGTCTAATAGAACCATAATCCTCAGGGCTGTGTTTTTATATTATACTATTGAACTAACCCCTTGTCACAGGATATTGTTCATCTACTTAATAGCAAAGTTCTTTATGGGAATTTTAGATAAAATTAAGTGTACAATCCAAATTGTTCTTTTCAATTTCACAAGGTAAAAACAAACAAACTGCAGTGTTTAGCCAACAGAGATTTTCTGAAAGATCGCAATCAATTAAGAGGAAAGCTGTGTGATTTTTGTCTTCTCTTTTTTTTTTCCCCGTAGTGAATAGTAAATGTCATTTTAGTTGTCCAAAAATATTCACAAATCTGGGTCAGTTTCTTCAAATAACCTTTGCCTGGAAATACTTTTCAGGTTAGATGTGCCCAGAAATATAGGAGCGGAGGGGGAAAAAGGATGTTATTTTTCTTTTAGGCTTCACTGCTTAGAATGTGGAGCCAAAATGTGGATACACTTTCCTCTTCCATCTGACCGTGCTCAAGCCTCTCCCATGCTAAATGCACTTTAATTTTCTGGGGGAAGGTGGCAGAGCTGTTTAATAAATAAGTTCGGGAAAACAGGGAAATATAACAAGGAGGGATTTCTCCTTAACTTCTCTGGAAGCAGGTCCGTGCCAGCATTAAGCGTGCCTGCAAGTGTGATGGCACTGGCTATCAAACCAGTCCTTTTCTCCTCCTCTTTTGTTGCCCAAAGGATGATCTACACCTCTGTTGCTTCTAAGGCTACCTCATGGAAGTTCCTACCCGGTGGAGAAGAGTGGAACTCTGTAACACTACAGCCAGGAGCTCACAGGCCTTTTGAGGCTTGTGGAGTTCCTGGGTGGAAAGCAAAAGGAGGGAGCTGGAGGTGCCAAGTGAAGAGAGCACAGTGGGTGCTTTAGAAACCTGCGGGAGATGGAAAGATGACTCATGTGGCTGGAGGTGGGGCAAGAAAGCACTGGAACAAGGAAGTAGTTCGGCTGAAATCACATGGGCAAGGCAAAAGGATGAATAAATACAGGAAAAGCTGTAGCCCAGATAGTCTGAAATCACTTATTAAATCAGTCAGGATGTATTTATTTTGTGGTTTGCTGTTTAGTTCAGTGTCTTTTTCCTCCAGAGGGGATTTTGAATACTCAAAAATAGACTGAGATGATATTGCATCATATATAATAGTAAACCCTGCTCAAGAACACTCATACTGCATTAAAGATTTTCATTTAGTATGCAAGAGGGAAGTACTAAGCCCAAGTCATTCGGGATTTAGCTTTGACTATTGGTGGAGACATTAAGAACAAGTTCTTAAAGACACTGTAGGGTGGATAGATGTCCAAATTCTGGCTGTTATTAGTGCTGCACTTAAAGGGACTTATGATTTGCCGTCAATGCCAGTTTTATGCATTTTGCCACCATGGGCAGCACAGTGTCAGACAGCTCTGCCTGGGCTTGTCTGACAGGTATTTCTGTATGACCTCGCTCCCCAAAATCTGCTGTACCACTTCCCTCTTTTCCATGTCACTTACCTACATGCAGAAAGGGTGAAAATTAGAAGTAAGAGAAATCCATTCAGTCTCTTAATGCACAGCTCAGGTGATGCAGCTTTTATCATGCCAAGTAAAGCTGTGGTATGGGGAAAAATTGTACCCATTTATGTTTGAAAATCAGGCTTTCTGATTGGAAAATTGGGAGGAAAATCATGAAGCCTGCCTGATTATTCTGTTACTTATTCCCTCTGCAGTGCATGCATTTTGGACAAGCTGTATTCATAATCCTCAGCAGTCCTTGCTGTTTCCTGATGGTAAAGAACCATAAATAGTCTACCCAGCTGCAAAAGTACACTGTATAAACTGCCACAATTTACACCATAAAATCCAAGTTTATTGCTTGTATCATATTTATGAAAACACCTTTTTTCCAAAACTCGTAGACAGCAGTCTTTCTTACATACAAACAATGCCTAGTTATTTACATACTTATAAGTGATGTGAAACAGATTTAAAAGAACTCATAATCAAATCCATTACCTAATTAGTATTTAAAACAGTATTATTTCTCTTACTCATTTTTCTGCTTCTGGCTGTACAATCACTTTTTTTTCCCCCTACAGTCACCTCCTAGTTTGTTCCTAGCCGATGTAGCAGTTCATGATCCACTGAGATGGGAGGGATTTTTAACACAAACATGTGGCTTCAAGTCGTATTTAAGCCTTAATAACAGAACAAAACAAAACACCCTCAGTGAGTCAAGGTTTGTCTTTTCTTTTACAGCGCACGAGCAGCTTTGGAAGCTTTGACCGTTTCAGGCATCACTCGATATCAAAGACAGATGATTCAGCTGAGGTTTGTACAACACAAAGTTTACATTTTTTCAGTTCTCTTTCCCATGGCAGTTATGCAAAAGCATTGGGAAGCTATTGTGTAAATTTTACAGTGGTAGGAACTTTTCTTGTGTACCTGGATCAGTCTGGGTGATTGAGGCCTTGCCAAAATGAACAAGAGAATCACACCTAAACTTTGGCACTTTGATGTGAAAATTACAAACAATTATTTTTTTAAAAGTGCACTTCACATTGGTGCATGCCCAAAGAAACCAGCACTTTACATGTCTGCTGTTACCCACAGATGTGTCACTTTTGTTTTCAAGACTCCTGCAAAACTCCCCTTAATTCTTACTTGTATTAGCGACAATATATAATGGGAAACAACATTTTCTAGCATGAAATATATTTTCTTTCTGTCATTCCCACATACAGCATTGTGCTGCAAACCTGTTTAGGTACACAATTTTCCAGGAAAATGGCCATGACTGACTTTTGTCATGCTAACTGTGTTAGTGTCCTTAATATTTCCCTGTAATTCCTACTCCACTATGCTGCATTTTATTTTCATGGTGAGTTGTTGCTTATGTTTTCATTTCAAAACAGATATCTGAGCTGGAGACTATAAGTGACATTGGGGAAGCAGTACAAACCAAAGCATCACACAATGGAGGAAGCCTGAGTAAGAAGATGAGAGCCATTTCACTTACCATGAAGAGAAAGATGGGCAAAAAATACATCAAGGCACTCTCTGAGGAGATGGTAAATACAGCCTGAGAGTCTGTGTTTGTTGAAAATACATGTGAAGTGAAAATATTATGTGCAGTTTTCCTGTGTGTGTTTCAGCTGTCATCAGCTGTGATAAACCATAAAAACAGGGTAACACATGGTGAAATAAAACAGCTTTTGGTATGCACCTTTTCTTGCATGTGCATGTTAGTGTGCACACACATCACATGGTAAGGGCCCCAGGGAGTCACAGGAGTTTTACATCATTTAATTCCGTCTTTTCATCAAGGACCATTTGTATGAGCATCACAAAAAGGTCTCATGATGTGGACACAAGGGACTATCAGTTGAACCCCATCGTCAATCTGATACTCAAGTTGCACAAAAAGCTTCATTAGAAGCATTTAACTTTCTGTCCCGGTTTGAGACAATATAAGGAGGAAAATACAAAAATTATTTCTAAAGTCCGTTTTGTAGAGGTCAGCCAGCATCTTAGAGAATGACAACTCATATGCCTTATCTCCTTTTACCTTATCTAATCTAAGTGAAACTATCTTTATTAAACATAAAAACCATAATGTTTCACATACTGCAAACCCTGTTTTCTCAGTATGTTGTGTCAGTGAGTTCTAAATTTTAAAAACATAAGGAAAAAACCTGTCACACTTAACAGTCCTAAAAGAAAATCCACTTAGTCTGCATCCTATCTCACACATGTCAATATCAAAGTAAGGAAAATAAATAAGAAACTTCACAAGTAGAAAATAGTGTCTCACAGAATACCTTTAAATAGGTTTTGGAGGTCAAAGACAAGGATCCCTATTTCATTAGTTTAGTTTTCTTTTTGTTAAAATTTGAGAGGATGCAATCCATAATTTTTATATTATATTCCTATATTTACCTTCTGCACATTTACAGCAACAATTTCCATGACAGAAATTCAATGGATTATCTGGTTGGACACTCATGTAGCATGATCTTCATTCCTGCAGGAGATGATGACAATCAATACCAGCCCCCTGATAACCTATGGGTTATTCTGCTGGCTGGTGTGACAAACACAGTTCTAGTTGAAAAACAATACAGATTTTCATTGCAGTGCCGTGCCTGATATGTACCTGTATGGATCTCTACTTCACACAGGCACCGGCATCTTTGCCTTACTTCATCATGCAACTGATGAATAGCTAATTTTTCCCCTAAGTGTAACGTGCTGCAGGAAGTTTCAGTTGCATCAGGACATCATGCACACTGGCAACATGAAGGAACCTGCTGAATAACCCCTCCCTTTCTAAGCCCATCACTATTTCATTTAGCTGCTACATCGTCTCTAACTCACCTGTGACTGAAATATGGATCTTACGGTTTTGAACAGGCTGTGATTCCTGAGGTGTGATTTATTGGTATAAACTCAAGGGGCCAATTTCATACGCCATTAGGCTTTGTGAGAGAAACATGCATCTGTTAATTCTGAAATGCACTGGATTTTGAGGCCAGTGTGTAGGCTGGGCAGCGTGGGGAGCACGGTGCTAGAACACACCAGTGCCCTATGTGTGTGCAAGCTGTCCCCAGCCTGCCACCAAGCAACCACCATCTTCAGAAGTTCATTGTGAAACACAGCTGTGCCAGCCAGCACTTCACTGCCTGCTTTCAGAACTGAGCTTTATATTTCCTCCTCTGAGACAAGCAAATAAAACAGTATCAGGCTGCCTGTAAATTTCCTGTTGCAAGCTTTCAGCTCTGCTGTGGTGTGGTGAGGTCCTCTGAGAGGGACAATCAGCTTGGGGTGGGATGAAGTGAGTGGGACAGAAACAAGACAGGGAATTTCTCCAAGATCATTGGGTACTAGGAGTGATTTCTGGACATTCTTAGTACCAGGCATCAACTTCTAAAATGCTCTCTCTCACAGAGTGAATCTTAAAAAAGTGTGATGATGAGCTAATCTCCAATGATGATGTAAAAGGAAAAAGATTGTTTCTCTAAAATACAGTTCTTGGTGGTTAACATTGGATTTTTGTGTTAAAGAGTGAAGAAGGAAAAGATGACAGTGATCCTGGTGGTGGAATACACACTGAGAAGGTCTCCCTAAAAACCAGTGACTCTCTGGAAAGTCTCTATAGTCTGAACAGTGGCCAGAGCTCATCTAGTAAGTACAAGACATCTATACTTCTTATTCAGTCACTGGATCAATAAAGTTATTGTTTAAAGCTGCACAATCAGAGCTGGTGATCAAGAATGTGATGGTAAAGAGCTCTTCATTCTGGCAGACAAAAGTGTAATTTGGTTAAATGGGGAGCAGCTAGGGAAGATATACCTCTCTCCAGAAATAAGTTGAGTGTTTTTAAGAGTGGAAATACTAACAGGAGAAAGAAAAATAGCATGGATTATAGGGGATGTTGCTGGTGTATATGCCATGTATTTTTTGTGGGGTTATCACTGCTATAGTGCTGGCACCCATAGGGTTTGCAGTCACTGGGTGCAGCCACACAAGCATCCTCTCTGGGGGGAGTGGCTGTGAGTTCATCTTTTGCCCTGCAGATGTGGGGCAGACACAGTGAGAGGTCTCTGAGGTGCTGGGGGATGTGGGTCTGACATGGCAGCCTCAGGACATGATGCAGAAAGACACAGCCCACCTGAAACCCACTGAAAACCCTCCCCCATCGGGGCAGTCTGGGTCGGAGGGCAGAGAAGCCTCTGATGAGAAATTTGCTGTGGAGGCTCTGCTGTGGGCATTTGCTGGGTGGCAGGACACAGCTACCCATGGTGACACTGCTGTGCCACCCTGCAGGCACCCCCCGAGCCCTGAGGGAGGACTGGAGCTGCAGGCCAGACCATTTGCACTTAGCAGTTAATCTGGCCGTGAGACGGAGCTGTGCACTTAAGCAATCACCTCAAACAAAACCATTTTTATGATCATTTTCTATGACGTGATTTGTGAAAATCGTATATGGGAGTTTACTTCCAACACACCGCTGCTCTTATCTAAAAACATATTTGGATGGGATATTGCAGAGCTTGCTCAAATTTGCTTGAATTACTCTGCTGATATTTTATTGCTCAACTTGGATAAAATGACAGGCAGAAATGTTGATAAGATTAAAATTTCCCTCTGCAATGCAGGTTCCTTTGATGTTTCAGCTAGCTCTGGAATCAAATAAAATAACTTCTACAGTACTTGTTTTCATTTCTCTGAATAAACAGGAGAAGTTCAGCAGAATTAATTCCCTAAATTGCACTTTTAGGGTACATTTTATTAATCTGCAGAGGTAATATTTCAAAAAGCCTGTAAGTAAAATGGGTAGTCTATTAGTATCATCACCAGAAAAAGATTACTGTAGGGAAGATATTAATGAAAGATCTCCTGCCCATTTGCTTATGTCTCTTGTAGTATGATTTTTATTGAATGTAGTTATCCTGGAACGTGTCAGACCCATGCAGAATACACTCTGATTCTGTGGTTTTGAGCTGTGTGCAGAATTGCCTGTGTGGGCATTTGGTGCAGGGGTCTGTGAAGCTGCCTCTCTCTCAGGTGGGGTGACCAGCTGCTCAGACGGCACGAGCAACAGGGACAGCCTGCGGTTTGATGACGAGGTCCCCTACAATGGCCCCTTCTGCGGCCGAGCCAAAGTCCACACCGACTTCACACCCAGCCCTTACGACACCGACTCTCTGAAAATCAAGGTAAGACAACCACCAGGATTCCTTCTGTCCCAGTAAGAATGTCAGTGGGTGGGATTTTTTACATGTGAGTAAAGGTTTATTAATTAATTTTTAACTGTTTAAGCATATGGAGCACTCCAAAAGCAAGGCCATTCTGGTTTTGCAGTGCTTCCATAAGGACTCTGTTCAGACAATGCTGCGAGGCCAACTACTGCTAAAGGCTTTTTAAGGCATAGATTCCAGGGAGGTACCTCATCATGGTACCATCATCTACCACAGTTTTCCTCAGAGTAAAACACGTGTTGCTTCCCACATACTAGGTCTGGAGTAAGAAAGGCTAAAGTCTCATGGGATGTGAAGTTGTCTCCCCAATTTTCTCAATCGCAATTAGGATATATCCAAAGCTCAGTAGCGCCCTTTTCTTTTGACAAAAGCAGTTTGTCTTTCCATTAAACTTTTCTTTAAGCCTACTTTTGAACTAAGAACTTTCTTCAGCCCAGACATGGGCTACTCATGTCTACTCATGTCTGTAATCTGAACTTTTCTCTCTTTGCAAGTACTTTCATATCCACATTATATTCACACTTCAGCATCTCTTCTTGTTCTTCTTCTTTTTGCCAAATCATCACTTGTATCTCATGCAGACACCCTCTCCTCCTATCTGGCCTACATGACAGCTCTGCTGGTACTTGCAGTCTTCTCCGCTTGCCCTCCACTTCCATCCACATTTAGGGCATTTCTTTTAAAACAATTTAACTGTTTTAACTATTTTACTGGCCATGAAATGGCAAATATCTACTGGCTTGCATAGGTTCCTCTTTTTAGTCACTAGGGTGGTGCATTTTGGAATGATAAACTAATCCTTAGGGTTGAAATCCCCTACATTTCTCTCACAAAATGTCAGTACCCTGAATCTGAATTCAAAGTGTGTCTGCAGCTTGGCTTAGAGCCACTGCCTAATCCTGGTCTGCATCCACGTCTGATGCTCCTGATCCTGCGCGAGTGTGTAGAGTAACGTGTGTGTTTATAGAGCTTTAAACAAATGTTTGTTTAGTTTCCATTTCAAATGTGCTCACAGATCTGAGCCCGATATTCTAACAAAACCAGGTCACCAGGACACAGTCAATTTCTTACCTGGGTTTGTACCCAAACAAGGGTGACCACTTGACTTGCAGTTCCTTGACCAGACCAGAAAATATGTGAAAGTCTTGGAGCTGTGAACACATACTTTAACAGAGTTTGATTTCTAACTTTGTAACAGAATGCCAAAAGATGTTGGCATTTGTTGGATAACTCTTCAAAGACTTTCAGCATTTTTCTAAATTCTGTGATATCTGCCAAGAAGAGAGGACTTATTTTTGAGGTCCTGGGAGCAAGTTGTGTAGGGTGTATGACTTACAAGTGAGCCTTTTTACTACAAGAATTACTAAGTGATCATTTTGCTGAGCTGAGACCTTGGTTCCCACAGTGTGGCTGTGAACACCTTTACCAAAAAGCCCTCTCGAAGTAGCTCTGTTGTGACCCTTTTTAGCACTCATTTTTGTTAAGGGAGTTAAATGCTCTTTATTACCTTTGAGAAAAGTAACCAGTTTTTTTTACAGTAAAATGGGTAAGAGTCCACATTTCACATCAATCAGCTATCAGTTTTTGAAGACCGTTGAGAAGCTGGATAATACGATTATTGTGTAAATGCTTTGGCACATATTTGAAAAATAACCTCACAGTAATACCTTGCTTTTTGTCCATTGCCCATGGCAAAAGTTAACTGCTGATGCAACCCTATCACTTTTCAGAGACCAAATGCAGCACAAAAGTAGAGAGAGAGGATGGCTCTGTTTGTCTCTCCTTCGCAAAGGTTTGGAGATAAGGCCTAGCTCCCTTTTCTGTAATTATTTTCCTGGGATTTTATAAGAGCAAAGGCACTTAAATTTAGATAATTTTTAAAAGTTACTTCACATTGGCTGGTTTTGGTCCATAGAGAAAAAGCTGCATAAAACAAACCAGAGGTGTAAGCAGTGCTTTTTTTCTTGTTCTAGAAAGGAGATATCATAGATATCATCTGCAAAACCCCCATGGGCATATGGACAGGCATGCTGAACAACAAAGTGGGAAACTTCAAGTTCATTTACGTGGATATTATCTTGGAAGAAGAAGCTGCACCCAGAAAGATAAACCCACACAGAGGGAGCAAAAGTACCAAGCCCAAAACATTGCAAGAGCTCCTGGAGTGTGTGCACCTGCAGGTCAGCCAACGCATTTCTCAGCTCTGTCTGAAACATTCCCTTTGTGTGCTCTCAGGTTTGAATGTCATTCACAGGCAGGAGGAGAAAGGCAGGTTTCAGCAGTTTTGATGTCAGCAAAGCAAAGCAGCCTCGTGTCTGTCTTTTATCTGACGTGAGTGGCTTACAGAACTGCTCTTTACCACATCATTTGGTTGGGCTGAGAGATTCCATGCAAAGAGGCACGGTGGTGACTTGTCAGGTGAGCCTGACTGCAGCTGAGCCTGAGCAGAGAAGGTGTGTGGCTGTGGACACTTCAGGGACAGAGCTGCAGTCTGACTCCATTGCCAAAATGTAGAATTTGTGTTTCTCATTTCTTGTGATCTTTAGGGAGCAGTAGTGTTTTTGCACTAAGCTCATGTCCCTCTCTGCAGCCCTAGTTCTGGACTGAGTGTCAAAGTGTAATGAGGTCATGATTTACAAGTAACATTTTTAATAAGGGTAATTGCTTTGCTGCTGATGCCAACACTCCTTTCCCTGGAGCATGCCCAGAGTTTCCTACTGAATTGACACAGCTCAGTGGGGACCATGTGTGACAGAGTAGGGCCCAGGGCTCCCTCAGTGCCTTACCCTTGCTTGTATCAAGGGGTCCCTCCAGTGCAAACACAGAGCACCCCTTTCCTCGGAGGCCTTCCTGGGCCCGGCATATGGGAGACACTCATGGAGTGACCCACAAAAGTCCAGACACTCAGCAGATTAAATAATTTCTGACAGAGCTCTGTCCTGCTCCATTTTGCTACTGCACTGTTGGCTGGGATGGCTGTGAGGACCCCCAGGCATCTCTGACTCTCTCCTCTCTTGCTCTCCAGCTCTGGTTTAATGCCAAAGGTGAGTCAATCAGACTGGAGAATGGAGTCCATTTCCACCTGACCAAAAAATAAAAGTGAAATTGTGCCTATTCCTCTACTATACATTGTGCTTGTTTCCATGACAGGATTTGCTTGTTTCTTTTTGTAGGAATACGCCTCAACCCTCTTGCTAAATGGCTATGAAACTCTAGAGGACTTAAAGGATCTACAGGAAAGCCACCTGATTGAGTTAAATATTTCCAACCCAGAAGACAGGGCAAGGTTGTTATCAGCAATTGAAAATCTACAGGACTGTGACAGTAAGTGTTTAAGCTTTGTTAAGGGTCATATGCAAGTTGAAACATATTTAAAGAAATAGTGGTTCTCACACTGCTCTCTTAAATGATTTCTCTTTAAAATATGAAACATGGAGTCAGATGGTTTTCTTATTTGTTCAGATAGCAAGCTCTACATGTCTTCTAGATATGTATATGATTACTAGTAACACATAAAAGATTTAAAATTTCTTTTTTATAGGTCCTACACTAGAGATTAGTAGGAGCTATTACTTAAGAACAACCCTATTTGTGGTTAGGGACCCAACCCCATAAGAGTTTAAGTGACATCCCAAAAGTCACAAGATCTGTGCAAGAGCACAGAGTAAAACCTCTGAAATTCTGCACTAGTATCTTAACCAAAACAGAGCTTATTTCAAATAGCTTAAGCGTAGAATTTTCTGTAATTTTTTTAAAAACAACATTCTGCTGATGAATACAGGTTTTTCTTCCTTCACTTCATCCCACACAGAAATCCTTATCCAAATTAGCTTCTTTTGTAGGAAGGTTTTATGAAAAAAATAAATATACACTAAGAGCTGGTTTGCATTCTATTCTCAAAATTAATTTGATTTGTGCTTCTGGTGAGCTTCCAAGAGCTGAACATACAGGGTGTGTATATGCACATATATTGATCACCATTTTGCTTTCTTCACTTGTTCCTTTCCAGGGGAAAGCTCGGATACAGAACGGAAAAAAACTTCTCTCATGATATTTTAATGATATTTCTAGTGTGACTTCAAACTTTAAATAATTTATGTCAATTTTTTAGAAACTACAGCTAAGCAGCTACTTAATTAGACACTCAGCCAAACCAGGAGATGTTTTTGTCTTCATTAATATTTGTGCATACTCACCCCTATGCTGAGCAGTCATGTCATCAAATGTGCACTTGCAACTGAGAAGCATAAGAAAGAGAGAGAAGGAAAAACAGGGTCTTCCTGGGATATTTTAGTATCAACTTTTGTCAGGCATCAACTTATTATCTCTTCAGTAAGTAGGCAGCCTTCCAGTTTTTTGCTGAATGTTTGGGGTTTTTTGGAACCCCGTTTGTACATTCAGTCATTCCTGTTCTTATTTGGCTTCCAGGGAAAGGTAAAATTCTTGCAAACATGTTGGAGAAGAGTTAGAAGGTTTTTCTTTGCTATCCAGGTTCAGCAGTTCTTTCTGGTCTATACCTTTGTGAGATGACAGGTTAGAAAAGAACTCTTGAAGGCCTGTCTGTTTAGAAGCAGCAATTGAAAGAGTGAATCCAGAAAAAAAAGGGGTAAATTTTCCAAGAATATTATTGCAGGGACCTACCTGGAAATAATCTGAAAATGTATATACTGAGTATAGTGTATTCTTTGTGGGAATCAGCCTTGCTAAACTTTCTTCACCTTTTTTTTTTTTGAATGTTCTTCAATATTCAACACCAGAAAAACCATAAAGAAAAATGCTAGATTGTAATTTTGCAGTTTTGCATGTGTGAAAGCCAAACCGAAACACAATAGTTTTTAACAGGCCACACAAGAGCCAAATTGTTCTGTAGTGGTGAGGATATGGTTTACTATTTATAATTGTTGAGTTCAGAAGCACAGGAAGCAGCCTTCGATTCTGAACCTTTTCAGAATATGACACCAGGGGTTTTTTTGTGAAGGTGTCTTAACACTTAATTTTCTACACACACCTGTGCAAGGACCAAACCTAATAAGGTCCTAGCAAGGTCCCATACACTGAAAATTAATTACTTTTAATATTCAAATAGGGTTCTTCCTATATTGGCAGCACTTCTCCAGGCAAAAGAGTGTGCCTGATGTTATCTCCATGGTAGCCTAATAGTTCAAATTCTTGTAACAGTTCTTGGAATAATAACATTAAATCTTATAAAGTGGCCCGTGCTTCAAAATCAGTGATGACACTGTAGTCTTATTTCAAGACATGAAATTAGTATTTACTTCCCATGCACTCTAGATAGGTAGAGCAAATCTTTCCACTATTCAAATTCAATCAAATAATTTTCCGAGAATTTATGAACACTCACAGGGGCCAAAACCACAACATCTTTATATGTCATGCCAGCTATACGCATTCATTTAAGTCTAGTTGAGTTTTGTAAGATTCATGTATATTTGAAGGAAAGCCATGAGTAAATACTTTCCTAGTTTGAATCTTGAGACGGAGCTGAATCAAAACCTTGCCTTGTCTAGTTGCAAAATGATCAGAGCATTTGTCACATGAGTAGTAGGGACAGAACTGAACAACCTGTTCTAAAAAGGAAGATACTGAGGACTGGAATGGATAGAAGGTATCTGTTAAGTTGTTATAACGAAAGACAGGGCGTCAAGATGATCTTGGGGATAAGCTCAGCTGGAGTCTGACATTGTACGAATCATTTGACCTCTTTTTCCTTCTGTCAATCAGATTGGAAAACTGGGTTGAAAGAGCTGGGTGCTACTCTGAAAGTGAATTCTGCATCTGGACTGAACTTTCCTGGGTCAATACTTTTTTTCCTAAATGGGCATGGCTCAGTCCAGCATAAATGATTTTTTAATTAAAATTGATTTTGTGCATTGCTTAGAAGTGAGCTGCATAATTACCCACGGCTACAAGATAATCTGTTTACCGGCCAAGAGTATTCTAGATAGAATTTCAGCACTTTTCCAGGTAAAAATTCACTTTTTAAAATAAGCTTTATGAGAAAATAAGCTAAGGCCGTAGACTGTATTACTGTTCTAAGCCCATCATTCTCCCAGAGCCTGGAAGACTTCCATGTCTCTGCATTCCATTCATGCTTCCATGAAGCACAAGTTTGATTAATGGATGGAGTGTCAGGTATGGGCCAGAGTTGAAATACAAGGGTTTCTGAGTTTTTTGTGACTCTGCTATTATTCAGAACAGCCAAGTGTGCTGGAACATAGCCTCATTTTACTAGATTCTCCCATAAATGTAGTAAAACAAGATGTCATATTTCTTTAATGTGAAATCTGATCTTGTGAGATGTCCAGAGCTTTTTACAGGGCTTTTAATTTCTTTTTCATTCCTTGTCTTTTTCTTGACATTTATTGTATGTTATACTAAGTAATTTCTTCATGCCACATACTTGTGGTATATAATTCATTTTGCATAATAAGCATTAAGTTTTCTAACCAAAAGACTTGCAGCAGTAGTTTCCACATTATATGTTTCTTAAAGTTATGCAAAATATAGGATTTCTGGCAGCGAGAATTTTTTAATCTTACATTTGATTCAGACCGGAATGAATTTGAAAGACAAAATTTTACCCATCTTATACCATGAATTAAAAAGTAAGTTTTATTTACGAAATGCTACCACGTGGTGTTTTTTAAGCAGGTTTTGCTTCCTAGTCTTACACTATCTTCTTTCTACTTGTGTGGGAGTCCAGACACAAATTCATCATCTTCAACTACTTCATGTAGCAAGGCTATCCTAGAACTGCAAGGACTTGTAAGCTCCTTATGACCTTCTCCCCCTTCCCAGCTATCTTTTTAGATTTTCTATAAATTGATCAGACCTATATATTTGGGACAAAATTATTGTTTTCCATGAATTCATGGCTGTGAGGGGAAAAAAAAAATCTTTTTCATAAAGTATTTCTTAATAGCTTTCCATTCTTCTCCCAGATGGCTTCTAGACAGGAGATGGATGTCTGTGCTTTTGTAGGATGCTATTTTTAAAGTGAGGCCGTTGCTGGATGGCTAATGAATAAAGTAATAAAAGAAGTTTGGAACTTTTTTCTTGACCGCTTCCCAGGACACACGTTTTTGTGTGTGCAAAATAGGCTTGATTCTCTTCTCACTTAGAAGATTTAAACCGAGAGGTTCATCCCTGAAATCCAGTGGGTTACATTAGTCCAAAGCTATTCTGAGCTAAAGAAGAATTAGACTTCATTGGATATGTGCATACGGTTCATTTTATGGAAAAAAACAGAAGATGAATATGTGCAATTTGGGGGATAATATTTCACGCTTATCTCCCCAAATCTATTTCCTTAGCTTACTTTTCATATTTAAGTGCAGATCATACTCTAAATTCCACTACCAGTACCAGATAAGGTTTGTGCTTTATTTATTGTACTTGGACAGCATGATAGGAGATAGCTGAGGACATGACTTTCAGTTCTCAGTTGCATTCCTTACGTGAGAATCAGGCATCCAAAGTGCTATTTTACACTGGGCAGTCCCTTTAATTATGTGGGATCACACAGGATCTTGTCAAGGTCAAATAGTGCTCAAAGACAATCTCCCCTTCTGTACTGTGGTACAACTCATTGGCCTGGACATAATATTTCCAGATTTCTCAAGGAAGTTCATCCTTGCATGAGTATTAGTATTTTTCACCTTTTTTTCAGGCACATCTGTTTGCTTCCAGATTTCACATAAAAAAAAGAAGCTTCTCAGTTCTGTTTGTACCATAAGTTCTCACATCAGTTCAGTAACTTTTCCCTCCCAGAAAAGCTATGCCACTGACTTCACTGAGTGCAACATTTTAAGTCGCACATCTGTATATATGCCCAAAAGGTTTACTCTTTTGAGTGCCCAAAGTATTGCATAACCCACCTCAGGTTTCTCCGCTTCTCTTTCAAGAATTACCGCCCTTTACTGCTTCAAAATGAACCTTTCCAAGTTTGATGCTCTATGAGTTTTCATTTCATTTAACCCTTGGTGGTCTCACTGGTACAGGTGGTCCATGGCCTGTGTATGTACCTGGGAGGTCTGACTCCACACTTTGTTCAGTGGTGCCCAGCGACAGGGTGAGAAGCAGTGGCCATAAACTAAAACACAAGAAATTTCGCCTCAACATGAGGAAGAACTTATTTCCATTGAGGGTTGCAGAGCACTGGAACAGCTGCCCAGGGAGGGTGTGGATTTTCCCTCTGACATTCCAANTCTGGAGACATTCCAAACCCACCTGGACATGTTCCTATGTCATCTGCTCCAGGTGACCCTGCCTTAGCAGGGAGGTTGGACTGGATGATCTCCAGGAGTCCCTTCCAACCCAAACTATCCTGTGATTCTGTGATTTTGAGATTCTCTTTAGTTATTAAGTGGTGCTGCTCAGTATGGCACGACTGCATCTCTCAGGAAGGCAGGCAAGCGACTCAGCCTAAGGCTCTGTGCTCCCAGCCCAGTTCTTCTGGACAAAACTCATGAAGGCAAACTCTGAGAGGGCACACCCATGAAGTGTGGGTGACCTTCTTTTTGTCCAAGACTCCTGCCACTCATCTGGCTTAAACTGACATAACCACACAGGAATCAGTGTGACCTCTGTACATTCTTGAGCTGAATTGCCTTAAACCCAAGTTTAAAGTGCTTTCCTAATCAGGACTTTAACCTCATTAGAAACGGGAAAAGCGCTGGTGAAGGAAAAAAGAAATCTATCCCTGCACGTGTCATGCACATCTGAGTCACTGAATAACACAAACTCATTTTGAAGATCTAAATAGCCAGGAGGATCAGCATGCATCACACATCTCTTGCCAAGGCTAAAGGCCTCACGTTTTTTTCAGAAGTCTGAATATAAGCCTGCCCTCTAAAGTAGTACTGGAATATATGTGTCAAAATGATGCATATCTTGGGCTTTTCTGGCCATATCATAGACAACAGTGACTGAGAGACATTTATCTTACGTGAAACTGCTTTACTGTAAAAAAATGATAGGACTTCCAATTGTTGATAAGATAGTTATTTCTGATGATTCCGCAACATCTAACGGCAGTTTAATTTTATCAATTCCTGTTTTCTGGGCAACGGAGCTTTCTTCTGATGTCAAAAAGATTAAGGCAGCAAACCTACCTTTGCTAATGTGGAACTTGAACATGGACGTGTTAAAGGACTTAAGTAGACCTGAATATAAGAGGCAAAAGCTTAAAAAAAAAAAGAGAAAGAAAAAAGAGCAAAAGTCGCTTTGCTTTTCTCATGAAGCAATACCTAAAATTGCATACTACATATATTTATAATACTCACTATCCTGTTCAAGTGGTTTAGTAGTTTCTGCATAATATTTAAGGCTGCTTTAAAGAGAAAAAAAAGGTACCAAAGTTTGCTTTCAGTCTTTTCTTAAATATGGAGGGGGAGAGGTCTTCTTCAGGTGTTCTTCAGCTTTTTCTGCTCCAAATGAAAAATAGAAAATATAATATTTTTACTGTCTCAAACACATGAATACTTTTGGCTTTCAGTTTTTCATGTTAGAAAATTCAGCTAGTGTTACAGGAAGTTTTGCATATTTGTATGTCTTCTAAATAGTAATTTCTTATTCTTGTAAATGACCTAAAGTCAGATTAAAAAAAAAAAAATTACAGAAATCTCAGTTCCAGGCTTGTCTGTGCATTTTCACCTGAAACATACATGAGAGACATCAATAAAGAAAGATTTAGGATCTGTTGTTCACATGGGAACTACTCAGATTATCTAGACAACTAGTTACAAGGCACTAATACACTGACTGAGACTGCATTTTCCTATTAATCCACTGGTTACTTGGTACTCTTTCCATTGTAAAACAAACAAAGTGGATGGAGGCTCCTCTCTGACCTTGAAAATGTAAACAGGATTAATACTTTTTAGGTCAGTGCTTGCCAGGGCAGCAGATGATGCTGGAGCGGTGGATGAAAGAGGCAGCAAAGCAGCACCAGGTGGCCGAGGGGATTAGTGGGGAGGCGACAGGGCAGGAAGGCTCTGTGTTCTGCCCAAGTCCTGGTTCCCTTTGCCCTGGTGGAATAGGTGCTGTGAGCAGCTAAAAACACACTTTGGATAAGGCTTTCCTGGGCGTTTGTGCTACACTACTTCTGTCGCTGCCAGTAGAAGCGGGAGTACCTTCACTGGTGTGATGCCTTTTGTGATTCCTTCCTGACTTAAATCAGAAATCAATTGGACCCTACACGATCAAATATTTTCCCTGCAAAGAGAGAGATAACATTTGACATGACAAACTGTGTTCTGTAAAGCGAGAAGGAGATCAAACAGTTTGAGATATCAATTAAATCTGCTGAAACGTGTACTCTTTCACGTGAGTCCAATTAACCATTAATTTATCTGGGAACAAGGTGGAACTTTTATTTCTTGGAAAAATATTTAAAGTAATTGGTTTTTATTAATCTTTTAAATAGATCAGGTTATGCCTATGCCCTCAGACTTAATCCAAAAATGACTAAGTTGAGACTGGATTCTTTTCTTCAAAAATCAGATTAGTTTTTCAACTTATTTAGGCAATTAAAAGTTAGAAAATATTCAACAGATTTAATCAGGCCACACAATTCTCCCAGACTTTCATCAAGACCTCAAAATGTTTCTCAATATATCAAACTGCTTTGTGAAATAAGCTTGTTGAAACCTCACACAATGAAGAAGGTCTCTGAAGAAATTCTCCTGCCGTTCCATTTTACTCCAAAGGAGTGAAACATTTTCATTTTTAATTTCTAAATTATTATTTTTCAATATAAGATTAAAAAAACATTCAAATTCTTTCCCATTTTACCAAAACTTTTAATTTCTAACAATTGAAACAAAAGTCAGTATGAATGTTCTTTGTGGAAATTTTTAAACTGCAGGAATTAAACTAGATTTAGATTTTGAAACAGCATTAAATCTTTCATATATTAGGATTTCCATTCTGCCTGAACTTGAATTGAGACAGTTAAAATATGACTAACGATCCAAAGCTAACTATTTAGCTGTGGAGTAACAAATCAAGTGAAAGAAGGGAACTTTCTTTGCAAAAGCAAAAAGGTACCACTTTTCTGAAGGGCTAAAAATCTGGGGTAAACCCATCTGTTTCCACTGAGATTTGTTCCCTGTACCTTGTTTGAGAAGCTAGACACAGTTTGAAGTAAACTACAGGTACAGGAGGGTGATAACAGCCCAAAAAAAAAAATAGGAAAGGAAAAGATTTATATTTTACAGCTTATTTTTTAAAGAAATTTACTGTGAGTAAACATCATGTACTTCACAGCCAGAAAAGAGGAACAGGAAGTTTAAAACCAATATATTTAAGAGTCATGGTGTACACATATGTCCTGTCTTGTTGAGATTTTTTTGAGAGGTCTGTCAAGACTTTCATTGAGTTGCAGATTTTTGAGTTTGAACAAACTAGTCATGCAGCAGCTAAACAAGGACAAATTATTTGCAAGATAATTTGCTTCTACTTAGTTTTGGAACCGTGTTCAAAAACCATACAGCAGAAGTTAGGCATCTCTGAGGTCTCTGTGTTTTGGAAAATAACCTTCTGTATATCAAGCTAAGCTTAGAAAGTTTCCATCAGCCACCCACTCCTGCTGAAAAGCTCAGTGCTTTAGAAAACCTGGTTACCACATCGTTATGCTGAGCACTTCTGAAGACCAGCACAGTCTCTCTCCCTGCACACAGCACATCAGATGTTGGGGGTTGCATTCCAAAGACACAAATCTATAGTGAAATGTGTTATAAACAAGACACAGAGGGCTACATGATCAGTTCAGGGAGCAGGCTCTGGGATACAGAAGCATGGGAGGGGAAAAGGTGCCATCTCTGCTATGGGCACGGTGACCATGCACAGCAACTGCTGCACCTCTGCACAGCCTGAAGGACCTCAGGAGAAAGGATCAGGCCAAAGCCTCCAGCACCCAGCTCTGAGAAACATCCAGAAGGATAAAGCCCAACCTCAGTGTCAACTCAGGCATTGTTATAGTTGTGTAATCGTACTTCTAGTTCTTTGATGCTGAGCTCTCTGTTTCTGATGGACAAAAGATATTGATCTAGTCATGTGTAGATTACCAGCTCTGTTTTCAGAGTTCTTCAAGATCAGTCATGCTGCTACATCTCAACTCTTTCCTAAAGTACTTACTTTGACAGTTTTTTCTTTCTTTTTCTGTTCCTTCTAGTTGAACAACAGCAGAAAAGCGAAGGTGGTGAGGAGACGCAGAACTTAAGCCCTCACCAGAGCTTTGACAAATCTCGGTTAAATGACTGTCCAAGAGATTCTGGCTGTTACATCTCGTCAGAAAATTCAGATAATGGTAAAGAAGAAGCAGACCCAGAAGCCCTTTCTGACATGGTGCAGTCAATCACAATCACTGAGTCAAACTGATTCGGTCCTGCTGCTTTTCTGCAGGTCTTCAGAAAAGACAATCACATTTGTCAGTATGATGGCACAGAAGCAGAACACAAAATACTCTCAACACCAAAAAACTACTTTTTTCTGATGTGTGATGCTCTAGACTGGTTAATATGTGGACACTTGACAGCTAAATGTTAGTTGATAATAAGAATTTTTCATGTTTTTCTTTTCAATGAATCCACAGATGTTTCACCGAAAAACTTTATACAAAACTATTTATAAATATTTGTACAGCAAATGCATTTTCTATAATAATGGAGAAGTTTTTTAGGTAGTAGTCCATAATCTGGAGATGTTAATTTCTGGAACTGTCCAAAATGTAAATATTGTACATATTTATTTTTAAAATATATGGATTAATCACACCGTCTCGATTTCCAGCTGTGTTTTGCTGATTTATGTACAGAATGTATTTTCATTGATATATCATCATAATAAAAAGGTGGATACAGTCACACCTACTTTGAAAAGTACCAAGCCAATTCTCATTAATATTAAAGCTGTTTCATACCACTTTTCTACAAAACAAGCTTTGAAGTAGGCTGTCATCTGTACTTTATCCTGGAGGCAAGAAAGGACTGCAGGGTGAATCTGAATTCAGCTCTCTGTGTTTCTTATCTCATGGCAGAACACAGCCATCTGGATGGTTTATGCAGTGGCAATTTTTTTAGGGTTATTTTCCCACCTGTTCTCATTTGTCCCAAGCATTACACAGAGAGTGCAAGCTTGGAGAAAAAAAAAAATCAGTATCAATGCTATGCTTTTATGATAACTTTTTGTGAAGCTGTTGCCTTTTGTGTGTGGTGTGAAGTTTGTTAATAGGGTACTTGTTTGTATACAGAACTTGCAAGTTAACATAGTTATTGTGCATGATTGTATTTCATATGAGATTTTATTGTCTTTTCCCAGTATATTTCACACTGGAATACACATTTAACTGCCTTTCCTCTTTTAGAGTACTTCCTTCAATAATAAACAGAATCATGTGTTTAAGCCTGTTAAAAGCTACTTGATTTTTAATGTGGTCATTACATTTCAAAGACTGCTCTCTTCTAAGACTAACACAGTAAATAGCAACTCCACTGAGCATTTTTAGCATGCATAATAATCTGTGTATCAAATCAATAGAGAGACTTCTTGCTCACTCATTAGTCACACAATTTTCATAATTTAAGGTATTTTACATTTATGTTAAAAAGTTTCCAGATATTGCTGACAGCTTGAAAGATCACCTTCAGAAGAGATGAAACACAGAAAGTTCCACCCCAAGAAGAGTATTTCTGAAGAAGCTATAAACAAATGGAAAGCTTTTCTCCCTTTCTTTTTCTTTTCCCCAATGTAAATGTTTTCTGTACTTTTCATGACTCCCCAAATGACTGCTGCTGTCAGACTCCTAATAAACAGATCTGCTTTGAAGGCTGTAGTATAAAAATTGCAATTTTAGAAAATGGCATTAACTAGGTTTCAAAGATTTTGAGTAAATAAACTCCGTTTAGATAAATAAACCAGAAAGGAGCAACTAGCATTTGTTTCTGGTTTTAACTTACTTTTTGTACTGGCAACAAATGTCATCATTTAGCAGCAATAACCCCATACTTCCAGATATGGTGAGGATGCAGAACTCATGGTGAGATGAAGGATGTGAGAGTTTGTAACAAGCAGCTGTATTTATTTCTTAATGCTTTTCTAACCAGCAGTGTCATGACATGTAGTATTGACATTACTTAACCTGACTTAACTTCTGAAATAATATATTTGGATTGGCTTCTGTCATCCCCTTATTCTAGAGAAGGACTAGAGTCAGCTTGAATTTCTCCAAGAGAGGCTTATCTTTTGGCTTTTGTGGCAGAGGCACTTAGTCTTCACGTGGCTTCTATCTAGACATCTGTAAAATTGCTGAACCTGTGAAAATATGTTGAGGTGAGCTTAGGCATGATTGTGACTGTCAAGAAACAGCAAAGTTAGCTGGGTCAAGGACTAACAACCACAGAGACCTGATAAAAATGCTTTGAGAAATGTTAATTTGCACAGGTTTGCAAATGAAAATAGGCCTAACTAGTTGCAGTGAGACAGGCAAAACTTTCAACTGAGAAAAATACCCAACGGCTGCTTTATTTTACAGGGATTTAACGCTGCTCATTGGGCTGGTGGCAAGTGGATAAAGGTTTAAGGTTAACTGGTTGGGAACAAGGGGCAAGAACTGGGCTTTAACCATTCCAGTCTCTAATCTGTAAGGCTTTGACCAAAGGGCTTCTTATTTACAAAAATGTGTCAACTGAAAGCTTGTTGAACATTTTTGTAACTTCCTGCAAAGGCGGAGCAGATTAAATCTCAGACTCAGATACTTCTGCTCTCTCACACTGTTCTGAGAAAAAGAATGGGGAAATTTCATACCACAAAGAAAAAAAAATGTGCTTCCTACAAGAAGCAGACCCAACTTTCTTTTATCTCTCAGTGGTCTTGTTAATCACATTGATCATGGATTAAACTGTTTGGAATAGCACAAACATTTCTACAACTGGCTCTAGTGCTGGGTAATCTCAATAGAAGATAATTCTTGGGACTCTTGGAAAAAGTCTGGTGGAGATCTGAGCTACTTTTGAGTAATCTTTAAAATGTCCCAGAGATAGGGAAGAGAATATATCAGTAGATGTTTTGTTCCTCTCTGTCACTTGGCTCAATAGTGTCACATTCCTGATTTTTATTAACTTTCCTCTACGATTAGGGAGGTCTAAAACATTTGCAAGTCTCTTATTTGGAAACTGTTCCCTGCAGTTACAAAGAGATGCAAAACCAGTCAGTAATAGCAGAGTGAAGCTATTGAGGGCAGCCCTTCCAGCATTCAGCCAGTGGGGATTTCCTGGCCACAGAGGGCTGTGGTGCAGGTGCAGAACACTTCCTGAGGCTGTGGTGCTGGGCTGGCTGCTGGCACGTGTGCTGCTGCTGCCCACAGCAGAAAGCCACTAACTCAGACTTTGGTGACCACACCAAAATTCAGGTGGTGGTGGGTCCCCTCCTCCCCAAAGAAGAACCGTCTCTAGTCAAAGTTAATGTCATGTTTAGCAGCGCTGCCCCTTGCTTGGCCCCATTTGGCCGCCACCCACAGCTGGCATTATGTTAAAGGAGGGCTGCTCTGCCATCAGAGGGGACCTGAGTGCCAGGCCACAGCCCTTCAATCCATGTGGACTAGCCTGCCGATCCCGGGAGTCAGCGTCCTGCTCTCCAGGGTTGTAACAACATTTCTAAAAGTCAGAGTGCATAAATGCAGCAGTGTACGGGCTACCAACAAGGAGGGGCTTGCTTTCATTTTGCTGAGGTGGCAATGAGCACAGGCAGCACAAGGCAGAACGTGGGCAGACGTGGAAATTCTGGAGAATTATGGGCAGACCTGTGGAAATTCTGAATTCTCTCATCTCTGACAGACTCAAGTAACTACTGGCTGTCAGCTGGACTTTGCAGCACTCACATAACCCTGAGCCCAGCAGTCCAGCCAATTTTCCACCCACCTTATCAGTCAGTTTTCCACACCGTACTTCACGAATTCTACCACTGAGTGGCCAGTCTGAGATGTAAGGAAGCCCACAGCTCATCAACTGTGATATAAAGGGTGCCTTTATACTGTAGCACTTTCTCCCACGCAGTGGCAATTAAAATAATTTCTGGCATTGTCACGGAGCTGCATCACACTGGTAGACCCATTTGTAAAGAAAGCTGGTACAGAGACAGCATGGCAATATTGAAAGAAAAAAAGGATAAAAGGGTGCTATGAAACAGACAGACTGGTTTCTAGATGTCATTGTATTCACAGGATGAGTAGAACCTGCCCCTTGCCTGAAAATTACTTGTTCCATCAAGTCAAAGTCAGTAGAGTTCTTTCTGCCCACAGTCAAACACACACAAATCTGTGGTCAACACCTAAAGGAAGACATGCCATAGACTGACCCAATGCCTTGGGTCACATTGGCAGCTTGCCCTAAGACAGCTTCAATGGCAGTTTAACTGAGTCACACATCCTCACAGATGCCTGAGTCTTTTGTCACCTCAGACAGAAGTAGTCTCAACATGTCTAGTAAGAGCATGGCAAACCCTCTACCTCTTTTTCACAGCTCAAAGATGAGGTTTTGGGCTATGTTAGCCTCTGAAGAGATTATTTGTATCATGTTCTGATGTCTGCTGGCTGTGTATGTTGTACTAGTGCTTTGTGCAATGACACTCTGTGGTCTGTACAGGGAATGTGTGACATAGGATGGTACAAGTATATTCCTTTGGTCTAAGAGGTGCTGCATGAGGTGTTCACTTGTGTCCCTGATCCTTGGCTCCTGGGAGGCAGTGAGCAGATTTTTGCCTACAACTTGGGACAATGTGGAAGAAGCTATAATATGGCTGTGCAGAGCATTCAGTTTGCATGTCCCCAGTGTTTGTCTAACCTGATGAACCCATCAGCCTGCAGCTCCTCATCTGCCTCAGAAGTCCTGAGAGCTGGCCAGAGGGCTGGCACAGGCTGGACTCCTTGCTGCAGACTGACAACCAGTCAGTGTAAGACTGCATCCAGCCCTGGGGGCCCAGCACAGGAAGGATATGGAGCTGCTGGAGGCAGGCCAGAGGAGGCACAGAGATGATCAGAGGGATGGAGCAGCTCTGCTGTGAGGAAAGGCTGAGAGGATTGGGATTGTTCGGAAAAGAGANGTTCAGCCTGGAAAAGAGAAGGCTTTGGGGTGACTTAATTGCAGCCTTCCAGTACCTGAAAGCAGGCCCCCAGGAAAAATGGAGAGAGACTATTGACACGGGTCTGGGGTGACAGGACAAGGGGAAATGGCTTCAAGCTGACAGAGAGCAGGTTTAGACTGGATATTAAGAAGAAATTCTTTACTGTGAGGATGATGTCCCATCTCTGGAAATGTTCAAGGCCATGTTGGATGGAGCTCTGAGCAACCTGGTCTAGTGGAAGGTGTCCCTGCCCACAGCATGGGGGTTCGAATAGATGATCTGTAAGGTTTCTTTCAACCCAAACCATCCTATGATTCTATGATTCTACAATTACCTGACCCCAGAAGAAGGGCTGGTCTGTTCACTGCAAGACCAGTAGAAGTGGTGTCCAACCTTCTATTTTTTCCTGTCTAGGAAAGGCCAGCAAATGCCACTACAAGCACATGGGCAAAAAGGACGGGAGAATAGTAATAAATTTAGAGAAACACAACAGTTAAATCTACAGAGTTGCATCATGTATGCATAATAAACAGCAGTCATTGCAATGAAGATGAATTATGTATTCAGGGGAATACATATTTTCTAGAAGGAAGAAACGGGTGGGAGGAGGTCCATGATAGGCTTGGAGGGTCTGAGAAGGTCATTTCATTCCTTTGTGGATAGGCAGAATTAGGTCTGACATGCCTAGAAGTCTCTGCTAGGCATGAGAACTGTCTGCTGACAGCAAGAGCACAGAAAACCTGCCTGTGCCAAGAAGTCTTGCACAAATGAGGGACAAGAGGGCTGGAGGGCAAGTGGTGCTCCTTAACAGTTCACATACCTTGGCTGATTAATTTAAACCTGGCCAATGTCCCACAGTGTGTGTGTTCCCTGGGCAGAGCACACATGTCCTCAGCTCCTAAGGCCCTTTCCTCACACCAGTCAACCAGATCAATGCTGCTCTGCTCACAGATGCTCTGATGTGGGGCTGTGGCAAAAGCTGGGCTTTCCCAAATGATCCATATTCAGAAACCTTAGGTTCCGGAGCTTGTTTCTCCATGGCTCCTCTGTGCTCACAGCCAGTGAGGATTAGACCAACCCTTACTACTTTCCCTTTACTTTCCCATTATGGAAGCTGTGCAACTCAGGTTTTCCAGAACACCTCTCTCCCTTCCTCAGTCATGGTTGCTGGAGGAGCTCTCATATTGTGTGCCATACACAGGTTTTTAGGATGAAACATCAAAGGTGCAGCCATGTTGTGCAGCTCAGCACTAGGACGTGGAGACAGGTCAGGAGTGTGCAGGGCCATCGGGTAGTTTTGACAGACTGTGGCCAAGCTGGCTGACAACTTTTGGCTACCAGTCATATCCATATGGCTGAGGGAGGGCATGGGAGGATGTCAAACTGAATCATTCCCAAGCCTCAGCTTTCCTGCAGAAGGAACCAAACTGTGAATTGTAGCTACCCTGGATGCAAACAAACATCCAGGTTTTAAGGGTTGTTCAGTGACTTGAGGTGGAGTTTGAATGCAGTAAATACTCTGCCATCAGGACAGACAGCCTGTGCTGCTTCTATTCCCAGTTCCTGAAGTACCTCAGCTGGACACCAGTGACCTGCTTTGCTCTGATGCCCAGTACCCAGTGCAGGTCTCAGTGACTGCTCCTGCAGCTGGTTAGCTCAGCCAGAGCTGGAAATCAGGCCCCAGCCTTTTGCCACTTTTCTTTGAAAAGAAACAAGGTCTTTGTGCCTGTGATGCACATTATATCACAAATCTCTCTAAAATGTTCACCATCGTGTCTGAGAGCAGTCCCTTGCTGCCTATCAAAAAAAAACATCCTCCAGGGAAAGCACTTCTTAAAATACCATTGGCAATAACCTCAGACTTTAGAGAGTGCAAATGTACAAGAAGTGGAAATAGAAAGCCACTCATGTGGGGAAAAAACCACTTTAGAGAAAAATGAATACAGCAAAACCGAGGAACTTGCACGCTTTTGAAGAAATCTCTCTGTATATTGCCTAAGTACTTTGCCTCCTAAGTTTGCTCTCATCTCCAACATAAGAGGTGAATGACTATCATCATTTACACTGGCATATTAAAATAAAATGTAACTTACTCAACAACACTTATTTCTCTTTAAATGTCTCTGTGGTAAAAATATACAGCAAATACTTCCTTTACTTCCTTATTGATGTTTTGAGCTACATGGCTATTTAAAGAGAGTGCAGAAGTATCAGAAGGAGCTAAAAGATCATAACAGCTAACTAATGGCTGTGCACCACTCAATTGTACGTACATGCCTGCAGGACATCTACCTGTCTTAGTTCTGCTTTATTTTTCAGACAAAATGTAATAGCAACCTTTGCTTATTTTAACTTGGTTAAGAAAAACATGCTTTGTAATCTAGAAAAGGCTTTGGAGGGGTTGCTTTTTCATTTTTCTTTCAGAGTGGAGGGAAATCCATTATCAGTAGCTGTGTAAGAAGTGACTTTGTCAGCTACAGTTTCATTTCATTAGAGAAAAATAAAAGTGGAAAAATTTATTGGTTTGGACTGAATTTGTGGACATACTTAAAACTTAGCTAAGGGATCAAAAGCATTGTATGTTGTGAAAAGCATGGAGACTGTGGCTAAATGGGACAGGCCCTACAGCTGGTTAGTGAGGTCTGTGAAAGGAAAATGATGGCTGAGTGACCAGCAGAACAAGACCTGTGCATGACAGAAGCTGTACATATACTTTTAACATAGCAGTGAATGTGTGTTTACTATCACACTGGTTTGTCCTGTCAGGCAGACCAGTCACCTATAATTCTTGCATAAATTCAGTCTCC
Source organism: Atrichornis clamosus (assembly GCA_013400975.1). Lineage (NCBI taxonomy): Eukaryota > Metazoa > Chordata > Aves > Passeriformes > Menuridae > Atrichornis > Atrichornis clamosus. Next base: position 126,678 of record WBMZ01007816.1, on the reverse strand, counting down.
CCAACACTGTAATTTTGTCATTTACTCTGGCAAAAGACCTGAATTTCTCCCAACTGGCAGACAAATTAGACATTATTTGACAAAAATAAACAAATTTCTGTGAGACATGATTCAACAATATAAGATCCTAGATAACAGGTTTTGGTACATACTGTACAGTACTTCATAGTTTCAAAATTGTGTACAGGGGATCATTTAATTAAAACCTATTCAACTGAAAATCCTATTTATCTGAAACAAATGTTTGTCCTATCTATAATATCAACAAACTATTCACATGAGCAACTAGCAATAAACAACAGAAAGATGCACAATGAATGTCAATTAACACAATTTGCTATCAAATAAACTTGCAGTTTATGTATACAGCTTTAGCACCGTCCTGTGTATCCATTATAAAGGTCAATTAACCTCAATTGCAGCTAGTCAGCTTGTTCTAAAACAAAATCAACATAAGATACCTTTCATTTTTTTTTAAATCGGCATCTCAGCAATTCGGTTGCCTGGCAGTGAATAACTTCTAAATTGCTAAAAGTCTTTGCTCAAAGTTTTATGTTAGGAAATGTCAAAAAAAAAAAAAAAAGAAAAAAGAGAGAGTGAGATTGTCTGAAATTGTCTAGGTATCACAGTGTGGCTGCATAAGGCTTTAAAAAATATTCATTATTCAGCACATAATCATGGATTCGGAACAACAAAGAGGTTTGGTATGTGTGTGCCTCAAAGGATGAAAATCTTCCTAAGTAAAGCTTTCGATGCATACACTAATCCAAGACTACACTAACAAATCTCTTGAAATGGAAATCCTTGCTGAAAATGGCCTGTGTGCTTTAAACACTATCAAAGGGTTGCTTTCCCCCTCTCCCCTTTGGCTGCAGAATGTCAGCATTTATGGTAAAAGTCAATCAGGTGCTCACTTGTTCTGCTTAATCAGGAAGAAGTGGTACCACGTGAGCACTGGGAGCGCTCATCTGGAATTGCACAAGCATCACTAACTCAAAGGGCCATCAATGCTGCAGAAAGCAAAGGCAAGTGGTTAGAAGTCTGACATGTTGGTCTGTGAGAGAGGCATATGTGTAACATTTTAAATGAGAATATTTGCAGTCACACTTGAAAATACAGGTGAATCACTGGACTAAGAGAAATGCTACTTTTCTCAGATGTTAATCATTACATTGTTAATTAAAAAAAAAAAACACAAAAACACAACACACACAAAAAAACCCAAACCCAAATTAAAACTCCAAAAAACCAATATGGATTATTGATCACTTTGCAGGACATTCTCCAGCAGCCATTCCAGTCACTAACCACTGAGTTAAGCTTATATCCAACCTGTCAGTGTTTGAGAGGCTGTTTAACTCAATTCTTAAAAAAATAATGGGCAAGGTGGTGGCTGACATGATGAATCACAATTCTGGCCCTGCCAGATGCTTCTCCAGTCTTTTTAAAGCTGATGATAGTTACAGAATGACTACAGTGGTGTCTCCTCTCTTTAGAAAAGAAATCATAGGAGACTGTACAAAGACCTAAGGCAAGAGAAGATTGCCTTCTCGGTGCGTACAAACACACCTTCCTTGTCAGAAGGTTAACAGGGGCTCTGTGCTTTCTGTGTCCTTTATGAACTTTGCCTTTGCTGTAGGCAGACAGCGTTCAGTGCTACAGAGCAATTTTTCCAGTACTACTGCTACTGAGACTCATGGAATAGAAAAAAAAAAAAAAAAGAGCCAGAACTTTAGAACATAATTATACCAGACATAAACCTGTGGGAAAAGGCTTTGTTTTCTGGGTAAAATTCACCTGTGTCCCTAAGGCCTATGAAATACTTATCTATGATTGTAGTCTGAAAATTACAGTCTCTTAACTACATTAGAGTATCCTGACTCACTGCTTCATCCTACTTCAGTGCTTCATTCTTCCTAGAGGTGATTTTTACTTACCACTTCATTGCTACAGCAAACATCAAATTGCATTACACTGGATTGCAGCAGTAAAAAGAACAACCAACATTCATAAAAAGGGAAGAGTCATATCCCTGGCTAATGTGTACAGGCTTTCAAAACTCAGCTACAAACATGAACACAGTTCATGATTGCAGAAGCAGCAAAAAGTTTTCATTTTTTCACATTTCTTAAAGAAGCCTTCCTAAAAACAAGTTGGTGTCTGAATCTTAGCATTATGGTTTCAGCGTGAGATGACAGAATGAAAACAGATACTTGGCTTGACTAGCTAACGGTGAATGGTTGATCTGTACAGACCTGGCAGAAATCTTAAGCTAATCCTTAAATTTCATGTAAAAAGAGGAAGTGTTCAGTTATTGATCCAGGGTACGTAGAGATGTTGCAGTTCCTTCAACTGAAAAAAAAATAATATTTACTATTATTCCTCTCTAGCTGAAAAACTTTGCAATGAAACAGTTCTGTTCCCTCGTAAGAATTTGCTAGAGGAAAACATTCCTCATAAATCCTGGGGCTTGGTCTGGTAACATTATGAAAAAAAGACCACCTGAGTCAACCAGCTTGATGTAAGGTAATACCTCCTAAAAGGCATCCTGAACATCATCAGGGTCTTGTGAAACAACATTTTGATTAGCTAAGTGAAAATGAATCACAAGTGTTGGCATACAGCTATGCTATGGTTTTATTCAAAGAATGATCAATCAGTGGCAGAGTGATGAAACATTAAACAGACAGATCAATTCCAGACATTATATTCTTACAGGTCTCCTAGATCCTCTACTCAAGATCTGATAGTTTCCACAAGACTTATCAGACAGGGATGATAATTACAAAGATATGGTAATTGAGGGCATTAAATCAAGCGTGTGAGCTGGATCTGCTGTCACAGCAAGAACTTCTTCACCGAGAACTGGCAGAGAAGGATTTTCTTCCCCCGTGACTGGCACAGCAGGATCCTCATCCAGCCACTGGCACATTAATAGGTCCCACTTTAAATCTATCCTATCTACATGCTGTTGAAGTAATTCAGTTAATTGTGTGCATCAGTCTTGGGAAAATCTTTCATACTGCTATGCTTGGATGAGTAGGGGAGCAATCAAACACTGAGGGGGCACGGCTGCCTGCTAGACCTGGAGCCACTGCCTCAGAGCCAAGAGTCCACTTAGGCAGCAAGGAACCAAGCAGCCCACAAGACCAGCTAAGCTTTTAAATGCTATAAATTACTCAAGAAGGGACGTGCTGTAAGCATAAATGTTCACCAGGGCACACAGCACTACACTGGGGGGAAAGCTAGCCAGAGTATGACTTGGCAATTTAGAGAGTTTGGTACTAATGTTAGTTTATTAAATTTCTTTTTTTTAGTTTTAGGTGGAAATAGAAAAGAAAAAAGAAGAAAAAGAAAAAGAAAAAGGAAAGAAAGGAAGACTGAGTAAAACCAAAAGAATTGCAATGAAGGCCAGACAAAACATTCACCCTGACAGCTGAGACACAGTTCTTCTACAGACTGTGCCAATATTGACTTCCACATAAAGTCCTATTTTTTTATAGAAAAGGTTAACCTTCCACAATTTACTTACTCATGAAATATAAGGTGAACAGAGACACTAATGCAAATGATCCAGTATATTAAAAAATGCATTGAGCCAGGAAACATTCAAAGTTCTGTTATAAATTATCTTTTAAGGTCTGGATTAGTAGACATAGTGGCTGTGCCAAGCCCTATTAACTGGAATAGATGGATTTAGAAGGAATCTTCTTTTAGGGCTGGTCTCTAAAAGATATAGGGGCTTTCTGTCCCACTCATCCTTCAAAGATTATTTTTAAAAAGGGTTATAGATAGCCTATCATGTTGTTAAGAGCTGAGTAGCAAAGTATATATGGGCAACCAGAAGTATATATTTCAAAGGAGTAAGGTGTAATAACAACTATTTGATCCCTGTCCCATAAAATGTCCCATATCATTTATAAGGGTGGGGGAGAAAGAGGCTAGGTTGGCACGGTCAGCTTTTGATATGAACTGAAAGTTATGGGTCAGGGTGTTTTCCTTCTCTTACTGCCCTCAGACTGCAGTGGGATCAGCAACCAAAGACAAGCAGCTGATCTGAATAATAAAGTTTTTCTGCTTCTCTCTCCAGCCTGGGGCACCAGAGAGATAAGTTCACACCTCCCTGTTTTATTTTTACTACTATTGCACTGAGTCAGAGAATTTTTGGTAATGCTGGGATTTTGAAAGAGCAGGAATCTATGAGGGACTTTCCCCAGATTTCCCACTGACTGGGGAGCTGAAAGGCCTGTAGGTGTTACTTAAGGCTTGATTGCATGAAGTGGCAAATATGGGGTAGTAATACTGTGCCAGGTGTCTGTGCAGACAATTTTATTCTACTGTAGCAATTCTTTCCTCTTTAAGGTGAACCTAGGGTTGCAGTGGAAGGTTATGTACAGATCAGTTCCAATTAAACCCCAATTACAACCCCCTTGCACATATTTCTTGCAGGAGGCAAAAAGAAAATTGCAAAACTCCAGATTCAGAGAGCTTAGAGATGGAATGAATCCGTTTCCCTATGGGAAGGACTGTCCCTTAGTAGTCAGGTTTACAAGGTGCCAACTTTTGCTGAGATGAATGGAAAGGTTTTCATGCAGAGTGGGACAGTCTTTAAAATGAACTATACTTTTCCTTTAAATATGAGTAATGTCCTAGCCAGTGAGAAGTAAAAAGGACAAAAAGAGATGAAAAAAAAAAAATCTTTTCTTGGGTGGAAGATCTGATATAGAGATATTTGCTATGTAGGCTGTGCTGAAAACACTCTAATACTTTGGAGGGACCATTCTGGTTTAGTTTACCTGCTGTGATTGAGGCAGAACAGGGTTAGTATTGAGACAGCAAGAGAGAAGAATTTCCTCTGGCAGGTGTATTGACCCTGGCTGACAAGAAATGCCAAAGAGATGCCAGATTTGAGAAGAGGTTTGAGGAGACCTTGCTCCAGTGTCTCACCTTCAGTCAGTTTATGTGAATCCAGTGTTGCATACCTTTGCAAAGCCAAAGGAGACAGCAGACTATGCAGTCAGCTGGTGCTGAGTTTCACAGTTCTCTGCTCAATATGTGAAGCTTTTGTGAGGGCCATTCAAGTTCAGCAGTCAAGCACGGAGCAGACCAGACACCATGTCCTCACATGTTCACTCTTTGCAAGCTGCAGGATTGTAATACTGCATGAAGTACCATTCAGAGCCAAAGCTGGCTTCTCCTACACCTGCCAGAAGGTAAATTAGCAGTAGTGATATTTTACAACTACAATTTCTCAGTTGTTTTAAAGTCAGTCAGTAACTTAGGTGGTTACTTTCTTAGCAAGAAAAGTGCTTGTGCAGTATATGCCCAACGTGCTCTAACTATCTGGCATTTAATCATGCTTTTTAATTTAACTGAAAAAGGTAACTCCCCTTGTGTCTAGTCTCTTCAGGAGGTGACTTACTTCCTGTGTAATTTCCCTTTGTGCGGCATGAAAAACAGCTATGCTATTCATCTCTTCCTGTCTCCTCATTTTTAGCTCAAAGGTATAGAGCTGGGTACTGTTGCACATTATGCCAGAGGTCTATTAAGCAGCATACTGGTGCACCGAGCTGGAAAAATGTAGCAGGCAGTGATGCTGGCTGCATTCAGCACGAGCCTCGTAAATCCTGGGCACATTCTCTGCATCGCTTCAGAGGTGCAGAGGTAAAAGAGAAAAGCTGTGTTACCTGCATGCATGATTGATTGCCTGAGCTGGAATGTCCCCTTAGACTGCGCTGCTGCTCCTTTGCACCGTTGCTCCAAAAGCCATGTCAGCAGGGAAGGCAGAGACAAGGAAGGGAAAGAAGGGCCAGGGGATGTGCCCAGGTTATACCATCCGTATTCACTGGGATTAAGGCCTTGGGCACACTGTTAGATGCTACACAAGAGCAGCTCCCTGGCTTCCCCAGCCTGGTGCGGGCTGGCAGAGTTAGGAAGCCATCACCAGTTTTTCACTCTGCTTCAACAAACGTGGACTCAGCAAAGCCGGATCTCTGGCCCAGCACTTGTGCTGAACACAGAGCCTGAGATGTGGGTGTATTTTTACCACTCACAGTCTTTCTCGAAGCCTGAGACTGGAAACATTTATGCAGAATTCATTTGCTGAGTTTTTAATTCTTTGCAGGCAAAACAGTGTGTCAGCAGGTATTGTCTTGCTCTCTGAAAGAAGTAATCATCTTCAGCAGTGCTTCCAGTCAGAGGGTCTCCAGGGCCAACTCCAAGCTCTGCAAAGTCAAAGGGGAGGTTTGAAAGAGAGGGCTCTGGATTCAGCTCCAAAGCCTGTCAAACATTTTAAATATGTCACATGGCACTCCTTGGAAAGCATAGCTGTCCCTGTATCTTGGGCGTAAATTGTAACATAGAGTGACATAAGTTTTGTTAAAGGCTCTTATGCAGAATGGTGGTGGTTGATATTAAGAATTGTATCCTGTGTTTGCCTATGTTCTCCTTGGATGATGTAACTCTGAGGTACAGCACCTCAGCTCTCGCTGCTGTGAGCTGGCACAGAATTTGGAAATAACCTCTTGGCTTCCATCTGCAAGGGAGCTTCAAATCAGTGCCCGCCTGTCATCGGCAGAGAGCCACCACCTGTGAGGCCACACTGCCCCTCCAGTTCCATGCTGCCGGACAGCCCTCCATAAGAGCCTCACCCCTCAAACCTTCCACACCAAGTGCCCAAACAAATTTCAGAAATGATGCTCCAGCAAACTGTTCATGGTATGGGCAGGAAAACAAAATAAAACCCCTTGCCTTGATAACTTTTTCTGAGTGAAGATAAATACATCATGGTATGGGCAGGAAAACAAAATAAAACCCCTTGCCTTGATAACTTTTTCTGAGTGAAGATAAATACATTCTCCACTCGCTAAATGAGACTGAAAAATTTTATGTGCTCTTCCTCCTCTGACCCTGCTATTTCTGTCACCAGCATGCTGGTGGCAGCCACCCCCCACTCCCCAGACCCATCTTTCCCACCCATGAGAGGCTCCCTGTGCTGGTCTCCAGAGCTGCAGTGGACTGGGAAAATCCATGGCCAAAACACAAGGCTTGGCTCCCAGCAGGCCAAAAGGGCAATGGTGAATCCACACTAAAAGTGGTGGGGTGTGTCTCAGCCAAAGGTGAGCCCTTGGCCAGTGCTGCCCACACACTGCTCTGTGCCACGGGCCTGCAGCTGCCAGCCCAGGCTCAGTGCTTTGCTTTATCCCAGAGCCAACATGGAACTGCGGGGAGACAGCAGAGACACTGCCCACCCCTCCATGCTGCGAGCGTATGAAGAGGGGAGCACCTCCCCTTTGGAAAGGGGAATAATGAAGACATCAGGATTTAATTTATTCATTTTTGCCCTAAAAACATTGCATCAGAAAGCTCCTGTTTTCTGCAGGGTTGCAGAGGATAACAAATGGATGAGGAGGCCAGGGGACTGAGCTCTGGCAGCCGAGGCAAGAGCCGTGCTGAGGAATACCTCATGTTAAACAAGCAAGATAATTATTCTGCTCTACTTAGCACCAGCTAGGCCTCATTCAGAGAGCAGCACTCATTTTGGGGCACCACATTTTAAAACAGACAGAGACATTGGAGAGAGTTCAGATGAGAGCAACAAAAATGATTGAAGAGTTAGTAAATAAGACCTCTGAGAAAAGGTTACGAGAGCAAGAGCTGCTCAGTCTGGAGGAAAGAGGGCTGAGGGGAAGCATTACTGTCTACAAATATGCAAAGGGCTATTACAGAGACAACGCAGACCAATTATTCTCATTAGAGAACAAGAACAGAACAAGAAGCAATGGGTTTAAGATGCAGCAAGGGGGAATTTAGATTAAATATTAGGCAAATGTTATAACTATTGGAAAAGTCAGGCAACGGAACAAGTTAACAGTAAAGTTTGTGGAATCATCTTTACCGGAGAAATATGTGCTGAGATGAGAGACCCATCTGCCAAGACTAGGCTAAGACTAAGGAAGTACAAGTCTCTTCTCCATTGCACAGAGGTGTTCTTGAGCCCCTCACAGACAGACAAGGGTGTCTCCTAATAAACAGAAAGGAAAATGAGGAGTTTGTGCATACACACATGAATGTGTATGTATGTGAATACTGCTGAAATTAACACTATACAACAAAAGAAACGCTTCAGTAGTCACAGTCCTTATTGTTATTCCATATTTGGTCCCAAGACACCATGTCTCCACAACACTCTTTCTCCAACACTAAGGAAGTCGTGACTAGGACATCCATAAAACCATGTATATTTATTTTTGGGTTCCAGTTCTACATTATTTTTTCCATGGGATGGTGAGCTTGGCAGGAAGCTTACAGAGCTTGATGTACAACCAAAATAACACACAATGTGGAAGTGCCATGGATGGCCAACTGTGTTACTGCATTGATGCTACTGTGACAGCTCCATCATTTCACCTCTGTGAGTGATCTGTGTAGTTCAGATACAACTGAACAACTAAAACCAGGTCCTTTCTACTCAATGGTTACCTTAACTGCAAGCCAGAAATCAACCGAGGCACAAACCAGGGACCGCAGTTGGCAGTCACTGACTCACTCCTACTACTACTTGTAGTGTGAGAACACTGCAGAGCCTGAGAAATGCCACTATGAAATAGAGTGCAAACAGAGAAATAGCTGTATCTGAAGCTCAAACATTACCTTAAATTTAGATTATCCCTACCACTTCTGTGATGTCCTCAATGCTTTGAAAATCACACAAGTAACAACTGTCCTTTAGAAGTCTAATAGCTATCAATACATTTGGTGAAATCTTTCTAAAACATTAACTTCACCTTTTGTCATTAAAAGAATGTCCAACCCAAACCAAAAAAAGCTCCAACACTAGGCTCACTCTGAATCTTCAAAAGCTATTCTGATAATTTGGAAAATTTGGGACTAAATAATACAATTAATTAATTAAATAATTAAACAATTAAATAATACAATTAATGCTGATGTACCATTTACAGTGGTACAGTGGTGTACACTCTACAGTGAGGCTTTATGCTGAAGTTTTATAAATTTATTTGAAACAGAAAAAAAAAACCAAGGCAGAGCTATCATAAGCAAAGTGTGAGTCCAAATGTGATACTGAAAAGAGTGACAGTGTAGTCAAGCACAAACTACTTATTTGCTACTATACTGGAGTTGCTCAGAAACACTCCTTTCCTTGCTGTAGGTCAGTGCTCTGGAGAGGTTATCACCACTGACCAAGCTCTTTGCAACATTCTTGTGAGGCTATCGTAAAGTCAGGCAAGAAGCATGTGCTGATAAAGAACTGATTTGAAATGTCAGCCTTATGGGAGGAGGTGCAAGCACAGCTAGCCAGCTTTTTCTTTTCTTTTTTTTTTTCCTCAAGTACAAGAGGATTAAAACCTTCCTGGTCAGGAAGAAAACCCTGAGGAAAAGAAGCCAAAAGTCTGACAGGGCTATGAACCTCATAGCCTTAGCAATAATTTTGCAAATGACTAATAATAAGGAGTCGATAATCCAAAGGATGATCTCTGAAGTGAAGAGCACCAAATTACTTTGGGGAGAAAATCAATTATCTCCTTTTGTGGCTGCACAGCCTACAGTATGCAAATGCATGAAGTTACCATAGTCACAGAAACCTGAGTATCAACTTAAAAGAGAAAAAAACATAAGGAATTTCATAAGAATTCCTCAAAAAATATCCTCTTCATGAATGGATGCATATCTGCTTTATGGACACAGCTGCAATGTTATTCTGATATTCTTCATTATAAAGGCTGACAGCCGTCTACATATGTCAGCATCTATGAAAGAGATGCTGCATTTAGGGTGAAAGTAGAATGGGGTGACTGGGTCTGGAAGGCAGTACAGAAATCAAATTATCATCAAATATTGTGGGCAGATTTTTAACATCTCTTCTCTTGCTGAGTGGTGTCTTACTCCATAACTGGGTCACTGAAATTAATGGAACTAAGTAAAACAGTACTGAATGTGCCTTAGAGCATCAGAGTCTGACCCACAGCACATATTCAAATGTCACCTTGTATTTTAATGTATCTCAGACTTGAGGGGCTTTAAAAATTATTATTAATTTAGAAATAGACTTGTTATTGGGATCAGGCTCTTTTTTTCACTAGGAGCTCAAATGTCTTCAGAGGAGATGTCTGAACATTTGGCCACTTGTTACTAAAAATCCCATTTCCATGCCTGTGTAATCCACATTCCCTGAAGGTTTTGAGAGCAAGGAGCTTATTGTTGATGAAAAGGGAGAAGAGCAGCCTAAGGGCTGCTTGGGAACTCCAGATGGACGGAGGTCTCCAAGGGGAGGGTGCATTCCTCGAGCATCTGCTGGTGAGCCAGGAGGAGGCTGCATGGGACAGACCTCATACACATTGCAGTTAAGCACCGGGTTTAGGGACTTTGGTTAAAATGCATTTAACCTTTGGATTTAAGGATAAAATACTATTATCCCTATTGGGGGATAACCAACAAAAGGACTGTATCAATTGTGCTTGGAACGATGAGTTTCCCTAATTGCAAGCACTGCCCTTACGACCACACTAGGGAAACCTTGAAAAGACCAGGAAAGAAATGAGACAAGAAAAGTTTTATCCAGAACATCTTATTTAGGAGCAAGGATTTTTCTCAGCCTCAGCGTATCCCTGGTATTTTCTAAAAATGGGAACAGAATGGTGTCACTTCTGAGATGTTGAAAAGAGCTGAAAGTACTTGGACTCAAGCCGTGGAGAGAGAGCAACCCAGCTGAGGGACATGGATAAGGACCTCCTAGCCTTATTACATGATTTGAGAGAAGGCCAGACACTTCTCTCAGTGCTAAAAAAAGGAAAGCAAAACAGTGAGAGATCTTTGTGCCCCACAGATAAATTTCCCCCATTCTGGAAAAAAAATTCTTAGACTTAACAGAGAAGATGGAAAAAGTATTTGTGAATTGCATCACTACTTATGTCTCTGAGAGACAGACTGGGCTAAGACTTCACTTGGAGGAGAAAGTCTCACTTAATATGACTTCACTGTTCCTCAAGCTTATTCTGTGACCCATTTTATATCTCTTTTATACCTGTTCTTCAGAGACACATGGGGCTGATTAACACCTTCACAGATAACATCATTTAGCATCCCAAGCTGCTGGGATAAGGCACAAAGCTGGAGTTATTTAAATATTCTTTTTTTTTTTTTAAAGGTAACTCCTAAAACCTGAATATAGAATCTACTAATACCTGTAATATTTTGCTGAAAGCATGGTGAGGTGCAAGAAGCTGCAACCTTGTCCAGTCCAAGGTCCACATGCCATGAAACCAAAGGATAGTTTAGGTCAGGCCATGAAGTTCCAGGTTTTCAGATACCCTCTCTGCTGGGGTGTTGCTGCTGAGCTAATTTTCAGTCCTGAATTAAAGTGACACTGCACCAGCATAAGCACTAAACCTTCACTGAGGGAACTCTTCTTTTTACATTGGGTAAAAACTACAGCCGAGTGGCTCTCAAAATCAACATTTATGGCAAAACCCAGTCAGTCTTTCCAGAGAAAGCTGGAAAAGAACTGCTGTGCACGGGGTGCCTCAACTAAACTCTTCACTCTTTCCGAGCAGCACTCAGTTAGGAACACTTGCCAGCTGTAGTATACGATGTGCAGTAATATCAAAAATATGTATTTGGAAATAAACACTAACAGCAAGATGCACAGACTGCATACCATCTCCATGCCACTGATATCCCTTTGCTTAGGACCATTCATTATAAGAACTACCACAGAAATACACTGATCTGCCTAATATAGCAAGCCACAAGAGCTGTCTCAGAAGGAGGTGCTATGAAATATTTACGTATATTAATTCTCTGAAGGCACTTATGGCATGCTTAGGCCTTAGAAAAGTTTTGTTCTACCACTCATTTTGTACAAGTTGGCCATTACCCTGCACCTTGAAAATCAGTACCTTTTCCATCAGATTCTGTTCTTGCTCTTACTGTCAGCCTTAAAGTCCAGTCTGCGGCACCCTTATCATTTAGCCTTTTATAAGACAGATCTCATCAAGAATTCAGTTCACCAAATCTTGATAAGAATTTCTCTTTTCAAGTAGCAGATGGACTATGTATATATATTTAAAGATAACATGGGAGTTGGTTGCCTTAGGAACAGGATCTTTCAGCCATTGCATTTAGTATTTGCTCAGCACTGGAAATGTACACAGTATTGAGAAGAAATACAGTATTTTTATTAGTCTGCCCCTGTGTATATGCCCATCAGCAGCAAATGCACGCTGTGTAGTTTGACTTTCCATTTCTGAGTTATGTGAAACCTCTGAGAGAAGAGCAGGCAGAAATGAAACCAGGGCACCTGGTGCAATATATTTTTGTTACAAGTGTTTAGAGAGAAAAAAAAAAACCTGTTGTGAGAGTTTAAAGCACTGCACTAAAGATATTCCTTGTCTCTCAACAATATCTCCAGAAGCAGAAAACTATAAAAGCATTTCTATTCTGTGGTTTCATACTCTGCTCAAAACAAATCTACAGAAAATAGTTATGAAAGAGGATATTTATACAGTGACAATTTCCACAACTGCATTAATGTGCAGTACAAGTTAACAAGAAGTGTTAAAATGCTGTTTTACTTGGCATTTGGGGGGATGGGGGTGGGTGAATATACATTTAAAGGGCTATTTCAAAGCCCACTCCAGTCTGGGCAAAACAAGGCACCAGTAACAGCTGCATCAGTTAAAATGCAGGAGAAATTAAGTAGAATAGATCCATTTAATGTTGGGGCCAGACAGGATGCCAAAAGGTTTACATCTCTTCTTGTGCAAACATGCCATGGGATTTTTCATCCTCCCAGCAAGCATCAGAGTTGCCTTCAGATGTTAAGCACAAGCCCACCACCTCCAGCTGCCTAGTGCCTCCCGGGAGCTACCTGGGGACAGAGTGGATATACCACAGCTCCGAGCCCTGTCCTACCTCTGGGAAGTGCAAAGCCAGGCATGGCTTTGTTCCGAAACAACACGCAAGGACCCACTCGGCTTTGATGGATTTTATTTCAAGACCCAAGGACTGAACCAGGCCCTTCTGCTTGGAAGTGCAAGAACATGTAACCCAAGGCCTTAGAGTCTCAGATGTGCAGGGCTGAGGCTGGAGGTTTAACTGCAGGAACTAACCTGAGAGACTGTTTCTTCTGATAGTCAGTGCATTACCTCTTGCTCTTAGGGTAACTCAGATATCGCACTGACAAGAAATCCACTCCTGGGGTTCTCTCTCTCATTATAATTTCAGAAAGTGTAAAACACTTCTGTATTATAGTGATTTAATATCTGATATGGCCTCTGTCACAGTGTTATATCACACCCTTACAGGATGATGGACTCCAGTCTAATATGGCTTTTCCTTCTCTAACTGCTGCAATTCTATATCCATTTTGCAATTCAGATGGAATAGACCCTGCTCAGACAGAAAAGCAGAATGTTATAATCAAGTAGAAGAACTTAAATGAAATTGCAGACAACATTTATTCCGTATTAAAAAAATAAGAGCTGGAAAATAGATGTTCAAAAGGCACAACAGCAGAGACAGCAGGTTGAATCAGGCAGTTCAGCTATTTTAAAGCACTATCCAACAAATGCAGCTTTTTCTTCCATGATGAACAGTTTTCTCCCCAATACTGACTTTCTCAATTTTTTTTTAGCACTAAATATTGTTGCAGGATGGGTTTGCAATTAACTTTTGGGTTAACTGCTGAAAAGGAGCCCTGAAGACTGAGCTAGCAGACGCCATTATTGGACTTTGCACTCCCCCCAGAGGGGCAGGAACATGATTCACTGTATTCCACATGCAGGGCTCTGCTGCTGATCCATGAGCTGGGAAAGCCAGTGGTGCCACACAACGTTGGTGCAAGGGAGGCTACAAAGCACCCAGCTGGATGGGGATCAGCAGCAGGAGGAGCAGAGAGGTGGATCCATTTCCCAGCAGAAATCACTTCCCCCAAGTCAAGTAAAATATTTGTGTTTAAAAAGAAGTGTGCTATTTTCCCCCATTTCCATTGCCATCCTTCAATATAAGATAGAGAAAGCTTCATGATTCTGTCAAAAGTGGAGAAAACAAAAGATAGATAATGCACATAGTTTAAAAATGGCATAGAGATGGCAAGCTGCTTTGCCTGACAGGCCCTCCATGAATTATCTCATTATCACAGGCTACAAACTAAACTGCATTTTTCTTGGGACTGCCTTTTACAGAAGAGCTCTGCTCCTGTTTATCACACACTTGAGCTAAAATTTATCAATCTGCAGTAGAAAAAAGTAAAGAGGAGTTCTGAGAACTGGGGAAAGGTTTCAGCTAGTAAAGCTTTTTGTCTACTAAACTCTCAAAAAAAAATAGGCTTTGCTTGTTCTGATCAGATTTTAGGGCACGCAATTCAAAACTAGAATACATAAAAGTCACACAAGAAAGAGGCTTATCCATTGAATTCTTGCCCACACACAGAAATCAAAAAGAAGAAACATAATGGCAGTGAATTACCAGCCCTCAGTGATTGCAGATAACAGCCAACTCAATGCTATTTTATGGGAGATCTATTGCACAAAATCAAATTACCAAAGAGATTTAACTATTTGGCTCCCAATCATAAAACCTTTGGAACTATCTGGACATGCTGTGTTTTCCATACATTGAGCCAGAATGTGTAATCCAACTTCAAAAAGCTTCATGTTAGTAACTCTCACTACACAGAGCATGATATACAACTACTGTTTTGCTTTAAATGAATGTAATAACAATAAGGATCTAGATACAGATCTTTCTATTTGGATAGATTTGGAAATTGCACACCTTTCTTTTCCATTTGTTTTTGTTGTATATTTTGATATGCATATTGGGGTTTTAACTATATTTTTTTTGATTGGCACAGCACTATATATCTGTATCTATCCTCTACAGTGCTTCTGTCATACCTAACTGCTTCTGAAATAAACACACAGAGAATGGTTACTGCAGCAAACAGCAGAAAGAGAAGGACAGGCAGCTTGTTGTATTGCTCCTTGGATCCTTTTCAGCAAAGTGAGGGTAAAGTATTGATGTTGCATGATGTGAACTGAATCTACATCTCCTTGTGAGAGAGAGGACAGCTACAGTGGGAGTAAACAGGTAAGAAAAAAAAGAAGTAAGTTTGTTGTTTCAGCAGCTGAAGCTGTCAAGGTCCTTAGAAAAGGGAACATCTGAAAGAATTGGCATCTGTCAGCTCTGCTCACTTTGGGACTGACTGACAGCGAGAGAAGAGCTATTACACTGAGATGGGAAACGTTTGGGGCTTCTCCAGAAGATATGAAGAGACGCATTCTCTGTCCCAACAATTCAGCAGAAATTAATACACTTCTATTACCTCTTCCTGAGATTGGGAAATCCCTCTCTCACACCTCACACTGCTGTTTAATTGCAGTTATGGGTGCATGACAAGAGCCACAAAGTCCTTTGTGCTATGTGCTACAAACAGAAAAAAAGAAAAAAGCAGTCCTGCCCAATGAGACTGTTTGCACACAGTCAGAAATGTTTCTTAGAACCACGACATAAACATGCTGTTGCATTTTTATCAGTATTTTGTATTTGGCAAAAATATTCTGAAGCTTAAGGGCTCAGTGCCCACAAATATGCTGGCACACAGATTTTGCATATCTTGTAAAGTCTATGACTGTGCTGGGGTGTGCATAAGCAGTAGCTGATTTTTCAAGCTCTTGCATATCTGAGCAGCAGGACTGAGCCAAAAGCATGGCAATGAATTATGGGCTGCATGAAGGTATTGATACAGTCCAGCAGACGTACCCACAGAGCAATCATTTAAGAATGAGAGAGAAAACTGGCACAGGACTTTTATTTTATTGTGATTGCACTGAAAGACTAATCTCTGCTTCTGTGGATGAATCATTTTCCCTAGCAATGCACACTTCTTCTGGAATGGCTCTAACTTTACAGTATCCGCTTCCAACAAACTTCTCTCCAGGCTAAACAGACACTTGCTACTCACTCGACAGTGCACGAGGGAGTGATGCTGAGAAAAGAAGACATGGTATGGCTAACATCTTTGCTTGTCTTGTAAGAGTAATCTGACTAACGTCGGAATGATTCCATCAATATTGTCAGAAATAGGTTTAAGAGCCCTCCAGGTACGTTGCAAGCCTTGGCACAGGGAACAACTAATGTGAAGTGGATGCCAATTGACCAGAGGTTCTGGGAAGGTACAAAGCAACACTAAGGACCTTGACTTAGGCCGATGACACAGTTTTTTTCTTCTGTGTTTTCAATATTTCTTTCTCTCTTTTAGACAGTCTAGAGTATAAAAGAAGCATGGTGGGATATGCTGTCAAGTGCTATTGGTTTCACATATCACAATCAGAAATGCCACCAAACTGAGTTTGTGTAACTCTGGATGAGCTTGTTCACATCTCAGTTGTATCTGAACCATGCATCCATTAAACTGAAGTAAGCTGGGCATTTATATAAAAATGGCAACTCTGGTTCCTACAGGACAGATATGTACTCTAAAGATCATTTGGAAATGCCACTACCACTTTGCCCAGTGAGCAAACGAGGACACTTCTCTCTGATGGGATCTTTGATAGTGCTCCTTAATACAGATTCCTGTCCTTAAAATAAGGGAAGAAGGCTGATGTTGTCATGAGCTCTCTGGAACAGTGTTTGAGATATCCTGGTTCAAACTGTATTGGCCCTCCAGGCTTGTTATCTGTTCTTGAATTCCTGACCTTCTGTGTTTCTTTGTTTCACACCGTGTAAAGAGGAATACATGTTCTTACCTATTATTTCTTCCTGGATTGGAAACAATATGGGCCAGAAAACTAGGTCTTCTAGGAAAATAGGCAGAGCATAGCTGCTCCTGAAGTACCATAACACCACTTCTAAGTGATGACTGAAATAGACCTCCTGTGCCAGTCAAAAGATTCACAGTAAAGCCCCAAAAGTTCTTATGCAGTGTACAAACCCACTGAAGTATTGTAGGTGATACCTTCAGGAAAAGAACTAATGTAAAATGGACACTCTATTACTTCAGCCTCAGTACTCCATTAAAAATAGGAAAAGCAGGACTTTTCTTTATCCCCACATATTGCAAAACTTCTCCTTTGCCTGGGAAGTTCGCTGTTCAGGCAGCTATATTTGAGTGCATTCATTCTTGTGTTTATCCTTTTGTTGCCATTTACAATAGACCAAATTGACAAGCCTGACTGACATCTGTATGGATTTCATATACACAGCAACAACAAGAATGAGGTAAAATGGCCTCCTGGGAGACTGCTGGGACTCTTGTTCATTATCATTATCACTGTCATGATTGGTGCAGATGATGAGACTCCCAGCCATCGCATCCTCCTTGTGCTCTTGCTGCTGCTCTGCAGCCCTTCATACAACGAGGTGCTGCAAACCATTGTACAATTCATCAGTTTTCCTGTCAGCCCATGCAGTACCATTCTCCCTGCTTCCACGTAGGACACCCAAGCTGAGCAGAAGGTGGATGATGTGTTCCAGACACCAGCAAACATCCAAGCCAAGACACGATTCAGCCCCACTAACCCAGGCTGCCATGGCCGGGGAGAGTTCAGCCAATCTCACAGCTGTCATCTGGCCTTGCAACACTGACCCACTTCACCATGGTCAGGCAGGAAGAGAAACTCTCAGTTACCAGACCAGTAAGAGCCAAACTGCTTTGCCTGTTCAATAAAATACCTCATTTTTTAATCATTATTGTTATTTTTCATACCACAGAAAGTTGTATCAGCATGCAAACCAACTGAAATTCAAGTAGAGAAGTGAGACCTGTGAAAATCTCATTTCTCTTCCAGGTTGTTTTTCCTAGACATCCACTGGAATCATGTTATACTTGTATCACTGCAACTGTACTCATGAGACGGGAAATAGTAATTCCATTGTTAACCTCAAAATTATTTCATGAGGGTTTGGTGAAATGGGTATGTTAATGCAATTAAATAAACTGTAATGAAAATGTGGCACCGTTTTTACGCCTTTACAAGACTTTGGATAACTGTTGCAAAAGGTTAATATGCTTTATATGAATTTGCAGGTATCTGTCAGACACCAAAAGCGATCTGGGGAAGGAATGCTGCATGGCAGAGACATCTGCTGGGAGCTCCTTGCACTCCTCTCACGCCTCCTGGTTCAGCTCTCCGGGGCTGCGGATCCTGGGAGCAGCTCCGAGCTGCTCCTGCTGCCCCTGGCTGGGGAACGGGATTCTGGCTAATGGAGAATTCAATACACACCTGTCCAGCAATGGCCAGTCCACAATGGGAGCCAGAAATCTTTAGGCTATATGCTGGAATTTAAATGGAAACTTTTGCATCTAAATTGAAGCTTTTACTCCTCTATCCAGCTGCCTGACATTGAACTGTCTGTCATGGGAAGGCTGGGCACTGGTGAAAAGCTTCCCTTTCCCAACCATATACAACAGGAGAAAATCAATGTTTTAATTAGGGAAAGGATTTACCAGTGACCTCTGTAATTTTGACAATGTGCTCACACTAGTCTAAGAACCTATTATTACCTAAGTTAAAAACGGAAAATGAGGTTTAAGATTCTAGCATCTCCTAAATTCCTAACCTCCTCAATTGCCTCCCTTCTCAGAGAGACATTGACTCTACTCTCCACCCTCTTTCCCTTCCTCCTTCATAGTGGGAAAACACAGATTGATTGTACTGGCTTGCTGGGATCACACTGTGCTTTGCTCATATCCTGGCACCCTGTGTTTGAGTTTTAGACACTGGCTTTAAAATGACTGAGACGCTGCGGAAAGCACTCACCAAGTAAACCCTGGAAAGAGGAAACCCTGTTTTGTGCAACAGCAGAGAAGAGGATGCTTTGCAAACTCAATTCCCTTTTCTCCAAGTGCAAGGATACAGCTGATGCAAAGCATCCTGCAAATGAAAACAAGCTGTATTTGACTGCACGCACACTGAATGCTTGAACTGTGTTTAGCACATCACAGGTGTAACGTTCGAGCAGTACTCCCCAGTGGAGCAGGATTTTTCCTGCAGACACCAGTTCACATCTGATGGGAGGCCGTTTTAAAACCAGTCTCTGCTCTTACATTGTAAGAACAACTCTCTCCCTCAAGCTACTTGCAGACAGAAACATGTTTACCTCCACCTATCAAAGCACCAGGGGAAAAGAACAGCCCATTGAAGGAAATTAATCCTCGAAAAGCATTTGAAATGTTATAAACAGCTTACTACCAGAGTGAACAGATGCACTAAGAAGGATAAACAAGCATTTGCCCAGTCCCTTGGAAGGAGTTGGCTGCACACCCCCTTCACACTCACACCAGCAGCAGGTGAGTGTCAAGGCCCAGGTGCCTGGTAGCCAAGGGCCACCTGATGTGGCCCAGCCAGCACAGCCCAGGTACCTAAAGCAAGCTGACAGCAGAGGCTGCTCGGGACTAGCCGCCCGTGTCACCACAGCACCCCCTCACTCAGGTGCATCCAGGGAAGCTTTCTCACAGCTTTTTCAAAAGCGTTATACAGGTCTGAACGTGCATTGCCCAATCTCAGGTGAGGGTGCTCAATGTGGCAGCATGTGCCTTGCCTGCAGTTACAGGGAACTGGTTAAAGCACATCATTTCAGGAAAAAAAGACCAGCCATCCCATGTCTGCCCCTAACCACATTTATGCTTCCCCTTGAGGCAGCCTGTGGGGGAGGAGCCACTCACAGCTTCCCCTCACAGTAAAACAAGCCTCTCCCTCCACTGCCTAATGAATATTGAATTATTCTGTGCAAAATCAAGCCATTTTCTTCAGAAATACTGAGTGTTCCCTTCTGCTCCTAAACAACCCATTCCTGGGTGCAGCACTCCCTCAAATAACAGAGGAAAAGGGAAACAGGTCTCTCTCACGTAACTGACAGTAGGGAAAAGAAGCTGATACAGAAGGCTGTGATAATGCCCAAAAACACCAGGGCAAGATCACCAGGATTAGTTCTGCCAATTTTGCAGATGCAAGAGAAGTCTGGCATCTGTGTGCAGAGCCCAGGAGTATCCATGAGCAGGTCCTGATAGGTCATGGAGAAGATGTGGGGGGAAAGAATTAGGTGCTTCTGGACTTCATCTAAGCTTGGCTGCTGAAGACCAAATGTTGCCTTCCGGGGACTACAGAGTACATGTGGTGGATTGAGCCTTCAAACTATGTAACAGCCCAAAACAGCTACAGGGGAGTCAGTGGCTTCTGCAGAAGCTTCTGGCATGACAGAGCTTTGCTGCAGGGCAGAAAGCCTGCTGAGATTCTCCCCTTGATTTGACTCCCAGGCAGGTGGCCCGTGCTGTGTAATTCTGCAGGGAACAGCCAGGCCTCCAGAGAGTCAGTCAGGTGGGGAGGCCTTGACTGACACACTGAATTTGTTAGGCAGCTTTGCTTTGGAGAAATAGAACAGAAATAACATAGGAAAGGGCATTTGAGTTCTGTCCTTCAGCAGGTATGATATCGAGTGATCCCAATGTCTATCAGAAGCTTAACATCAAGGACAAAAAGAAAAGCCTGGCCTGTGCTTCAGAAAAGGAAGACATCTCTGAAATGAGGAGTTCGTATCAGTATTTTTAAAACACATCCATACATATCTGCACTCTGCAGTGTGATATTTCAGATGGTCCCTATGTATTAAAACAGGTTGCTCTGAAATATCAAAACTATAAGCAAAATCCAGTTTGATTGTACACCCTGTTTGCACTAAACCTTTATTTTTTCTGCTCACCATCCACTGACAGTCACATAAAACCCAAAGTGCCTGCTCCTGAGTTATACGGATGAAGCAACACTGTAAACAACGATTACAAGTATCCCCACACTTAAGAATGAGACAATTACAAGGGTCCCACTTCAAGAAACATGATTAAAATATTTAACTCTTATGTACGGAAAAGAAATTAGTTACCTAAGTAATTAGAACACAGTCAGATTATGAGTCATTAAGGAGGCTGAATGGCTTCACCTTCTCTTACCCTTCCACAGTTTCTACCTTCTCATGCTGAGAATGAAGCACATCACTATAACTATGTTAACCAGAAGTGGAGGATGAACATATCTTTTACTATTAAGTTAACGGGGTGCCACTTTCTTTGCATATAGAAGAAGCTTTTAAGAAGTAAGCTCTTGGGAATTACTTTTGGGTTATGTGCCTTTCCATCACTTAGGAGAAACAGAGATGCTAGAGATGGTAACTGCAATAGAACTTATCTAACTTTTCTTCCACTATGCTATATGCTACCAGCTATTCCTTTATGAATATTTTTATTAAAAAGCTTCTAACTTAAACTATATTAAGGAAACACCAGATTCTCACAATTCATTTCTGCCTAAAACAGAAACCTGATCTGAAAGAACCTGAAAATCCATTACTCCTTATGAGAGCAGAGCATGGGGGAGGGACAACTGATGAGAAACAAACCCACATTGTACTTTACACTGTATTTCTTGGAGTGATTACCACTTCTGCCCCTCCAGGATGCATTTGAGAGGCAGGTTTCACCTGCATTCTCCTTACTTGTCTAAATGTGAGATGGGCAGGAAGGAAATCTCCCTTCGCATTGACACAAAGAGGGAAAAGCTGCCATGGCTGTGTCACTGTTGAGCCATTACACTGAAAGAACACCAGTAGGTTGCAAAAATGCATGAGAGTGCTTCAGAGAGAGGAGGTCAAACGTTTTTAAATGGGAAAGAGTAATCCCAGTACTGGAGACCTTAGTGCTCTCTCTAGATACAGAGTAAGAGAGCAATGCTCACATTTTAAGAGTCAGAAATAGGCAACAATTTGCCCAGAGAGTTATAGAGAATGAGAAGGGGGTTGTGTGAAAGAGGCTTTACAGCCTCAGAGGACGGATCCTGAAAGAAGGACCACCAGGGCTTTTACTGGAGAGTCTCGGGTCTTCCTGCTGAGTTGTGTTTCTGTCCTGTCTCTTATCTCCTGCTCTGTCACTTGCAGCATCTCTGGTCACCTGGCTGTCTCTTGTCTCCTGCTGTGTCTCCTGGCTGTCTCTGGTCATCTGCTGTGTCTCTTGTCACCTGGCAGGTGCCACAGGTCCCCGTGCCCTTTGTAATTCTAGGGATCCGTGCCAGTTCGCGTCTGGCACTGGGAGATTGTGACCTCAGACTTATGGACCACCGCCCCAAGAAACCAAATGACTCCAAAAAGAGTAGACAGTGAACAGTGATTTCTTTGTTTGCTAAAATGTGTATTTAGCATAAAGTCTTGAGAACTGGCGTGCTTGATTTGTGGGAAGCTTCTACCTTCCACTGCAGAATAAACAATTTCACCCTTTTGAACATGCACCTCTTGCCCGTGTAAGAGACATCGCAGCCAGGCTCAGTCGAAACCCTTGCAGAGGAGTGAACCTCGTGGTGCTTTCTAGCTGCTGAGCCGGCCAGCAGCTGAAAACCGAAGGAGGTAAAGGAGGATGTCCTGCTCCGGCAGCGCACAGCCGCGGTCTCTGACGCCGCATGCCGGCGGGAGGCGGCGGGGGCACCATGGCGCCGAGGCCCGGAACTACCGCTCCCAGCAGCCACCGCGACAGCCCTCCTGGAACTGCGCATGCGCCCCTCGGGAGGAGGGGCATGCACTGCCTCCCCTGCTAACGGGTAACGCGCCTCCCCGCCCATTGCCTGGTACCCTGCGGAAGCTGCCGCGCCGCGGTGCTCGATGGGAGTTGTGGTTTGCTCGCTCCTGGCAGCAGCCGGTGTGAGCGGGGCGGGAGGGACGTGCGTACTACTGTTCCCGGCGTGCCCCGCGCGGCCCGGAAGAAGCAGTCAGCATCCAGAGCCGCGGGCAGACATGGCGGGGCAGATGGCGGTGCTTGGTGAGGAGGGGGTGCGGCTGCGCCGAAGGGTCTTGGGGCATTGCGGGAGTTGTGGGGGGTTTTGCTGTGGCTCTCACGTCTTTCTGCTAGCGGTATGGCCCCGGGTTCGCTCTCCAGAGTGACACGGGCTTCCTGCGCTCGGTGCGTTCCGCTGTGTCCAATTCTGAGCTCCTCAGAACGAGAGAGGCATGGTGCTCTTGGAACGGGTCTAGCGGAGGTTCCGGAGATGATGAAGGGACTGGAACATCTCTTACGAGGAAAGGCTGAGGGAGCTGGGGCTGTTCAGTCACGAGAAGAGGGGACAGAGGGGACCTCATCCCTGTCTGTCAGTGTCTGCAGGGAGGGTCAGAGCAGGGACCAGGCTCTTCTCCGTGGGGCCCAGCAATGGGACAAGAGGACCGGGCAGGAACTGATGTCCAGGAAATTCCACCTCAACATGAGGGAGAACTTCTTTCCTGTGCAGTGACCGAGCACTAAACAGATCACCCAGAGAGGGTGTGGAGTCTCCTTGACTGGAGACATTCCAGAGCCACCTGGACACAATCCTGTGCCGTGTTTCTGGGATGATCCTGCTCAGGTATGGAGGTTGGATCAGATGACCTGCTGTGGTTCCTTCCAATCTGACCCATTCTGGGATTCTGTGAAAGCCAAGGTGCTCAGTGGTACGTTACTCAGAAATACCTCAGAGGATTCACATCCCAGAGCAGACCAGGGCGTTCTGACCAGCGTGTTTGAAGTGTCACTATGACCACCCTTACCTGTTGGCAAAAAAAAGAGCTCGCCTACTCTTTGAAATTTAACCTATTTACATTTCTTGTCGATATTTTGTTTGTTGGTGTTTTTTTTTGTTAATCCTCTGAGGCATTACTTTATGCTAGACCTTTGGGTTTCCTGCTGTGTCTGTTGATTATAAGCAAATTTTAAAGAAAATCAACCAAATAACAAACTATTCCACACTTAAGCTGATCTACCCCTTGACTTCAAGGCATAGAAAAGATTCAGAGGTGTGGGAAGATGCTTTTTTGGGAGCTATGGCTGAAATCGAATGTGTTAGCATGGTTTTGGGTCTCATTATTTTTAGACTTCCAGTGAAGCCAGAGGTGTTGGAATTGGGAGTTTGTCGTTTCACTGTGATTTTGTGCAGCCCCATTAACTCAATGTCCTTTTGGGGTAACTCATAAGTGACCCCCCAGAAGTGCTAATTAGCTGGTGTTACTGAAGTAACATGCAGAGAGAAAAACAGTTATTACAGTGTGATGGTATTTTTGGTTTGACATTCTCTTGGGCTTTTTGTTTTAATCAGTTTAGTATTTAATACCTAAGATTCTTGACTTCCAGCCACTCTCTGTTGAGAGAAAGAAATTAAAAACTAATTAGGTAGCTAAGCAGGCCCCAGAAAATAAAACCGCAGGAGATGCAGTGTGTAACACTGTGTCATTTGCGTTGATTTCTAGCTTTGCAGCAGTAGGTCTCTAACCCTGCTGTTCACAAATCTGTGTTTCAGGCTCTGCTGTCCTGGCTCTGCTCTTAGCCAGCTACCTGGCACAGCAGTATCTGCCCATGCCCACACCCAGAGTGATTGGGATCGACCTCGGTACCACTTACTGCTCCGTGGGCGTCTTCCTGCCCGGGACTGGGGATGTGAAGGTCATTGCAGATGAGAATGGGCACAACAGCATCCCAAGTGTTGTCTCCTTCACAGACACAGGGGTGTATGTGGGATATGATGGCCTGGAGCTGGCTGATGCCAATTCTCAGAACACCATATATGACGCCAAGAGGTTCATTGGGAAGATCTTCACTTCAGAAGAACTGCAAAGTGAAAGCAGCAGGTATCCCTTTAAGGTAAGCAGCCACCACCTTCAATCCCCTCCAAGCAGGAAGGCATAGGACACTATCCAGGCTGGTGCATGAATAGATCTAGAGCAGCCCTTCAAGAAAGCTTTGGGGATGCTGGTGGGTGAGAGCTGGACATGCCCCATCCCTGTGTGCTGGGAGCCCAGAGCCCCCCTGGGCTGGGCTGCATCCAAACCCCGTGGGCAGCAGGGGAGGGAGGGGATTCTGCCCCTCTGCCCTGCTCTGCTGAGACCCCACCTGCAGAGCTGCATCCAGCCCTGGGGGCCCAGCACAGGAAGTGCATGGAGCTGCAGGAGCGAGGCCAGAGAAGGGACCCCAAGGTGATCAGAGGGATGGAGCAGCTCTGCTGTGAGGAAAGGCTGAGAGAATTGGGGCTGTTCAGCCTGGAGAAGAGAAGGGTTTGGGGTGACCTAATTTTTACCCTCCAGTACCCCAAGGTAAACATCGAGAGAGACTATTGACAAGGGCCTGGAGTGACAGGACAAGGGCTTCAGACTGACATACAACAGGTTTTCTATTAGATATTAGTATAAAGATCTTTGCTGTGGGGATGGTGAGGCACTGGAACAG
Organism: Atrichornis clamosus; assembly: GCA_013400975.1. Lineage (NCBI taxonomy): Eukaryota > Metazoa > Chordata > Aves > Passeriformes > Menuridae > Atrichornis > Atrichornis clamosus. The sequence goes on along the minus strand of WBMZ01007816.1, from coordinate 101,429 downwards.
GTTGTCCAAAGAAATTGTGGATGCCTCATCCCTGGAAGTGTTCATGGCCAGGTTGGATGGAGCTCTGACCAACCTGGTCTAGTGGAATGTGTCCCTGCCCATGGCAGGGGGGTTGGACTAGATGATCTTAAAGGTCCCTTCTCACGTAATTCTGTGACACTTGAAATTTGTGTGAATGATAACTTGTCAGGCCTTGAGTCATTTGACTAAATCTGATATGCCTGAAAACCATAACAGGTATCCAGAGAGGGGAAGGAAATTGTTGTGGAAGTTATGTACCTCTGCATGATAACTGATAATGATTTTCCAGAAGACCCTGTTTTTTCCTACTGAGAAATGTGTTTCTGGGTAACCTTCCAGTCCCTTTTCTGAAAGGATAAATTTCAACTTGAAATGCTAACTGTGCTTTGCTGACACTTCACTTCTCCCTGAAATTCTAAAAAAACCCACAAACAAAAAACCAAAAAAAACCCCAAACCCAAAAAGCTTAAAAGTCACATCTTCTCTATCCCAATGTGTTTTGTCCTTCAGCACTTCACTACTTACTTGATCAGCAGCAGATTTTGAAAGCTGCTTTTAAAAGAAAAAAAGTATCGCATTCATTGAGCATGGTGCAGAATGGGCTGAAAAGAGACAAATCTTCAGGTATTGCAAGTAGTCTTTGAAGTCTTGTTAATTTTTGAATATTATTTAGGGAATGTGTTCCAGTACCAAGCTATTTGTTTCCTTCAGAAAGAGGAACTGATACGGTAACCTGATGATTAAAAAGCATCCCTTTTGTCTTTGAAGGCATTGTTGAAGTTGATTGCACAGTTTCTATGTCTTAAGTGGGGCACAGTGGGTGTTTGGTTATACTTGGACCCCTTAAGTGGCATGTTTTGCCTAATACTCCTAATCAAGAAATAAAAGTGATCCAGAGATGACAAAAGCATGTTTATATTTTTCCAGAATAAAGGGACTGTATGCAAATAAAACATTTGGTGGGAGCAGGTTAGGAGAACTTAGGAAAAAGACTTCTCACTTGGGGCTTGTGTTGCTTTATCCTTCTAGATTGTCAACAACAATGGATTAGCTGAATTTTCTGTGACAACTAATGAAACCTTTCACATCACTCCAGAGCACATTGGCTCTCAGCTGCTACTGAAACTGAAGAGAATGGCAGAAGCCAACCTTGGCATGCCCATTTCCAAGGCGGTCATCTCCGTGCCAGCAGAGTTTGATGAAAGGCAACGGAATTCTACCATTAAGGCAGCTAACCTTGCAGGTGATGTCTCTCTATTCCAGCGTTTTTCTTGGAGACCTTCAGGTCTGTTTCACTAACAGTGAGGTCTTTGTGGAGGATATAGAAATAGTGAATCATTGATAGAGAAGCTTAGAGTGGATTTATTGTTAGGAACAGCAGAGAACTTCTGAGTGCTGACAGGTGCAGCTGGCTAATGCAGACATAGATGGCTGGAAGAAGTAAGTTTTACTTCAGGGACAATAGTCTTTTTAGTAATCACCAAATTGGGAGACTGTATAGAGCAACCTTGGCCAATAATATAAACAGAAATAGAACATATGAAATAAATCTCCTCAGCAAGGTTTCTCTGGAAGAAATGGGTTTGGGCAAACTGTGGTTCATGATTTCACCCTGATGGTGAAGCAGTACTGATTTAGGATTAAATCAAGAAAAGAGTTAATTGGGTATTACTGCTTAGAAAACTACTTCCTTTAGATCTGACACTTTATTTAAGGTGAGTGTGATTAAAAAACCACAACAAGTAATGGCAGATGTCATTCTGGTGTGAGAGCTGCAGTGTTCTGAAGTGTGACCTGAGTGTTTCTTGTTGTCTCTGCTCTTTGTAGGGCTCAGCGTTTTGCGAGTAATCAACGAGCCCACAGCTGCAGCTATGGCTTATGGACTCCACAAAGCTGACGTGTTTAATGTTCTGGTGGTGGATTTGGGTGGAGGAACTTTGGATGTGTCTCTGTTGAACAAGATGGGAGGGATGTTCCTCACACGAGCCATGGCAGGTGAGAAAAATGCTTTTGTTTCTCAAGGAGTGGGAGGAAAGGTGCACTTGAAGTCACCATTGGAGGGGCTTTTTAAAACATACCAGCTGTGTCACAGAGTGTTCTCTCAATATGTTCTCAGCTGCTTTTCATGCAAAATTAGGTTTGTGACTGGTTTCAGGAATTAAGATCACAGAGTCACAGGTTTTGGCTGACTCAAAGGAGTAAGTTGTGGTTTGATTTTATCCATGGCTATTAACTTTTGTGCCCACTAGTAAAGTGCTGGTGCATAGTACAGTTACTTTGACTGCACATTTGAGGGGTCGGGGTTGTTAAAAATCTTTCTGTCACCTGTGTCTAAGGTGGGAATCCTCAGTGCTTTGGTGCATCCTCACCTTGTGTGTGGTGCCAGTTCAGGTGAGCAGGGTTTGGGAATGTGCTGTTAACACATAAGGAAGTTTTGTGATTCATCCCTTGGCACAGAGTTCTGGCAGCAATATTTGGTAAGACTGGAGTGAATACAGTTTCAGATGACCTGGATGCAGACAGGTGTGATGTGCAGTGCCAACTGTCTGTGTTGGCTTCAGCGAGCAAGTTCTCATGTGAGCTGCTGCTGCTGCTGAGTCCAATAAGAGCAAGAAGGATCCAACAGCTTCACTCTGATTTAGTTAGACAGGGGTCCACTAAGGGAATTAACTGTTTTCAGTCAAAACAAACCAGTGGAAATTATTACCCATCATGTGTTCTTCAACGGACAAAAATTCTGTCTATTTTCTCAGCTATGTGAGGTTGTGCTCGTGGTCCTGTGATTGTTCTGGCCCTTGAGCACCATCTACCAGTGAAAGAGAAGCAGCGTGCTGCTTTCTGAAGCTTCAGAGGTGATGTGTCTGATGCCTTCTGTTCTGATCTTTTAGGTAACAACAAACTTGGAGGACAGGATTTCAACCAGAGGTTGATGCTGTATTTATATGATCAGCTCCAGCAAACATACGGTTCTGTGCCAACACAAAAAGAAGAGATCCACCGCCTCAGACAGGCTGTGGAAGCTGTTAAACTAAATCTGACTGTTCACGAGGCAGCTACACTGAGAGTGGTATTGACACTGTCAGAAAACAAGCTTACAAGAGACCTTGCAAAAGGTCAGGTGAAAACAAACAGTGCTGTAAAAGGTGAGGCCTCAGAAGAAACAAAAGATCTGAAAAATCTTGGAGATGCTTCAAAAGTAGGGGAGAACTTAGTTGAAGTTGTGTTTGAAAGGGAAATCTCTCGGCAGCTGTTTGAGATGTTAAATAAGGACCTTTTTAAGAAGATTCTTGTGCCTGTTGAACAAGTGTTGCAGGAAGGCCACCTACCCAAAACAGAAGTTGATGAAATTGTGTTAGTCGGAGGCTCCACACGGATTCCCAAAATACGTAAAGTTATTCGGGACTTCTTTGGAAAGGAACCCAACACCTCTGTGGATCCTGACCTGGCGGTTGTGACGGGCGTAGCCATCCAAGCAGGAATTCTTGCTGGGTCCTGGCCTCTTCCAGTCAGCGCTGTAGAAATCCCTAACAAGCATTTAAGAAAGACTAATTTTAACTGAAAATAAACTCTTCCCAGTTGCATTCCAGCTCTCCAAAAGGGTCCAGACTTATCTGACTGGCAATGGAACCTAATCTTAGCCGTATTCTATTCAATTTTTACCTGTTCCAGTTAGGTGTTCCTGGACACCTACCTGTGTTCAAGCTTGGTGTTAAAGGTACAAAGGAGTTCTGAATTGTGCTGTATTCCTTGGAGATGGGCTATTGGATGGAAGTACATGATGACACACGCACATTTTCTTGCTAAATTTTATTAGCAAATCCTGGAGCGTTGCGTGTTTAAAATATAAAGGGAGTGTGACCAAAGGTTTGAGATAACGTGGTACTGTAGGTATTCTCGGGTCTGTAGGTATTCCTGGGTCCAATCTATTTTCTTGGAATGACTGTGAAGCAGTGTTAATGCACAGAGCACTGTTCAGCTTACACTTATGTATTAGGTCAAGCCATCTGGGCATTTAAGCACCTTTCTAAAAGGTGTGTTGCAGCTTGAATGAGACTTAGGCATTCACTTGATGCTTCTGCTGTTCATAACAGCAGAATGGTATTGTTGAGGCTCTGTGGCAAATTATCTCATGTTTAGGAAACCTTACTGAAAATGTCGCTCTTGCCAGTGTAGTTATTTGGTGTGTCTCCAAGGGCTTCATTCCTGACTTGGCTGTGAGGTTAAACACAAGTGCTGCTGTTCTACCACTGATGTTCTCCACGGAGAACGAGGGTAAATTGCCAAATACTCGTACCTGCCCCTGCCTTATTTTAAAACTGCAGTCATTTTTTGTATCTTAAAGTCACACCTGCCTGTCTTCCCTTGAAGTTGACCTAGATGAATTTCATTGTGCATCTATAAGTGTGTGATGTCTTCTCCCTGAAGTACCCCAAGCTGTACTGCCCTGGGGAGAAAGTCTAGGACAGAAGGGGTGGCCTGGATGAAGTCTAGTTCCTGTAGTCCTAGTAAATTAAAAATTGTGGATTTTGGCTCATCTCTGGTTTAAGATTTGCCATATCCCCAGTTTAAACTGAACTGAGGTTGGAGCTGTCCTCTTGGGAAGGAAGCAACGTGTGTAACTCGGGGTTTGAGGTGGCACTTCTTAGGATTCTGTTTTGGGCAAATAGTTTGCTATCCAGCTACCTAGAAAATGTGTGAGGAGGAAAGAAAACCTGATCTGAAAGAAAACCTAATTGAGGACAGTTCTCTCTTTGGAGGGATAAAGCAATAATTAAACACCAGTTGAATTGTATTATCTGTGTGGAACTTCCTGCAATAAAACCATGTCATTCAGCTAAGACTGGCTTCAACATCCATCAGCCCAGTCTTCATCAGGTAAGCTCTAGTAACAGGTGATCTTAAGCATTTTCCTGTCTTTTCCAGAATAATTTTGTTCGTATTAACTTTGCTAAGATAAAGTGTGGGGCTTAGATTTATTGTTTTAACCTATGACTATAATGAAATAGGCTTATTACTCTTCTGGCAGTAGGCCTGATTTATGGCAGTGCCATAAATCAGTTGTGCTGATTCAGCTGTTTGCATAGCTATTGTCTAAAAGCATCTTTGAAGTAATCCAATTAAAAACCTCTTAAATTGAATCATAGTTGCACACAGCCATTCCATCAGTATTGCTTAACTTGACAGAGGATTCCCAAAGTACTGCTAACATCTGTTTAATTTCCCCGAGTTGAAAACCAAAGTGATTTTTTTATTTGAGCATTCTTTTTTTCCTGTGTGTCTCTTTGAAAGTGACCCCAACTAAGTCCGTATGGAGCTTCCAGCAACTAAAACTCCTGCAGCGAAAGAAGTGCCTTGTCAGTGACACCATGGATGAATGCCAAGACGCAGTTCAGTCCTCAGCTGCTGTTTGGGGCCTTTGCTTTGCAGATATAAATGTGTGTATTCAAATCTATTCCCATGTCTTCAGAGTCATTGTGGCCTTTCCTTCTGCCCTGCTGTAAATTCATCTCAAAAGCCACTGGAGTCACAGTAGGGCTTTGGTCTTCATGTCTTTAATGCAGTGTGTAAATCAAGCAGACCTGTATAGAAACAGAACCCCACATCACAGTGAAGTTAAATGATTAAAAACTTTTTGCAGTTTTGGGACAAGTTAGGTAGGAGTGTGGGAGTTCCTTTAAACTGTTACACCCTCAAGGCAAATAAATGAAGTACTTTCTTTTCTTTCACATACTCCTTCACCCTGCAAGGGTTAAATCTCCTTCAGTATTAACCTGGGAAGTGGAAGGGCAAATTGTTTACTTGTAAAAAAAAAAAAAATTAACAATAGGGTATTTATTCAGATTTCTATACAGGTTGAGTTTTTTAGTAGAGAAGTTACTGTACATTGGATATCACAATGCATCCTTATTTATTAAATTTTCTGAATTATTTATTTTGTATCTTTTAATACTGTATTTTGGCACAAACAATTGAATTTTAAAGATGAGTCCACTGTACTAAGTGGATCTCTCCAGGTATGCACATGGGCTGCTTACCAGAAGTCTCTCTTTAAACAAGTTAATATTTGAAGGCTGAAATCTTTCTACAATCCTTGGAAACTATGGTTACCTGTGGTGGTAGGTGTATAACAAATTTCTACAGCAAAAACAAGAAAGCTTGTTCTATGAGATGAAATTCTGAACGCATTAAGAGGCCTCAACAATCATGTCTTTCTGAATTGTTTCCCAGTGCAGATGATGAAATGCATTTTATAAATAACATTTTAGAATGTTTTTAATAAAAGCAATTTCTATCCCTTGGATATGTCTTCATTCACTTTCTCAAGGAAATTCTCTGTCTTCCTCAAATTCCTTTGAAAGGTAGAGGATGAGGTTGTTTCAGCTGTAAGAGGGTTTCTACATCTTGTGTTTTCTTGGGAACCGTAAGGTCTGGAGAGTCTGAACAATCAGTGTTTCATAAATGACTGTTTCATAACTGGCAAAAAGCAGAGATGTGTCTCTTCCTGTGAGGGAAGGGGGTGTTTCCCCTCAAGCTCTTTCCAGTTTCTCCTGTGATGGTCCCAGGAAAGTGTAGAGCGAGGGCAGCAAGCAGGGCTGAGGGAAGCAGCTCCTGAGAGGATGGGGCATGTGGGATTTCTGAACGCTGGGGAAGGAAGTTGGAGCAGAGCACAAGCAGGTTCTGCTCCATGCTCCTTCCTGTTAGAAGGACAACTGGTGTCAGGGTGCCATTATGAGCCTTATTCTTCAGGTCTGCTCTGGTCCCCTGGCTGTCCCACTCTTCCTAGGAGTGGTCCCACAGGACAAGACTGGGACCTGATCCCCAAATACCGAGGAGGCTCAGGGAATTCTTCTTTGGAGGAGAATGGTCAGGAGCTGGCCTGCAGAGCTCCCACGTGGCTTGCTTTGTGCTGGCTGGTGGGTTGAGTTCATTCTGAACTCAGCCAAATGGCTCTTCCTTGTTCCTCAGAGTGAGTCTCCAACATGGGGTGTGTGAGGAGAGGAGAGGCTGCAGACCTGAGTGATGTGCTGAATGCAAAAGTGCCTTTCCCTATCCCTGCTAAGCCTGTTTAGGTGCTTAGTTTTGATAAGCTGTTGCTGCATGGAAACACAGCAGGAGCATTTCCTGCTGCTTCTGCCTCTGCTGCTTCCCTCTTCCAAAGTTACAGTTAAATGTGACTGCTGAAAGAAGGAAAGGCTATTCGGCTTTCCTGACACTTGTCCAGCATTTTCTTTTCTCTCTGACTTGTCCACTGTCCAGTCTGCAGCTCTCCCTGCTCCAGTCTGAAGGTAGATAGAAGCTGAAAGGTTATGTCAGCTCAGCAGTAAGCACAGAAACCCCTCCTTCCCCCTCCAAAAAATAAGTAAGAAAGTAAAAATTACCATGCACTGGTTCTACTTCTCAGATTATTTTCTTTGGATCTTGCAAAAGGGACTGGTCCCTGAGGTACTGAAGGCTACCTCTCCTGTCCTATATGCCTAAAACTTTCTACTGGGCAAGAAATTAAGATTGTACTTGATATAAACCAGGTGTCAATATTAAACTAATATAACAGGGCTACAGCCAGGAACTTTATTCAGTTTTTTGGGGTTTTTAATCATTTGATGGGGATCTTATCTCAAGAGAAGATTGGTTGTGTTGGTATAAAGAGCTTCAGGAACTGCAATAAAAATGGAAACGACTATGTGGCCTACAGAAGAATAGATACATTTCACTGACACTAAGTACATAACCTGTCCTGCTGCTGTAATGAGTATGGAGGTTTACATTAAAATTTGCTAGCAAAGGGGCAGCTCCACCTGACTGCATTTTTTTGGGATTCTTTCACAATGGGATTTTATAATGCTCAGTTAGATATGTAAGATGTGGTTTTTAGTTATTCAGGCATCACAAAGGGAAAACTGACTTGATGTGGCACATTATTGCCTCAAGAATTACCTAAGTATACATAGGAATGTGCATGTCCTAAAAATCAGCCCCAAGTGACATCTCTATGTCCACACACCAAGCACTTTTGTTTTTCCTGAATGTGTAATTATAAGAATCTATTATCTAAATAAGCATAATGGCAGAGGAACTTAGTTTAAATTAATTAAGACCAGCATGTGAACAGCAAGATTTATTTTTCTATCAGTCTTTATTTATGCAAATTTTAACATATGCCATGAAAATTACTGCTTCATGACGATGTCCCAGTGCCAGAATGTTCAAAAGAAGTGATTTGTATAAAATCTGTAAGCTATTTTAAGAAACCTGATCAATATATACAGATTTTAGCTGTAGTAAACAGCAATGCTATGGAGGAGCTCTTGAGTAAGCCAGTTATGTAGAATATAAAATATTGCATCCATATATGTGGAATGCTCGAAATCCCTTGTGCATTCCTTAAGAATTCACTCGGTTTTCTTTATCTTCTTATCCCATTCTCTGCAACCATTTCAGAAAAGGCACCTTTTTGTTGTAACAAATTCTCTGGTGTATCATACTCTAGAATCCTTCCTGCATCCAGAACAAGCACTCTACAATGCAAAAGCAGAAAGATTACAGGAAAAGAAAAATCAGCTCTTCACCCATATTTTCTGGTCCTAGTAGAGTTATCGCTGGATTATGGGAATGGTTATTTAGAAGAAATATCATTGCACTAGGTAATTCACTGGCTTCTGAAGTTAGGAACTCCTATGTTAAAAAAAGCACCATTTGAAAAAGACATTCTGCTTAACTGGTAAAAATGCTACAGTATAGACCACTTACTCTAGAAAAATAAGTGGTCTTAATAGTAGCTTGTACTTCTCCCTTAGCAGGAAAATTAGTTAATTAATTCTGTAATTAGAAAGGGGAAACAGAACACAGGTTATCAATATTTAATTAATATTGGTGCTCAAGTCTTTTTAGGTACCTTGGACTACAAAGGTACAAAGACATCAAGGTAAAAAGTGTTGGGAACATAAAATTCTGTAAGTCCGAAAACTCATCCATTTCAAGGAAGTAATTTATTTTTCAAATGGCTTATCAAAACTTCCTTACCTGTCTGAACCCATGACTGTGTGCAACCTGTGGGCTATGGTTAACACTGTGCAGTTGTGAAACTCTCTCTGGATGGTGGACTGCACGAAGTTACCTGTTTCCATGTCAACAGAAGCTGTCGCCTCATCTAGGACCAGGATTCTTGTCTTGCGTAGCAAAGCCCGGGCCAGACAGACCAACTGTCTCTGCCCAACACTGGCAAAAATGCGTTTGAGAAGGGCAGGTCAGCACATGGAGGAAAGGGAGTACAAGATAAAGCTGAGATTACTGTGGAGCCTGTCTGTACTTCCTAATAACACCTTACGCTTCTGAAAAGACCACTGAAATACGTCCACCTTGCTTTGGAAGTTTTTGTCTTTTTGCTCAGCATATCTATAGTAGTTAAGGTGGGGGAGTAGTTAGTAGCCGTAGTAGTTAGAGGGACTCTTCAACACCCATGGCTGAACTTTGAATATGAAACCTAGTGTTGTCTTCAGTTTCTATATTCACATTATAGTGGGCACTTTGAATGAGCCAGACTGACTGCTGAACCACTTTTTAATAATGTTCAGTGTAAAGATCTGGATACTTCTATAGGTTAGCTGTGCTATGTGCCTTCTGGAAACATCCTCCTGAAAATGATCTGTCAAAAAAATTCAGGATGATACTCAGTACCCTCCATTTAAGACCCTTTGCTGCTGTAAGTTTCAGTATTTGTCTCCTTGAGTTTAGAGTCCTTTTATTTCAAGTGTCACCCTCCTTGCATAACTATGGGTTAATGCTTTACAGTTAAAACTGAATTGCTTTGCCTAAGCAAATAAAGCAAAGGAATAAGTTCTCTGAATTTTGTTGGGTTTTAGTTTTGTTGAGTTTTTTTTCTGGTTTAGTTTTTTTTTTTCTCCTGGTTTGATTTGGTTTTTTAATTTAAATAAATGAGCACTTTTGTACCCAAATCTAATGAGGTGCTGCATGAATTGCAACACCTCCCCCTGCCTTTCTTTACACTTACTTATATACTTGAGCTGAAAATAGTCTATTTCCTAGGCTTCCTATGCAGCACAGGCCATCAGAATTTACATCATTGTGACCAGCTGGCCACCTCAAAGAAACCTGCACTACCAGAATAGTTCTACTAAGAATGATGGGAGAAGTGTAATTTTTATCCCAATACTTTCTGAAGTAAATTCTCTGGAAAGAACACACAGTTTTACAGTACTGGAAAATAACTGCAATAGCACCTTCTTGATTATGTACCTGAGATTTTCACCACCTTCTGAAATCTCATGGAGGAGTTTCTCTGGCAGTGACTGGACAAAATCCTTTAAGTCACACAGTTCTAGCACCTCCCACAGTTCAAGATCAGAGTGTTTTCCAAGTGGATCCAGATTTGACTGTAGTGTCCCAGAAAACAAGATGGGGTCCTAAATAACAGCAGAATGTGAATGCACAATTCCAACATGATCCTAAAACAGGGTGTCACAAATCCTTACATTAATAGAGGGAACTGAGACAAATAATTTTGGAAATGGATCTTTGCAAGGGCAATTGTAACAGTTTCAAGGTGGTGAATGGCAGAACAAAAATCGTATGTGGTCTCTATGAGCTCAGTTCTTCATTAAGGTGAAAACTAAAGGACAAAACATTTCTTGTGAATTCTCTGTGCTCTGGTTCTATGGCTGACTAAAGACCTGTCCAGCACCTGGCAACTGCCACAACCTAAGAATTATTACTCTACTTGAGTTTGTGAAGCACTGGATACTACATTCATGAGCACTGCTAAGAAAAATTAGAAGGCTGTGGTTCTAAGTTAAATAGTCTTAATTTCCTATTGGAAAGATGACATATTCAACAACAAGAATACCTGCAGAGATTTACAGACAGAACTATGGACAGACACCTTGACCAAGTGCAGTGGCTGTGACCCAACAGGCATAAGAGGCCAACTACACCCACTAGCAAGGTATGTGCAAACAGAACAGTGACAATTTTGAGGGAGTTTGGTGACCAAACAGGATGGTTGAAGTGGAGCAGAGCTTGTGCATGTTCTTCATTTAAACTTCATGTTACTTGCACTAAAACAACATTAAAGTAATTTGCTAATCTGTACTTTAATGTGATTCTTAAAAGCTGTCTTTTTAAGATGTATTTGGCTGATGTGAAAAAGTTATGTGCACGCTGTAAGCTTTGCTATTTTGCCTTGCCCTTGTTTCTGTCCCAGATTTTTACCTTCACCCCTTCTCCTCACCTATGTAGTTCTACACTCCAGACTCCACCTACTCTTCACAAGCTTCAATCTCCATCTTTTTCACCCTTTCAGTTCTATTCTGATCCCAGCTTGTAAGTTCACTCCATTATTGGGTTCCTCTCTCAATTTAGTTGTCTGGATGTGGATCCAATATACTCCATCCACAGTATCAGACTTGCAACTGCAGTTGAGAAAATACTTTGAAATTTACAACTGTAATTTTCTTTTATTAATCTCTTTCTTGGAAAAACCCAAGCTGTTTTAGTTTAAATATTAGTACCGTCTCTATGCATAGTCTATGGGTAGAGACACAGGAAACATTATCAGGATTAAAGCTGCAAAAAGGCTATAAGAAAATCAGTCTTCCTTTGAAAAATGTCAGATACATTTACTGTAAGTAAATGTTAACATCACCCATTCACAAAAACATTGCTATGAATGGCATTCAGGGAATGTGCAAAAAGACTTCAGGTGACCACTGAACTTGTGTTCTAGGACTTTATACTAGAGTATTTCAACATTCATCAGTTTACCAGCATGAATACAATCCTAATGATACATGAACTGATCTTGAGTTTCCTGCTGTATTCTTAAATAAGCAGGGGCAGATTCACATGACAGACCAGAGCACATAAATTTAAATACACAATACTTAACTTGTGTGTATATCACTTTATTCCCTACAGGCTTCAGACATAACTGGAGTTATTCTACAATATTTTTGCCCTCAGATGGGACTTGAAAACACCATATGTGACTATACACATCCAGATTCTGGAAAACATGAGCTATTCTAGTTTAGACTGTTAAACTAAACATGGCATAACAAAACCTAATGTCATACTTGTGGTCTCCCTCTTTTGAAGCTTCTTCTGTATAATTGCCAAAATTCCATTGGAGTTTTATACTACTGTCTCTTGGCAGCCTGTGGACTTTGAGGTTGTAATTTCTCCCAAAAACTGAATGTCTTATGTTAGTCAAAAAAGAATAATAAACAGTTACCTCTAAACCATGTCTCACCTGTGGAATAATGTTAAGATTTCCATGTAGGTCATGGAGCCCAATAGTTGAGATATCAATTCCATCAATAATTATTTTGCCTTCACATCCCTCCAGAACTCTAAACAAGCAATTTGTGAGTGTTGATTTACCAGCTCCTGTTCTTCCAACAATTCCAACCTGAAACACGAAGTTTTATGATAAAGACTGTAAATAAAGACTAAAAATACATTCTAAGGAAATGCTACACATTCTAAATGAAAAATGATATAGGGAATTCTAGGCTAGAGTGAATTCAGTTTCACAGCTCTCAATCCAGTTCTCCCCCAGAAGCTGTACAGCCCATGCCTGGTTCAGGGGAATCCTTTCCATTTCCTCCCCCTGGTGTCCAGCACTCCTCAGCTCAAACCAATGACTTTAAACCAGGTCTCACCTGGTGCTTCTTGATCCCAAGCCCAAAGCTGATTAGCACTAACCTGGCAGCCTATTTCTCTGCATAAACATTCAGTGGAGTGGACAAGAGGTTTAATTTCAAATTTGGATCTTCCTTAGAACTCCCAAATTCATAAAACATTACCTCATTATCCTACAGGGATAAGAATTTCTACACATTTCTACAAAATACTTTTCATTTCTTATTTGTCTTTACTCTCTTCTCCACTTAACATCTTCCCCGTTTAACATCATCTTGCTGCATTTAGTACTGGAGACTCCTTATCCAAAATAATTTTAAAGTAGAAAGTTGGGGAACAGAATTTTCTGCCTTGATTTATTTCTTGTTACATACAGTACCTTCTCTTTACTCTGTGTCTGAAAAGAAACACCATCCAGGGCTAATCCAAGATCCTTCCTGTAATGAGCCTTGTAGTTAACAAACTCTATTATTCCTCGATCAGGCCACCCCACAGGTGGTCTTTTTGGCAATATCCACGGATCCTGGAATTAAAACCATTGGTATTTCAGTAGATCAAAGTAAAAATGTCCCAAGTTAATAAAAGCACTAGGAAATTTATATATATATAGACACTTGAAAATGCCAGCAGGATTAGGGTGATTCCAGTGCAATATGAGGGAAAAAGAGCCTATTTGCATGAATACTGGGCAGAAACGTGGTGGTTTTTTATCAACATCTTATACGATGATTTTAAAAAGTAAACTCAGTTTAGCTGGGTAGCTTCTCATAGTCTGGTATCTGTTATCAAGTGATAGGAACTGAATTGCATCTGATGCCTAATCTCCCAGACTTTTAAAATGCTTATTCTAAGAGAAACAGGAGTTTCTTTAAGGAGTAGGATAGAACAGAAAGATTCAGAAACATAAACATGGGAGAAGGGTAAAAGAGAATGAAAAAACGGAAGAGTCTTGGTCCCAAGGGCTTTTAGATCTCCTTGCTTGACACGGGCACTACTTTCAGATAAGCACAATAGCCAAGACAAAGTGATTTGAAACCAGTCTCCCCAGACATGAGGTGAGTAAGAGTCAGGGGTCTGACAGACCTCCCTTCCTCTCTTCTCTTTTTCAAATGCTCCTCTTGGTTGCACATGGCACAGAGAGTTCACCTGAGCTGCAGCTTTTGTCTTACTACAAAACCCACTGCTCTGAAGGATGACAAAATATTTACAGGTCAAAATAGAAATAAAACTGCTCTGACTATAAATGTAATGAAGAAGCTACATATTATTCTCAAATAAAAAAAACACAAACCCTAGAAAGTATTTAATAACAATTACCTGCTATTACCACTCACCAGTATTAAAGCCAATCTACTTAATGATTTTCTATGCACAGAAATTAAATATTCAAAAAGCATGCTCAGCATTGAATAAGAATGCTCACCTCTTTATCCATTGTTGCATATTCACAAATTCTTTCAATTGAAACTGCATTGGTTTCGATTTCACACGCTCTACGCACCCAAACATTTAGAATCTGAATCACCTGGGGAAACAAGTTACATCAGAGAGCAAAAAGTTTGACTCTAGTAAAATACAGCTCACTAATTAAAAAACTTACCCTGAATTTAAACAACTCATAAGCTGGATGCTTAATCACAGAAGCCAAAAAATTGGACAAAACATGTTGGCCCATCACATGAACAAATGGTTAAAAAAACCACTGATCTCAGAGTTCCTCTGAACACTCCTGGTCTGCTTTCAAACTGCCCAATGGCTGTTGTGATTTGCACTGCCATAAAAGCTCCAGATGTGGGAAACTACTTCAGGATCATCAGAGAGTGTGAAGTATTTGTATGAAATGTTGAAAGGAAAAACAGATATGGCTCATTTTGTGGGTACATCACTGTACTATTCCCTGGGTAAAGCAAGCCAGCAATGCATAACAACACATTTGTAATGGAGGTATCTATTGGGTCTGCCAAATTTGTCATCTTCAAGCACTGGGGATGCTCTGAGATAGAACCATCACAGAATGGCCTGGGTTAGAACCCCAGGTTCCAATCCTGTGGTTAACTATTCTATAGGAAAAGAATGAGCCAAACCAATACTTAGGGTCAGGCCTTTTTGGCTCCATTAAAAAAAAATATATATATACATACACTTCTCTTTTCATGTGCAATGTGGTAACAGCAGAAAGTTTATACTATTACTTACCTTTAGAGCACAGGATATTGATAAACCCACTGTAGAAGAACTCACTGTATTTCCAGACAGTGCTACAAACAGTGCAGCAAAGAAAACCATTAGATTTCCCAAAAACTCAAGCCTGACAGCTAGCCACCTGTAGTAAATGAAGGCAAAAAAAAAATGGAATTACCTACAATTTTTTTATAGCCTAGTGAACTTTGAGATCATGATATTAGCAGTTTACCCACTTTACAAAAGAGACAAGTACTATCTTTCCCATTTTACAGATGAACTGGGGAGGGAATCTGAGATACCTGGAAGTGGTAGCACCACTGAAACCAAAATGCAGGTGTCTCAACTTTTGGCTAGCACTCCCTTCACTACTGATACTACTTGCCTGCTCTTCCTACCTGAAAAAGAATCAGGTGTAGGACTGAAAACCAGACCTGGAATTTCCTTGCTCATCTCTGCCTGTAACTGATCTAAATCACAAAGGAAGGTGAGGAAATAGACTTTTTTTCCTCAAACCTAAAATTCCACTCTCAAGAGCCCCCTGGTGCCTGTGGGTACAGACACCAGGCAACCTTCACACAAACTACTGAAATATATATTTGATTGGTTCATAAACTTGCAAGAGGAACTGTTAGTTGAAATGTAGCACACTCCTAGTTTCTGGTACATAAAGAAGAAAACATCCTAGTGCTTAAACATAATCTATGCATTCATTACAAAGAATGCTGGATAAATTGCTGTTGTCCTTCTGTTTCTCAGTGGCTTTACTCTGTCTAAAGGCAAACACTGACTTGTGCAATTCCACAGAAGGTTCAGTCACAAACACTGCTGTCAAATACCTGTTTGAGATGAGGTTGTTGTAGAAGCAAACTAAGTTCTCATACACAACATCGTTGTTTTTCCTAATGAATCTCTCCTGGTGGCCAAATGCTCGAATTGTTGATCTCCCTACCAGAGTCTCACTGAAGTGGGAGATCACGTGGGCATGGGATGCTCCTGCCAGCCGCCGAATTTGCCGGGAACTCGCAATGTAGCAGCGCTAACAAAACAGCACAGACAGCTCCCAGTTAAAGATCCTCGTTGGTAATCCCCTGTAAATTCTGAATATGGAGAAAGTTGGAAGTGTCTACATAGGAAAAAAGGTATTCAGAAACAGTATAGAACAAAACCCTACTGTCTCTTGCACACACCAACATTGTGATGCTGACGTAAACACAGCATATAAATTACTGCAAGGTTAAATTAAAAGAACATTATTTCCAAATTCTGTGCCGTACCACAAGAGGTGTGTAAGAACCAACCAAAACTTAAAATGTAACTTTCAAGCTAGAATGTCCTGCTTCTCTCTCAGATGAAAGTCAGCCTTTACTTCTTCAATGTAATTATGTGAGTATTTCAACTCCTTAGCAGAGACTGAATCCAGGCACTCTTTTCTTTCCTCTACATTGTTATTATTTTAAGGTCTTAATCACAGACCATACTTTGAGCATCAAGAAACAGGGATGCAGCCATTAGTCTTTCTGAAACAGTAATTTCTGTTTTTTCAGTAGCATAACTGATACTCTCAACAAAAATTAGCATGGGTAGTTTAGGCATTATTCCATGCACAGATGCTTCTTTATGGGTGCCCTTCAACTTTTAGCTTTTACTATAATATACACCCCACTTCTTCAGGTAACTTCATTGAATTTCTTGCTGGGATCTATATCAATATTGTATCTTCCAAAGAAAAAGCAAAGTATGAAGAGAAACACAGAAGTTGTTAGAAGTTTCCAAGTATTACAGGACATATTCAGGAAGTGTTCAGATTTCCTTTCAAGAAGCCTGAAGACTTTTTCTAAAAGTAATTTCAGAAGTGTTTTGTATATATAGATGGATCTTTTTCACAATAGCAAATTATTTAAGCCTGTATTCTTGATTGTTTTAGACATTGCACTCTCATACATCTAGAAATCCCTATGAAAGACAATGCACTTACTTGGATAGTAAAATAAAAGTATCCCAGGGGAATAACTACCACTATGAACAGTGGTGAAGCAGATGTGATAACCAGAATGGTTCCAAGAACATCCAGGGTACAATTCAGCCAAGTTCGCAAGTAGAAATGGAAACAGACATCCACTATGAATAAGTCCTGCAACAATGCACAGAACCAAGATTTTGTGAGCAAATTCCACTAAAAACATTGAGAAAGCATCCGTAAGAAACACTAATAGGATCTCCTTGATTATATCCTAATGAAATGTATATTCATACATCATTATTATTTGCCTAAAAGCAAAAGAGACTTAAAAGCTTTTAGACTACTCATGGCAGTAGAACAGGCTCAGAGTATATCAAGTCCACAAGATACAGTTCTTACTATTTTTGCTCCTTAATACTATTTAGCTTAAATAAAGCATCAGACGGAAAAGGAGGAATTAAAATCCTAACTCTTGTGTTCTCCTATTAATAACTCTAGAAGGGTACCAAAATATTAACAATTTCTTAGTGTACACAGGAAAGCTTTTTCAAAGCCACTTTATATTGCTACCAGAGACTCGGGGCTTGAGTGAAACCTGAATCAACTGATCTTTTAGTACATTACACAACCACTCTTGGGTCTATTCTAGAGAACACAACCATCAGCAGCCACTGTACTTCAAGTCATCAGTAATGCATTACAACAGTCTAGGTATGATCATAGTGAGAAGTATTAAAAGTTGGAGTACATAACACTTGCTTTAACAATATTAAATGGAATTAAAACTGAGTCACTCAAGCTTCATTTTGACAAAATGGAAAGCATGCCTGAGTCTTCGCTTTACCTTTGTGAACCTACTGATGATCTGCCCAACTGGGTTAGTTTCAAACTGCTGAAGAGGAAGGTGCAAGATGTTGTCCAGCAGTTGATGGTGCAATGCCCAGGAAGCAGACAGGGAGCCCCTGGTGACCACATAGGCACCACAGCAAACCAGAAGGCCTTGGGAAGGGATGCAGGGAAAGACAGAATGAGTGGCTGGGAAAATGGATGGAGCTTCTTTCTGCCACTGATTTCTACCACAGTGACCAATCCAGCAGTTGCACTTCCTCTCTTAGTTTTACAAATGTACGTATTTGCATTTTGTCGATAAATCTTACTACTTCATTACAATATTTTTCTTGCAATTAACTACACATCAAAGCTCATTCCTCCCTCAAGAACAGGACTTCATTAGGTTACACTTGGATCTTCCAAGAATTCACAGAAGTATCATTAAATCAAACAGTATTTTTTCTCCATGTCTCCTGCTCTTCTCAGGTTTAACTATTGTACTGTGCTGCAGACCATAAAACAACCAGCATTATTGCTTTGCTAATACACATCCAGGCAAATGAAACCTGGCAAATGATGAGAAAACAATCATAAATGCTCATCCTTGCCTTGAATGAATCCCAGGAGCCCATAGATAGCAAGTTTATAGTTTTGTGACTGTTTCCATTCTGTGAAATCACTAACTTGTGCCGTTTCTGCAGTCCAGGTGCTGAGCCATAGATTTTGTCCAATGGCCAGTGCATTTTGGCCTATATGAGCAGCTATGGTCAGCCAGATCCAGCGCCAGTCAAAGGCTTGCAGGTATTTCAAAACAACTGACATTTTCATCTAAAAAGAAAAAAAACAACCCACATTAAAAAAGAGGAGTTACTTGTAAAATAATTATAATTGTTGAAGGCAAATACACATTATGTAATGGGAATTGGATATACTAAATTCAGAATAAATCTAAAGAATTTCTCAGTTAAATCTGACAAATTAGGTATATAAAATCACAGCTATTTCTACCACCTTGCTAGAAATTAGTATTTTCTTCACCCCTCCACCCCACTGCTCTTATATCCATTAAACTGTAGCCTCCCAGGAACTTTTGACCTTCTCCACACTGTTTCACTTATTCTTTTCCATCTCTCTAGAGCAACTGGCAGATTTTATTATTGGAGACTGCAGAAAGTGTGCTTCTAACATAAAACTATCCTACAGCAGGATTACCATGCAAAATTTCTAGTCTGTGCTCTAGCACAAAACTATTTAAAATTTCTAAGAGAATGTTTGTCTAACAATGGTAAAAGCTTTTTTAATCTTCTTCTTTCTGAAATATGCAAAACTAGATGGCATAATATGAAAATACAGCCAGTAGTAGATCATCAAAATAGAAGATCTCAGACTATACGCTTAAGATTTGGTAAAAACTTGTAAGATTTATTTTAGATTCAGTTCAGAGATGTAAAAAACAAAAACCTGCAACTGCAAAATAAGACATTTTTAGGAAAACCAATGTCAAAGCTTTTTCTGTTAGTGATACTTACGTCACCAGCAGCAACTTTCTCTTTACTGTTAGTATGTATTTTCCATTGATCAGAGGAAGAGCTGCAAACAGGAGACAATTCAAATCTTGTGAATCATCAAAGAACATATGCATTTATTGCTAAGCAAAAAAAGGATACTATAAAATCATGTAAATTTTTCCTCCTTAACATACTTTGGTTCACATAGTGGAGCAGCCCATGAACTGAACCTCTTGAACTTGGCACATTCACTGGATTTCTTTTGCATAAAGGGAATCCAGAAGATAAGCTCCAGACACAGGCATTCCAGCCAACTGCTAATGGGCATTCAGGCTTAACCCATGTTTTCACAGTGAAGTATGGTGGCAGAGCTTTCAGCACTTAGGGTTGTTCTAGCATTGCATCAGTTAAGCAATGGATAATTTTTTTTTAAATACCTACTCTTTATGTTTCAGCAGTCCTTTTTGTGGCAGTCTCCTGCCCAGCTGACCCTCTTTCTTTGAAGAACTCACTACAGTGGAATAAAAACAGAAAAATCTTTTCAGTATTATATCATAAGTAGAGGGGTACAGCACAAGAAGCCAGAAGTGAGACGTTTTGGGTTCTTTCAGCTTATAACCTGTAATTCTGTAGCAAAATGTAAACAGAAATGCTCTACATTTTTCACCAATTCTTCCATGCATGTCCAGGAAAGGAAGGAGGCATATATTGAGAAGCAGGAATGAAAAGTAAAAACACTCAGCAAACGCAGTATAGAGATATTCTCACCTTCCACTGTGTTTGTCTCTTCACCTGTACACTCTGCACTGAAGACTTGAACAAGCTCAGCAAAATTAGCTCTCCTTGAAATGAGTTCTTGGTAGGTTCCCATTTGACTTATTCTGCCCTCTTCCATGACTATTATCAGGTTGGTGTGGGGTAGGAGTGTGAGGTTGTGGGTCACCAATATACGAGTCTGAAACACAATGTGTTCTATTTTGCCATTTAATATAAACAGATGCTACAAGCAGACATTCTGTTATGATAGCTGGAATGATATAATGGAATTCTTCTGTGGTTTTGCTCATTTATTTGTTTACTTTATTATTACTATTAATTGCCTGCTTTACTACTTTACTCTTTTAATTGCTGACTGTAATTTCAAACTATAAGATAATAGCTACTTGCCTTTACCTGTTTGTTAATGTTTTAATGTTTCCTACCTGTTCTCTGCTCAGGAATGGTTTAGAATTAGGTTGTAAAGGAGAGACCTAGACACTACAGCTTTTAATAAACTACATGTGGTATGACAGTCTTGATATTAAAATCTGTTTACAAGTCTACCATTACTGGAGTTCTTGTTTCTGCCAGATACTTATATGGAGCAGGTAAATTAAGAACAGAGAGAAGGGAGAGAGGAAAAGACAACTGTGAAATAAGCAATGTTGTCCCAATAGTATTTCGTGTTAATACATGTGTTTTGCAAGCAGCAGCAAAAATAATCTGTACTAAATCATAACACTGAGGAGAGATTTTTACAAACCTTACCTTCCTCTAAGAACAGTTTTTAAATGCGAGGATTTATTCCTTTGGATTCCATGTTCCCTAAGGAACTTTCTTAGGAACCTGTACTGGCTATAACCTGTTTACTGCAGTGAGGCATCAGGTGTGACCACAAAGGGCTCTGCCCTGCCTTCGACATGCACACCACAGCACTCCTCAACAACTGCCAGTTAAAAGGAAATGAGCAAAACATTACATGAGTCTTTTAGATTCCCAAATTATTTTGTCGGTGCTGTCCACCTAACAGGCTTCAAACTGGCATAACTTCACTGTTCTTTATATTTAGCCTCTTTATTCAGAATAATTTTCATCACCCTATTAGGTGAGAGATGAGCTTTTGCAGAATGACTGGGACTTTTACCACATCTGTTGTATCATACAAAGCAGTTCCTACCCAGTTTGAAAGGAAGCCATCCTACGTTACCTTGCTTTTTAGGAGACCTGAGGGGCCAATTAGCTTCTCAAAAAGATGTTTTCCAACATGAACATCTACAGCAGACAGGGGGTCATCCAGGAGGTACAAGTCAGCATTGCTGTACACAGCTCTAGCAAGGCTCACTCTCTGCTTCTGCCCTCCACTTATATTGACACCCTAAGAAAAGAAAGCCAAAACAATCCACATTTAAATATGAAATACTAAAGAAGACCTATCATAGACTTGGCATTATTTTTCTCAGGTAAGCAAAGTAGATTTTATACTAGATATGAAAAGAGAAAGGTAACATCTGAATTTTCAAGTAATTACAGCAAAGTTTGGGCTCTGAAAATGGGCAAATGCAAGGTTACTTCGGAAAAGTAAAAAAATAACTTTTATTTACAGGCATTTTTACAGTATAGAGGAAGCCCCTGGAGAACAGGACAGGACTGATGCAAACTTCTGTATAGAAAAAAGTCATTTTAAAAATTATGAAGAGTTCAGAGCTCAAACAGCAGTTGAGTTCAAAGTAAGTAACCAAAGTAAGGAGATGGGCTGGATGTACTTGATTAGTCATCAGTGTCCATTTTCAAAGAGATAAAACATAAAACCATAAAAGCCATAACTTAACTTAGTGTATCATTTCTGACACCTCAGATTCTCACCCTTTCTCCAATTTCTGTTTGATCTCCATTCGGTAACTGTTCCAAATCCGGCAGTAAAGCACAAGACTCTAAGACAAGTTTGTAGAATGGCCTGTTCAGATTTGAACCAAAGAGAATATTTTCCTGTAAACTGTCATTTTGAATCCAGGCCTGCTGAGAAACATATGCCACTGAACCCTAGAAAGAATTGGAAATAATTGTTTTTAACTTGGGCTTTCTGAACATAAAAATAGCATTTAAAAATAAATTTTAAAGTCCATTTTTGCCTCAAAGTAACCAGTAATTTCTTCCAAAACTTAAGCATTTTTAAGCTGTTCATTTTTTTATTAAGTAATAAAAACAATCTGCTGAATATTACTGTATAACAGCATGCCTATCATTATTATATAAGCACACATGACTTTGAATAGAACTGACAGAGCTGGGACATATATGGAGCAAATTCTTCAAGGGAAAGATCACAGTGACAAACAGGCATCCACTGTAATATTTGTATGGAAAAAAATGGGTCTGTATTAGGCAGACATCAAAACAGTTTTTATATAACATGCTGTGTAGTTTTACATAACATGCTCTGACATATTTTCTTAAATTAAGCTACATGCCCTCTGAAAATCTATTAATTAGTTTGCTTAACTGAGATATTGAGGAGTGGGCAGGGCAGGGGAATATGCACAGACAATCTTACTCTTCTCTGAACAGTTCCTTCAAGTTTCTCCATTTCTCCAAGAACAGCAGAAAGAAAAGATGACTTTCCAGATCCAACCTCTCCCACAACAGCAACTAAAGAGCCTTCAGCAATGCTGACACTCAAGCTGGAAATATTGAGGAAGACAAATTAGTTATCCTCTCTGCAAATACTCCATCGTGCATGGGTTGTGGTCACTGTAAGAAAGAAACACTCTGTATTACCCTTAGAACAATGAGAAATTAGTATTTCAGTTTGCACATCTTTTGATTATGTACTATTTTGAGAACTGCAATAATGACTTGAAGGATAAATTAATTTGTCTGCATGTTAGAGGCGGCTGAAGGCAGCTTATACCTGGACTCTCTACTGCAGGCTGTGCTGGCTGAGATGTGGATGCTCAGAGCCATGTTATGGAAAGTTATCCCCCAAAACTGAGAGGAACAAGGTGAACAGTGTGGTGAGAGGGTTAGACCGGGTGGGTTTTAACCTCTTCAGCTGCCTTAGTAAAATTTAACAGCTGTACAGGGCTTATCAAATAGGTTCTCCCCAGGGTTTGGTGATACCATTTCCATACATAATCCTTCAATATGTTCATTGTGTAGCAGTTTAAGTATAGCTGAATTTACACCTAAGAAATTACAAACAAAATGAGGGGTGTTTTCAGGCAGGAGAGACCACTGTGAGGAAAGTCAATTTTTCCCTTTTTTGTTTTTTTCCAAAGGAAGCCACAGCCCAACTTTAAGATTAGCATTCAATTCAAGGCTGCATAAACTACCCTAGCTTCCTTGTAGGACTCCAAAATGCTACACCAACAAAAGGGCATCTTCCCAGCTAATTCTCCCCAAAATGCAAATCAGGAGAAATTGATACAGTTAAAAATGTGTTGCAGTTAAAAAACTGACTGCAGTTAAATCTCAGTTGTGCAGACTGAGAAGATAGAAGGGAGGGAGAGAGGAACAGAACCCTGGCTTCATATAGACGTTTTACAGTTCTATGTTGGAGAACACGCACTTTTATGTGGTTCCTCTTGAAGCATCAAGGAGACCAGGTTCGATTTGGCTTTGCAGAGCACACAGATCACATGGGATACTCTGGAAACAATAATTCACGTTCTGTTTGGTATGTAGCATCATGAACTACTCTGAATCAGAATACATTAAAGCTGATCAAAATCTCTACAGACATCACATTCTGCCAAAGGAGCTCATAAAAATAAGTAACAAACATCTTACTTTTTCAAGATTGGCAGGCCATTTTTTCCCCAGTGGAAAGAAGCATCAATAAAACCAATAGCATGATCTGTTGCAGTAAAGAAAATAGAGCAAAGAGTTGATAATCCATCCCCTCAGATCATTTCTTAATGATCTTCCACATAAAATCAAGACCAATTTAAAATTAATAATTATTGCTTACTTCCACTGTAGTTTGTACTGACATCCTCAGGATTAAGATCCTCAGTAAACAGAAAATCCTCTAAACGGCTCAGAGAAACTTTGGTCTACAAAATGAACATATATATATATATATATATATATATAAAATATTTATATAATGCATGTGCTCCCTAAATTTTTAAATACTATTTTTAAAGTTTTATATATTATGGGAAGACATATTCCTTGTCTTATTTGAGGACAGACAAAAAGGGTGTTTGAGGTGTTTAAAAAATATTTTCCTTAAAGTATTAAACAATCTAAAGTGATCAGTAAGTGCATTTTTTCCCCAAGGATCTACTGCTGAGTAGTTATAACTCAGTTTGTTTCAATAAACCTGTGGTTTAGCTTTCTTGGTTTTTGTTTTTGTTAAGAAACAATGAACAATAACTCTCTCTTCAGAGAATGAAGAAAGACATGCTCAAGAATGAGTACATACATGAGCAGCTCATATGATACACCCACAAAAGTGTGTTAAAATCTACAGGTTCCCAACTGCGATGGTAACCCTACTGGTGTACCCTTGGGCCTGAAGGTTGCTGATAGGGGATCCTCAGCAGCTCTACTCCTTTTTTCTCCAATTCCTTCACTGGTGACTTGACAAAAACAGTTTGCAGTGTCTCCCCTACTTGGTACCAAGGGCTCCAATACATAAGAGCTGGCTGAGTGATTTACGCATGTGCAGCCCGAATTGTTCATGCTTTATCTTCTGTGGACTATCAAGAAAAGAGGTTGAGAGAGTAGGAGAAGTTGAGTATAGCCCACTGAAGGAAGAAAAGCAAGAAACAGAAAGCTGAGGCACAATTAGGTGTGCTGCCCAATTTTCATTTCACTGAAAAGACTAAGAGACATCCTTCAAACAGCCTTCATGCTTTGCATTCCATAAAAATACTGTGCAGATTCACCTCAGTAAAATGTAACTTAAAATAATTAAGTTACTTAATCGCTCCTAGAAATGGCTGAAACATGACTGAATACAAAAACAGCCTTTTACAGCACTTGTTCATAATAAGTTTACCTGGGCTACAGCAGAGATCATGGATGGTAAATCAAACAAAGGCTGTTGCAAAATGTTGAATAAAGAAATAGATGTAAACACTTTAGTTGCTGTTAAAACATTCTCTTTGTCCAGATGAAACAAGACTCCAAATGTAGCCAGTGAGACCTTTTTAAAAAAAAATGAAAAATATATATTAAGAAGCAAAATTACATTATAACTAAAATTTATACACAGATACTATTTTTGTTTTCCAGAGAACACCTGGGCTTACACTACTAAGATTGAGGAATAGAAGGCATTAAGTATCTCAGTCTTTCCCTGAGCCTTTATCACTGTGTTTCTCTCCCATTCAATACAGGATGGAGGTTCTCCTTAGCTCTCCTTTTGTTGCTTATGTATTTACAGACATATTTTTTATTGTCTTTTCCAGCAGCAGTCACATTAAGTTTTAGTCGGGTCTCAGTCCTTCTAATTTTCTCCCTCCCTCATGACATCCTTGCAGTCCTCCTAAGTTGCCTGAGCCTTCTTCCAAAAGTCATAAACTCTCTTTCCATTTTTCCCCTGAGTTCCAGGTGAGCTCTCTGTTCAGCCAGACTGGTCTTTCTGACACCTCACCTTTTGGCACATGGGGACAGCCTGTTCCTTTAAGCACCTTTCAGAGTTCCTTCTTTTAGCAAAGCCTTTGACACCATCACCCACAGCATTCTCCTGGAGGAAATCTAGAGAGCCTGGTTTTATCCCTTTCCCTCTTCAAATCTATTTTTAAGCCCTCTCAATGAACCCCACTAACTCCTGCACAAAGATCCTTTTCCCTTTGAGACCAGAGTACCCCATGTGTTGCCAGCAGGCCTCTGTCAAGTAGACTGATCCATGATCCAAAAATCCAAAATTCTGCAGGTGACACCAGGCCCAGAGAAAAGTATCAATCTGCTGGCTCATCCTGTTTCTTCCCTCATCATCCCCTGCAACTGGAGGACAGAGAACACTTTTGTGCTCCAGATCCCTCAACCAGTCACCCCAAGGCCCTGAAGTCTTCATTTACTTCCCAATGGATTTTAACATGGATATAAACACCCACAAACCTGAAAGCATTCCTGACAGAATTCCACTGAAACAAGGCTAGGATTAATTTGGTTCATTATTTTGGTTGTTTTGTTTTGTTTTGTTAATTTTTCATTTATTTAGAGTTTAGAACTTGAGAATTCAAATATATTGTGTTCAGAATTTTAAAGTTTTGAGGTACTGTGAGGCAACAATTGTGACCCAGTCAGCTACTAAAGCAACAGGGAACATGAGAAACAGTCCTGCACAAATTAATAGCTTTATAAAACCAACCATAAAAGGAATACACGTCAAGGTCAGCATGGAGAAAGCTGTCAGATAGCCAGATGACTTCAAAACATCCACTTCATGTTCTCTAATCCTCATGACCTTCCTTTGATAGGCAGGTTCCCACGCATAAAGTTTCAGGATCTAGACAATCAAATAATCATGTTTTAATACAACAAAAAAGCAGTGACTACGCTTCAGAAATTAACCTAATATCCAAGTGTCATTTTCAAACATTCAACAACATCAAGCTATAAAAATCTAAATGCTTTACACATGAAAGCAAGAGCTGATGTAACTCTAAATTAGGTTGTTCTCATGGGAGAAATACTCTAGTCACTCCTAATTCTTCAGATTTCAATGTGTCCCTAATGTATCATAAAGGATGAGCTGGTTTCAAAACAGGAAAAGTAACAAAAATAGGACAACTTTTAAAACTGCTTTTGTTCTATGCTACAATCTCTCTCTGCTAAAGGTTTTCAGATAGCTATAAACATATTTTACATTCTCATTAAAATGTGGTAGTAAAATTCATGCATCACGAATAGTAAGTTTTTCAAATCAAATTAAACCAGTAAATATTTTCCATAACCCCTTTAATCACATTATGTTAAAACATTTTCTCTTTAAACTTTTATCATTGTCAGCTGAAACATTACTCATAAAAATCTTAGTTTTTAAAATAACCTATATATCTTCATAATAATATATAATAATATAGTATCTTTACAACTTAACTAAAAACCTCAAGCTCCTAATTAGTTGTGGCATTACCTTTATTCCATGCAATATTTCACTCAGGAGCTTGACTTGTTGATCTGAATACTTCATTTGGCTTTTCTGGTTAAAGGACAGAAATGTTTTCATTTTTTAATGAACAAATGTATTTCTAAAGAAAAATATGCAGTGTACTGGAGGCAATAAATACCTCTTATGCTATTCCTAGCTTGCTGAAAAACACACTAGCACTGCAACTACAGCATTTCCAGATATATATTTTATATATATAAAATAAAACATTAGATGTTAGTATAAAATAAATAATTAGATAGGACAAAGGATTAAATACATTCAAATTTTACCCTATTTTACCCTAAAATATCTCAAAGAGCACATTTCAGTTTTGGTTCTTTTTATTTCTCTTTATGTCAAATTAAAATCCTAACAGTTCCCAGGGTGATCAGGAGTTATAATATGGTTTTAATCTCAAAATCTCTAAGCAGGGAAACACAGACTCAATAACCATTTAGTGTAACACTAAATGCACACACACATGAATATATATGTAATGCTATATAAAGCACTGTACATATACAGGAGTTAGGATGAAACTTTCCTCCGTTAATCATTAATACATTGTTACTTAAAGAATCCATGAAACACAGAAATTATCATTCCTATATTATACTTCGGTTATTCTGCACCTCATGTTTCTAAAATACTCATTAACAGCCTCTTTAATGCTTTGAGGCTTATTCCTATACAAAAACAAGTTGAAAACTTTTAGACAGAATTATTTTATTGTCCTTTGTGTTTCTTCTCTCCTTCCTATCACAGTAGGGATCTAAGTGCATATGTAGCTGCTGCATCTCACCTGCAGAAGAGGTGAGAGAGGTTTTTGGAGTTTTTTTCAGTGTCTCTAAACAGTCACAGCCTTACAAAAGAATTAATGGGGACCTAGTTTCTTCACCTTATGTTACACCATCAAAGGCAGAGTAAGACAACTAATTGCTTTGATAGCAAAGCAAAACTTAGGGGTTTTTTCCAGCGGAAGTTATAATAGTAACAGGAAATAGAGTGCCAAGAGATCTGTAGCATCAGAGGACCAGAAAATAAGTCAGAACACACACAGTACCCCCAAGGAAATTCCTGTAATCTTAGGACAATGTGCTAAACTTTAGTGAGCAGCTTAGCCTGAATAGTAAAACTCGAAGAGGGACATAATCCTACAAAATCCCTTATTGAATGGAATTAGGTCAAATCCAAAAATATAGCTGCTTCCTAAATTGAGTCATACAGTGATTTTTACTAATGCAAAAGTATTGTTCAGGATAATGAAAATTTAGGTATCCAACCCACATACTAGTTTAGCTATCAAACACAGGGCTCCCCTCTGCAGTTACACTTCCCCCCTTCCCCCCATATTGGAAAGGAGCTGCAGGTTGGCATTGTTTCTTTGTTTGGGGTTTAGCTTAGCTGCAACAACACTATTCTAATTCATGCATAACCTACCTCCCCCCTTCACTCCTGCATTAGGACAACTTAACCTCTCCTCATTATGTTTATTTAAATATCTCACCTTCAGTCTTCTCACTTTGGCTGCAATGAGTGCATTTATAGGTATAACCAAAAGCAGCAGCATAACACCTGCTAGAACTGAGAGGCCAAGTTCCTTCCAGAGGAAGACAACAGCCATGATGATCTGAAAAGGTGCTGACCACAGCAGGTTCATGTTGATAGTGAGCTCCAGGAGCTGCTGAGCGTCTGCTGACATCAGGTTAACAATCTGCCCCGTTGTATAGTGTTGTCGTGAGGAATTGGCCAGAGTCAAGGCCTGCGACCAGGAAACACAGAGGCCACAAAAATCAACAATCTTGATTGCTAAAAGGACAATTAGGGCAAAGCTGAACTCGGTGAAACAGACTTGCAGCTCTTCATAGTAAATAAACAGGACAACACGGCACAAAGAGGGCTCAGGAAGCCTCAGCTTTGGGCTTGCTTGGAATGTCCAGTGCAGGAGGCAGCAGGAGCAGACTTCCCAGCAAGCACAGGTATCATCCCAGGGTGGCAGGCAGGTACCACACACCCCATGTGTCTTGGGACTGTATCTCTACTCTCTCAATGAGAAAACCTGCCAGAATTTGTGCCCACTCCAGTTGAAGCCTGTTTCACTGCTCAAGACCTGACGTACTCCCACACCCTGATATGTGACTTGAGAGAATTAACTCCTTTATTTAACTGATTTGCAATTTACAAGTAAAATTTCAAGTACTGGTTCAGAAAATACCTGAGAAGTCTCAAAAAATCAGTTCGACTCTTGAGAAAAGGGACTGTGTTTCAAATTAACAAAGACAGTAATTTAGTTCAGATTTTTTTTTTGCTTCCCTAATTTATAGTTAGATACTGCAGTAAAAATACCCCTGTGCCATGTTCATAGCAAAGCAAACTGAAAGTGCAGCACTGAGAAACCAGACTCATCTGCTACATATTAACAGGATAGTAAATATTTTTATAGGTCAGGCAGCTACTTTTACTTCTATATTATCAGGACTTGCATTTCCAGTAGTTAATAAAGCCACTGCTTCAGCATATCTTAGTAAAAGTGGAATAAGTTATAGATAGATTTCCACAGTGGTTAGTAATCTTTTAAAGACTGAAAAACATAAAACTAATGGGTATTGAACTCAAAACCACCTTCATTAAAATCAAGGAAAATTGTAACCTCTGAAGGAGACAGTGTGGCAAACTTCAGCTTCTCATATTCACTATTACTACATAGCAAAAAGAGCAATCATGGATACCTTTACTTTTCCCCAGACATCCAACTCAAACAGCTTTCCTATGTCATTCAGTATATTTGGAAATTAACCCGTAATCAAAATAGAAAGACATACATTTCTACATGTATTTCTAATATTATGTCAGTCCAAGTGGCTGACAAAAAAGAATGTAATTTCAGTATTACAGTCTTACAGCAGAAATTCCAAATTATTATAAATAAATAACCTTCAAAATACAATGCCAGTCTGTTAGCCTTTCACCAGTGTGTAACACCCCGTGTTTTGATCAGGTTAAATAAGTGTATTGTCTGTTAACACTCTGTACGTATTTTAGATTTTGTTTTGAAAAAGAAGAACACATGATTACCTTTTTGTAGACCAGGCCAACAACTGCAGTCCTGATTCTGACTGCAGTAAGGATGTTGTTCCGTTGGTATAACTGATGGACAAGAGTCTGTGAGAGAACTACCAAAAACAGGGCAATGCAATAGCCAGAGCCACTCCCATATGAGCCAGGCTGGTTCTCACTGGCCATTATCATTGCTCTGAAAATGAAAGAAAATCAATTTTAAATAATGTCCATAAAATCAACTATTAACAAAAAAAGTTTGATAAGCTATGTCAACTTGTTTAATTGAGTTTATTTTGGGTCCACATATGGTGGAAGAACACAACGAAATATGATGTTAAAAATGGCAGGTTTTATCTGTTTTTGAATTTGTTAACTTAGAAGCAATGCTCAAACACAAATCTAGACATGAAGGTACCATCGCTGACTTCTCTGACAATGGAGTCCAAATAAAGAATAAAAGAAAATAATTTTATACAAGAAAAAAAGAAAAAAGCATTAGTGATTTGTACTTAGAAACACTATAACTACCAACCACAAGAGTGAGAGAGAAAAAAGATCTGGAGGAAAATTCTGATTTTTGCGCTAGTAAAAGATAATCTTAAATAACCATCAACAATGATGTCTTCAAACATTGTATGGTCAAGCATTTTGTTCAGGATTACACTGATTCAGGGTGTACTTTGGAGATTGACAACAATTCTGTTCACTAACTCTATTCTTTATAAACACTCAGGTACTTGATCAATTCTTAACCCCCCTGTGGTAAGTGCAATATCTAAAAACCACTTCCATCAATCTTGTGGTACCAACAACACAAGAGTCATTGCACTTTTCCATTCAATGATGAAAGCATAGATATTATTGCATATTTAAGAGTCTTTTTTAGAAGCAGAGATGGAAAATTACTAACAGAACAGCAAGAGAGTTAAGTATCTTGGTAGTAAATTTTTGTTAACATTTGGGTTTATATTTATATATATTACATACAATAATGTGGATCTTCTACTGTTTTTTTCTCCGTCCTTTAGCTATGGAATTTCTGTTCTCTTTGAGCTTTTCTTCATTAGATCATTTTTAAACAAACATGGGGAGGGAGAATAAAATCTTGACACATCTAAGCTGTTGCTGAGTTTGCTTTTGATACTGGTAACCCCTTAGCTTTATTATTACTATTGTTCTCTGAACATAAAATGAAACATATTAAAAACTTACTTCATTATTTGTGGACTCATAAAAGCCAGAACATCAACTGTAACTTTCAGAAATGCAACTTTAATCAATGAGTATTTAAATGTTTGCCATAATGGCAAAATCAAAGATGGTTTATGGCAGCTTGTTTTCTTAAACAGCACTCTTTGGTTGAAAGAAGCCTGCAAGATTACAAAAATATAGAGAACTAAGAGAAAACATATTTTTGAACTTCACCCATATTTACAATATAAAATATGTAATTAGAGTGTCCATTTAAAGCCATCCATGTACTATCATATTAAAAAGAACATTTCCTACAGATTAAAGAAATGCTTTGGGGTAAAAAATGAAGTCTGGTTTTACATAGCATGGCTAAATAAAGTTATTACTTTATAATTTTAACTAAACTTTACACTTTATAACTAACTAAATAAAGTTATTCAGAAAAGGATAGATGTAATTCCTAGGGTCGCCCCAATCATCCATGAATATAATTACAATATACTTTAATCCTCAAATTATTATCACAGGTCAAAAAAAAAGAAGTATCAGAAAAAACAGAGATAAGCTTCAATATAAATGCATTCTCATTTTTAGCAGGCTTACAGCAATTTTATATTTAAGGCTGAATAACCCTTCTGTTCTTTCAGAATAGTTTCAGCTGTCAAGTAACATTTTTTTCAGTTTGAATTTAGCTCAAACAATTGCAAAGATTTTACAAGTGTTCAAGAGAAAAAAAAAGACTTTCTTAACTCTTTTGAAGATTACTTGAAGAATAAAAACAATATGTGAACTAAAAATTATCCTTACTGAAAAAATAATTTTGAATGCTTTGGTAGAAAGGGTTTTGGGGTATGTAACATCAGAGGAAGGAACAGTCAATCTGTTATGAGCTAAGAAAAATGCTGAAGAGATGCAGAAAAATGACACTGTAGGAATCCTCACCAAGTCATTAAAAAGCAAAAGCTACACTCTTCCTGGACTTACAGGTGAGGTACTCATTCCCAACATTACAGAGCTCCTCGTGCACTTGAACTACAACAACAAAGTATTAACTGTCACTCAAATTGTCAAGGATTTACATGAAAATGTAAAGCAAAACTCCAGCAAAACCCCACCAAATAGCTGTAAAACCCAATACTGTTGAAATTAAAAAACACTGAAGCCTGTTTCCTGTCTCCAGTAAGCAGTGTCTACTGTTAAGCAAACTGGTAATAGACTTCTCTACCTACCTAAAATAGAGATGCAAAGACAGAGGGAAACTGATGAGTTCAGAGAGAAATCAGCTGAACAGTTTTGACAAAGATGGTCATTTATCACCAAGTCAGTCACTGCAGATTCCATACCCATCACAGTAGATTCCTTATCATTTGAAACATTGAAATGTATCCAGATATCTTTCTAAAAGCTAAGTTTGAACTTAAACAATTTAGAAAAATCCCACAGCCATACTAGAGACCACTGATCCCAACGTGGAAGAGCCTCTGTGCCCTACAAAATGTATGCTGTTCAGTAAACAATTGGATTTTTGACATCATCTCCAGCTTCTAGACTTCTTAATTTTAGAAATGGATATTTCCCATTGCCAGAATTATAGCTACCTTTAATCCTGTGGCAGATTTCTGGACTTCTTTTCTCCACTGCTTTTCAAAGATAGGACACACGCTGTAGGGTGAATCACTTTCACTGAGTTCAAACAAGTCATCCCTTTCCAATGGCTTCTTGTAGCCTAGAGATATCACTCTGAAAGAAAGCAATTAATTTAGACAGCCTGAAACACACCAGGCAAAAAAAGCTAATGATAGAATTTAGTGTATATAAATAAACTCTGTAATCAAAGTAATAGATGTAATCCTATAGAAGCTACCAAATAGTGGAACAAAAACTAAAACTGATCTTAAAAATGGCAAAACAGGGCTGACCCTAAAGGAACTGTGAAAGAAACACATATTTGGAATTTTTGATAAGCATGATAGATTTATGACAACTCAAAGCAAACTGTGCAATACCATTTCTGAGGGGGGGAAAATGCAAAAGGAATAATATTGACAATCCAGTCGCACCTAAAGGAAACCCCAAACACCTGGGACTCAACAAGAGCACATGCACAGATACTGGAGTGTGCATCCAGAGTCAGCTCTAATGTTTTTAGGCTGGTGAGGATCTCCCTCCCTTGAAGGCTGCAACACAAGCACAGTGTCTCTCTCCTCACGTGTGCCCTTCCAGCATGTGTCATTCTTGTGCCAGTCAGTGCCACTGCTGGCCTTGGGGCTACTGTCTCTGCATTGTGCAGGACACAAAGTAAGACTAAGAAATGCTTCTTTGGAGGTTGTAAAATTCTGGTGGGGGTGGACCTCACTACCCCCAGGGGCCACCCAAACATCTACTCATGCTGTAACATTAATACGAAGTGAATTTCATAGAATCATCAAATGTTAAGGGCTTCGAAGGGATCTTAGAGATCATCCAGTCCCAGCTACCCTACCACGGACAGGGACACCTTCCACTAGACCAGGCTGCTCAAAGACTTATCCAACCTGGCCCTGAACATTGCCAGGGATAGGGCATCCATCCACAACCTCCTGGGTAACCTGTGACAGGGCCTCACCACCCTCACAGTAAAAAATGTCTTCCTAATATCTAACTGAAATTTCCCCTCTTTCAATTTGTACCCACTACTCCTTGTCCCATCACTACAATTCACGACGAAGTCCCTCTCCAACTTCCCTGCAGGCCTCTTTCAGATACTGGAAGGGGCCTATGGTGTCCACACAACCTTCTCTTCTCCAGGCTGAAGAGCCTCACCTTTGTCTCCAGCATGATAAATTAAGGAAAAAACTAACACAGCTTCTCACTGACAGCACCAGCTTTTGAGACAGGGGAGGAAAGGAGACCGACTGCGACTTGAGTGCGGACTATTGTTCCAGGATTCTGCATAACTCGTCACAATTCTGAAACTCATGGCTGCCAGAGGATACACAGATCTACCAAATACCTCCCAAACCACAATCCTCAGATTGTTTCTAAAGAAACATAATATAGGATTATGGGCTTATTATGCAACAATTAATTTAAGAATTCTTCATTTAGATCACAAGCACTTAAGGTGAGTATATATTAGCCATAATTTCTGGTTACCTGTGATTCGAAAGAGGGAACCTATCTAATGTTCACAACGTGAGTTTAACTGCATCCAGTTACTTCATAGCTAAATAACTGAAACCCTTTTTTGGGTTGCGTTTTTGTTCTTTCTCTTCTGTTGTCAGACATTGTGGAATTAGTTAAAATATACAAAGTACAGCCTACCTTGAAAATTTGAGTGAACACTCTGAGATAAAGAACACCTAAATGTCATCTAAAAACACTGCACTGAGTACACTGTAGAAATTTCTAGGAAAATTGAAAATTTGTATTTATGGTTTAGAACATATGCACTGGTAAAAAACAAAGATGAACTCCTAACTTGAACAGGGTCAGAGTTTAACAGAATCCTCTGAATCCTTGAAACAATCTGACTGCTTTGAATTAGCTTATTAATAGCAAATACCATTTTCATTTTTACTTTAAAATTAAGATTACTGAATAAAGCAAGACACAGATCTAGTACCCTTCACATGTTTTTTCCCACTTTTAGATTTCTTAAGTGTATCTGAATCAAATCATTTTTCATGGAAAAAAAGGGTTAAAAATGAGTAATGGTCACAAGACATAACACAAAATTGTTTGAAATAACATTCAAAATATCAAGTGACAGGAAGCTGCAAGACTTGATAGAGTTGAGCTTTCAGTTCCTATTTTTTGGGGGAAAATTCCCCAAGAAACATCCTGGTGTATGTGAGCAGGTGAGCTACAGTAATAATTTGTTGCCTGCTATAAAAGAGGAAGGAAAATGAGCATGAAATTGGTTACATGGAAAATACCTTATTGCACTACTGAGTATTTGTTCTGCAGATCTAGTAAGTTGTTATAATGCCATTGTTAAATAATGCCATTAGCTAATGTACAAAATGAATGTTACTATGCATAAACAGTACTCCACAAAATATTTGAAGATGACCTCTAAATGCTGCAAACTTTGATTTTTGTGCAAAAAGCTAAGAGCAAGCTCAGGCTCAGGCTCTGGCTCAAGCTAGAAAGATGTGGAATATAAGTGCACAGTCTACAATACTGTGAGCATCAGCAACACGCAGTTTCTTAAAATTCTCACCTGCTAAACCAGGAATATGTTAATTTACTGAAGAAAAAAGCATTCTCTTCAGTGTTGTATTTCTGTTTAAAAAAGAACAAAGGAAAAAGCATCAATGATACCTGAAAGAATGAAGAAAAAGTTGGTGCTTTTTTTTCTTCTTTACTAAACATGTAGTTTTTAGAAGATATTGAATTCTGAGCTATCATAATGCCTATACCTGTACATTTTTTTTCACCTGTTACCTTCTCTCACCAATAACACAAGGTATGAAGAATGAAAGAGACCTACAGACTCTTAAATTAAAAGAGCAACTTCAGTGGATTCCTTAAATCTTTGACAGTTAAAATCCTGAGGGATTTAATTTTTTCCCTATTTGATAACATAGCTATTGGAAGTTATCAGCACTAATACCTAAAGAACAGCAGCCTCCTTCTTCATGACACCCTAAGGAATGAAGCACTGCTAACATGTACTGTGCACATAAATGAGAAGAATACGAGGTTTGTGCACTGCTGCCAATTTCCTACGTCATTGGAGATAAGAGTAACAGAGGCAAACAAACACAAACTCTCCCGTACTTCCCGAGGAATGTGTATCTACACCCAGGAGTGACTGCAGCACACCCAAGGAGTGAGTTCTGTCCCTCGGTCATTACTTCCTTAATGTAATCCCTGCCCAAGGGCGCAGTTGCAGCCTTTTCCAGCAGGTGCCGTGAAATACCCACCGACACAACCGGGGCTACTCTATCATTTTCCGTAAGTTTTTCTCGTGCTTTCAGTAAAATGCCGAACGGTTACACGATAATGGGAGGCACAAACATGCGATAAAGATGTACGTCCCTCACCCCAGAGGAACACAGCCGCTGCTGCACCTCCGCGCGGTGCGCTCGCCTGTGCACAACACCCACGGTCGTGCCCATTCCCTGCTTCACTCCTGTCCCTATCTGCGGCAGAGCTCCCATTCCCTTAGGAAGAGAATGGCAAAGTTGTGACACTGACACTAGCACCGGACGTAACCCCGGCCTAAAGGTTATACCCTCCATGCAAAGGATGCACCCCAGGACACAACAGGGGACGGACCTAGCAGGAATCCAACCCGAAATCCCGGCGGGTTTAAGGCGGCCGTGGGAGGGAACCGAGCACCGCTCGGGGTCCCGCAGCCGCCTGGAGCCTCGCCGAAAGCCTTCCTCCCTCCTCCTCCTCCCTCCTCCTCCTCCCTCCTCCCGGCTCCGTCACCTCCGTGCCGGGGCCCAGCGGCTCGTAGCGGCCTCCTCGGGAGGCGGCCATGGCTCAGCAGCTCCCGGCCGCCCGGCGGGGAAGGGAAGGGGAGGGAAGGGAAGAGGAGAGAAGGGAAGGCGGTGCTGCTGCTGCGTCGCCTCAGCGTTTCCCGGGCCGGGTCCTGCGAGCCCCGTGCCGTTCCCCGGCCCGAGCAAAGATTCTCGGTAAACCTACAAACCCCCTCGGGCCCAGTGACAGGACCCGAGGGAACGGCCTGAAGTTGTGTCAGGAGAGGTTTACATTGGATATGAGGAAAAGTTTCTTCCTCCAGAGGATGGCCGGGCACTGAACAGGCTCCCCAGGGCAGTGGTCACAGCACCAAGGCTGAGAGAGTTCCAGAAGTGTTTGGACAATGCACTCAGGCACAGGGTGGGATTCTTGGAGATGGTCCTTTGCCTAAGAGTTGATGGTCTTCCTAAGAGTTGGACACGATGATCCTTGTGGGAACCATCCTACTCGTCAGATTCTGTGATTCTGTAGCTGTTCTATCCATAACGCATTTCAAAAGTAATATGAATCTTTTATGAATATGAATTCCTTTTTAAATAAACTTCAAAGATGCAAATGTCTCTCACATAAAGATAGAAAACAACAACAAAAAAAAGATGAATCCAGTTATCCAGTATTAAGATGTCTTTTTCTTGACTTCCTGTGGTTTTGGTCACGCTCTGTCTCCTTTTGCTATGTTCGTTACTAGTGTCATTGTCACAACTTTGCCATTTTCTCTTTCTTTCAGAGGGTCTTTCATCCACCTGGTGCACTTGACATTCACTTGAATGTGGCAGGGCCGATTCAGGAGAGCTCTGTGCAATCTTAACTTTTGCATCTTGATTCTGATAAGGACGAAGGTATAAATTTAAAAGCATTGGTACAGTCATCTGTTAGTAAGGAAATTGTTGATTATATGGACTCTTTACTGTGTGCTGCTGCGCTAGAAAATGGTACATCCAGAGAAATAGAAACTTGAGTTGTTAACAGTGTGAAGAGAAAATTCTGAAGAGTTTAATTTTGGCTTAGACAATTAAAAGATCCACAAACTATAAAATAACACAGAATGCTTGAAAATGAAACTGATCGACTTTATTTCAACAACTAGTGTAGTTGGAAAAAGGAATAGGTCATAAAAGAGCGACATGTGAGGAGGTGCGTGCTCTGTGGTTGTGCTGGGAGGAGGTGGGGGGGGTACAGAGCACAGAGTGTGCACAGGTCCATGTGGTGCCTCATGACACTTCAATGTTTTAAGGTGCTCAATTCAGTTTTTCTTTCCTGGGCTACCGCTGCAGACAGGAGGAAAAGGTTGTTGTCAAGCCTGGCAGTGGAAGCGTGCATGGCACAGGAACATGGCCCCAGGAAGAAGTGTGTGTGCCACAGGGTATTTCCTTCTCCTCTGTGTGAAACTGCAAGTGAGCAGTGAATAACTAGTGGGAAAGCACACAATTATGTGAAAGAAAATCGGGCTGAGAAACTGCGCTCCCCGTGTGCCACCCTGGGGAGCAGGCAGATGCTGCAGCTGCTGGAGTAGGGCAGGGTGGCAAATGCTTCCAAAGCTTTTAAAGTCCTCAAGTGTTTGGTTATCAGCATGGTAAAGTGCTGTGATAGTTACTGACAAAATACACATGTACAGTGCTGGATGTTGTTCACTTCTCAATAAAAACTACTGGAGTATGATTGCTATCTTTAAAGCTGGAGTTACACCTGCTTTATAACCCACAGCTGCATGATTGCTACAAAGAGGTTTCAAACATGAACACACAATCAGCATTCAGAATATAGTTTTAAAGTGTTGTTTTACAAAGGAGCACATTTTCAGAAGTCATCCTGATTACAGTGGTGTGAAAAATTTACTTTCCCAAGCATAAATGGTGTGCATCGCCTCAGTACCCGTATTTTCTAACGGAGGATTAGTTACCAACTTGTCAAGTCTGTTTAGAAAGGGATTAGGAGTTTTGAATTTCTTCGAGTGAGTCAGAGTTTTTCTATTTTCAATATTTAGACAACTTATTTTCATAGTTAAACCTTCTGCGTTGCAAAAGCCCATGGGATTTCCTCTTGCTTGGAAGGGAGCAGCACTCATACGCTGAGTGGTTAGAGACTTTTTCTGTAGAAGTGGCTTGAGTCATAAGAGAAATGAGAGTTGGTCTGAGAATGGGATTTCCCAACACTATGGAATCCCTGGGGGTAGAGAGAAGATTAGAAGGGGAAGTACCATTTGCATGTGACCACAGATCAGCATCTTACGGCTTGTGTAAGAATTCTATCTTAATCTTGAAAACCACTCTGTAATGTATTTAGATGCTATTCTATAAAAAACTTCTGGGGGTAAACTGGATTGTAATAGTGCCATTGTCTTACCCATAAAGCATAGCAATCTTGTACTGCGATAAAATGAAGTTTTTATGTATTTTTAATTTGGCTGCTCTGACCGTCCTGAGCATTGTGGGGAACAGTCAAAGTCCTGCAGAGGCAATGCCAGCATCCTCTGCTGGTCTGCATAAGGCTGGAAGCAGATAACTCTGAATTTCAGAGTGAGAAGGAATGTATCCTTGTGGAAAAACCACAAGGCATAATACATGGGCATAACAACACTGCAGGGAAGTGGTCTGGGGTTCTTTACCAAGCTGAACTTTGTGAGAGTGTGCCTGAAACTTGGAGTCATCAAGAATTATTTACCTGGCAGTGGGCTGTCTGTAGAGACTACAGAGTAACCACCAACAGGAGCTGAGGTTTATGGCTTTCTCAGTGGCACAAGTGCCGCTGTTGGTGAGCACAGTCCCCTTGTCGTATGACAGAGATGGGAGTTCACAACAGTTCCACATCCTGATTAATACCATAACACTTCCCGTGCATTGATTTGGTGTGGGACTCCTTTCCCAACACTGATTTCAGAGGGCTTTGAAACCATTTCATGGGAGGTTATATCAGCATTACTGCATGTACCTGTGAGCTGGGCTTATTTCAGTTTTCAGTTCAAGACGGAACTTAAAATTTGCTTGCTTTTCCCTGTTTCTGCATAAAAGAACAAGTGTTAGCACTTTAGTCACGCCTAGTGACATTAGGTCCATGTAAAAGTTTTTGTTTAAGATTTTCTTCTAAGATCAGGTGATTGGCTCCTGGATAAGCCCAGTAGATGTTTTACTGGGCTATTGCCAGTTTAGTGTTAGTGGTGTTGATCTCTCCTTGCTTTAACTTGTGTATGACTGTGTGCTGTATATGGAGTGCATGCTGAGGCTGCCTGACTGGAAGTTTCTTGGGTGCACCAAGTTTTTGTTTTAATGATAATCCAGATTAAAAGGTAGGGAGGAGAAAGAGCCAGACTGACACTCTACCATTGCTTGTTCTAAGCAATATGTAGTGTCAGTAAGGCTGTGCTTTTATAGTGGTAGTTGGACACAGTGTCACAGACTTGAGATGATGAGGGAGTGCAAAGGAATTACAAGAGCTGCTGTAGTGAACTTTACTCCAGAGTGACATATTTGAGAAATGGAACAACTTGTTGAGCTGAGTTGGTTTTCATACCAGTAGACTTCATCCTTTTCTTGTGAGTGCATTCAAAGAGGAAAAGCCTTGGAAGACACCTCCTAAACACTCTGCAGAAACTTCTGCAGCACAGCTTTGTTGAGCTGCTCAGATTCATGAAGCCAGCTGAAGAGACTGTTCACTCAAAATTGAATCATGAAACACATACACACACACCCCCCTTTAACTGTTGTAGAAGGAAACAAAGGACATCTAGACCTTATGTTGAGAAGCACTGCAAAGGTGCAAAGATACACTATGCATGAAACATTTCTAGCATGAATTTCCCTCATATTTGAATGGTTATAGTATGTTTTTCTTTGTCCTGCACTGGAAATAATTGGGTGTCAGATACAGGCCAAGAGAGCATCCACACCTTGCAAATGAATGATGCAGGGTTAATCTGCCTCTTTGCCTCACCACAAACTTCAAAAAACTGTAGTCTGTACTCTTGTATTTACCCAGTGATTTGCAAATAAATGAGCTTCACAAAAATAAATGTTTCTTCATTTGTTTTGTAGCTGGGATACAGGGGGAATGAGGTTAAATGACATAGCCAAAACACACAGCAAATCAATTTCTGGGTGAGGTTTGTGGGATTCTAAGCTCCATCTCTCTGTCAGAGAGGCTTTTGCAGACCTTCTCAGAAGTTAGTTAGAGAATGAATCCTTGGAAAAAGCTCAGAAGATAGTTTTGTGCAGAAATTATCTCTGGAGATACAGTTCTCAGAATTATTGTCAAGTTCTTACGGGAAAACCCTTCTGTCACCAGAATGACTTTTTGTTCTAAGTTCCTTTTGGCCATCTCCGTGCCCTTAATTGCAGTTCAGTGCCACACTTAAAAAACCCCACATGATGGATCTCTAATGGGATGAACCCCACTTCCTAAATTCCACACATGTAGGAGTTGTCAGTAATATATAACATCACTTGCTTACGTGTAAATCTGCTGATAGCCAGAGAGGGAAATAGGTTAAAAATCAGTACCAACCCTTAAAGGCCAGAAACCACCCTACCTACTGAAGTTACTCAATAGGAGGAGTCATAAATTGCAGAAGCTTGACTACAGCTTTACTTTCTGCTTCCTACTCACTCACTTCATTGCTGTCATTCAGTTGTGTTAGAAATCTAGCATAAGGAAAACTCCATTTGCCGCTTGTCTGTGGCTATTACATATTGCTTTTTCTCCATTTCCACATGCTGAAATTGTGTTTCTTCATCTGTTTGATATACTGGGTGAAATCAGGTAAGAACCATTACCTTGCTTGCAATGTAGAATCTTGGCTTTAATCAAACATTTAAAAAAAAATGAATATTCCTTCATTTAAATTGGCCAAAAGATTACAGTTAAACCTTGTGAATTATGCCTAATGGAGCAGATGATCAGAAAAGAAAATTCAATGACTTTGAAACTGAGAGGTAGATTTTCATTTTAAAGTAAATAGAACCAAGCCTGGTACTTTATCTCTGGCTGTACTTTGCCCAGAGACACTCAGGTATGTGCACTTTGTACGAAGTAGACGTGGTTGTGGAATAGCCTTAATATACTAATGTGAGTTTGTTGTTTCTTGCTGATTTGATAGGTGGTCAGATTTTCAAGTTGCGTTCCACTTTTAAATAGTAAAATTTAGCTACTAAAAAGACAGTATGCACTTAGCACTTTCCCCTTTCCAACCACAGGAGATACTTAAAATGCTTACAAATGTGCACAAGAAAGTTAAATTTATATTTTAGTTTACTAGGACTGTGTATGTAAGAA
The DNA here is from genome assembly GCA_013400975.1 of Atrichornis clamosus. NCBI lineage: Eukaryota > Metazoa > Chordata > Aves > Passeriformes > Menuridae > Atrichornis > Atrichornis clamosus. The sequence goes on along the minus strand of WBMZ01007816.1, from coordinate 59,410 downwards.
CCCAGCGCCTACGTGGATGTTTTGATTGTACAGAAAAGGGCGAGCACTCCAACAAGCGTGCACAAAGGGCAGCTGGGTATTCCTTCCAGCATTCAGTGAGAAATAGCAGTTTGACAAACCTCTCCCAATGACTCCTCGCTCAACAATTCAAAGTATTAAATCTATAAATCTATTTGTAGGACTTACCTAATTCCATGGTAAAGACATCATCTTTTTTTTTCTCTATTTACTTTTTAAAGAATAACTTCCGTCATTTCACAGACAAGAGTAAATGAGTTGCTTCCCTTTGACATTTGCCAGCTAGTAAATAGATTTGTCACTTAAAGTAATTTCCTTGTGATAGATTTCTCACTCTCATGGACCAGACCATGTCTGGTTTATCTCACTGTCATTCTATTGGCATTAGAAGAAATAATTTTTATTTCTACTAATCAAATTATTAAAGAAATTGAAACATTTAAAGGGATACAGAGCAATATCTTAACAAGAATGTTTTATATGTTAGATATGAAGGAGTGAATTTTAAGGATCAATGGTTAAACTTGGATCTAAAGATCACGTGCAGCAAAATTGAGAGTTTCATATTGTACCTTTGAATCTGAGTAGCAAAACTGAAATTAAGGCACTGGTTTTTATTTTTGCTTTGTAGATGAAGTTAGTGTAATATAATTTATGTTCTAGTTTTATCATCATATATAAATATATGAAAACTAGAGGTCAAATGGGATACATATTATTAACATCTCAGTATCATATCACATGTATGACATTTTACCAGGCTCTTGATTATTTTTTCATTAAATTCAGGTCCACTGCCGATGAACAGTTCTCAGTTTCAGAACTTCTTGGACAAGTCCAAGGGATGAAATGAGTTCCCTTTGTGTATCACTAGTTAGTTAATAACCTGTCTAGTAAATTCAGTAAAAATTACTTAAATTATTCAATGTTTAAATGAAGACAATGGTGATATTTATTCTGAAATATAATTAATTCTACCTTTTCCCACTTGTAGTATTGCAGTTACTGTCATAAGGTGATAATAGGCATGAAACTTTTGTCTGGTTGATTTGTGGCAGGAAGTTTCAGGCTAATATTAACACTTTAACTTCAAGTCTGCTCTGGTTTGCCTATATTCACTGTTTTCTGTGATGTCCAGTCCAGAGGTGACCAATTGTTTAGCTTTGCTTAGATCTGAACTATAGAATTAAACATCTATTTCAGACACCTTGTAAGCCACCCACACTTGCCCTTGGCAGCTTTATAAAGTCATGCAGGCTTGCTGTCCATCCCAGGTATGGTGGATTTGGTTCTGCCTGCTAGCTGCTGCTGGGAAAAGGAGAACAGCCAGAACTGCTTCTCTAATGACTCAAAAATTTTGAGAAATTCAGGTTATTTTTTTAAATTATTTTTTAAGGAACTAAGTAGGTGCTATTTCTCTTCTGACTTTTTCTTTCTAGAAGTTGACTTGTTTTGCAAAGTTTTTAATGACAGAAAAATTGAGAAAGATGCCATCAAGTACCAGACAGATGAAAGCCTTGTGTAAAGTAGCCCATTAGATGTCAAGAGATGGGCCCAAATTTTCTTGCCAAAAACCAGCCAACACCATAGCGAAGGGGAAGACCCATAACAGAACTGTGACAGGCGTCAGCCTTCTACCTAGGGTCCTGAAGTGGTTCAGCCACACAATGTGGCCTCAGCAGCCAAAAGACACTTTTTAAAGTGTGAACTTTTGATGTTGATAACCAGATGGGAAAAATGTCATCTTTTTAGAGTCTTTTGAAAATCCCCATCCTCTTGTTGACCAGCTTAACCTGGTACACCCTAACTGTCCAAGTACAGACAGAAATGCTAAATCCTACAGTTTGTCTTGTGCCATTATGTACAATGACCTCGGAGTCTTATTTTTACAAATTCAGAGCAAGATCCTTTGTTTCTTCTTTGTTTCTTGGTAATGGTGCCCTTATGGTGATCAAAAGCTAGGAAAGGGTTCTGGATCATCCCAATATTGTCAGGCATCTATTTCTTTTTGATATATCAAACAAATAAGGTCTGAGGATTAGCAGCTTTGCCATCCTGGCCCAAAGAGGAAGAAACCACCACAAGAGCCTTCCTGTTTATACAACACTCACTTGTTGTGAAAATATTCTGAGAACCTAAATTTGATGGTGAAGTAAAGGATCTTATCAGCACTGACTATTTAGTACTTGTGTAGAGAAATTATACTGTTCAGGAAAAATTAGGATAATTTCATATTTGAAGAGTTTAGAGGAGCATAGTGGTATCTGCAGAACCAGTAATTAAACTGTGACTCCTTGTTGTTCAGTGCACCTCATTCCAAAGGTCAGGAGTGAAGAAAATAGAAGTTTTAGAAGAAAAAATATGGAAAGAAAAGTGAAGAGATGGTATTTCAGGTAGTCTAACTCATCAAATGACTGTTTCAACATTTTCATCTTTTTCAGATGAGAAAAAATGTCCTGAATTTACAGATCTTAACATAGGCAATGCTTTGTCTGGAACAGAACTCCATGTTCAGCTACTCCTATACACAAGGGAAAATCCAGACTGTTCTGAGAGACTCATTGAGCACGACGTTACTGCTTCTGAGTACCTCAATACAACCAGGAAAATTGTCTTTGTTATCCATGGCTTCAGGCCAACGGGATCTCCTCCAGCCTGGCTGGGTGACATGAAGGAGCTTTTACTCTCTTCAGAGGATATTAATCTGATTATAGTTGATTGGAATCGTGGTGCTACAACTGTGAATTACATAACTGCTGTGGAAAACTGCAGAAAAGTTGCAGAAATACTGAAGAACTATATTGACCAGATGCTGGTAAGGCAGAGCACTGCACCTGTTCTGAATAAGTTTACAGAGCATCGTTTGAGTGGGAATGGATATTTAAAATATGTCTAAAGAGTAGTCCAGTGAACAGTATCAAATCACTTTTCTTTACAGAAGTATTACTAACTTTAACTTCACCTGAGTTCTTATTTCACTCTCATCAAAATGTGTCTGGAAGTGCATCTGATTTCTTTAACCAACTGGAAGTTTTAGGTGTTCTGGAGAGAGTGAATGCACCAGTGGGGATGTGGAGGAAGAGATGTTCAAATAGTATGCAGCATTAAAATTTTACGAAGGCATTGCACTAATCTTTGGTATTAATCTACTATTAATAAAGACTTTAAATGGGAAATAAACCTCTGGTGGATATATAAATATTAATTTCAAAATGATATAAACTTCTTGTCTCTAGACGCAGTTGCTGAAACAAGAGTTGATGCCAGTGGTCTTAACTGGGCTTATGTTTTAATTAATTTTATTGGAAGGATAAAGCAGGGGCAGATTTTTTTTTCCTAGTTCATAGTTTTGGTTCATCTTTCTTATATCCTCTTCCCTTCCCCGCTTCCCTTCTAACTAGCGCGACATTTCAGGAGAAATGTGACTGAAGCTTCCTTTTTATGTTTTTCTAGTTAAGGAATTTCATAATTATTTCACTTCCACTGATATGGAATTGTGAACTGAAAAAGAACTTTGTAATTTCCATTTATTTTTTGAGTGAGAAAGTTGGAAATATAACTTAAAGTACTGACAAAACATGAAAACTAAATCAGTGTACTGATTTCTGTTCAGTTAACTCTGTGTGTTGCTGTGGTTTTGGATTTGGTTTTTTTCCCCTGATAGGTGGATGGAGCTTCTCTTGACTCTATGCATATGATTGGAGTCAGTCTTGGGGCTCATGTAGCTGGTTTTGTTGGCCAGAAGTATGATGGCAAACTTGGCAGAATTACAGGTAAAGCTTTTAATCCCAGTACACATATTCTAATCATATAGAGGCTAGCACTGAAATATTGACAAATGAGAACTGACTATTTAATAACATACATGAGGAAAAATATATCCCTGATAGAAGTTCAGGAAATCAGGAAAGTCTGCCTTTAGGGTATAAATTACAAATTAAATGTTCCCACCTGGTTAACTCCAGTCTTTGAAATAAAAATTGAGTGCTACATCTAAATGCCACTTAAGTTAAAGGATATGCTACCTGAGTTTCTGTCTAGTTGTGTTCTGGTGCTGAGAGCAATTACATTGTGCATTTTCTTTTTATGAAGTGTATGATAGGTATGGTATTTTCTGGGGAAAAGGACAAAATTAATTCTCCTGATTTGATTCCCAATGTCATTGGCTTATAATCATCTGAATAAATGGGAGATGAGCACATCTAGTTAGGGAGAGAGAGACATTCATAGACATGGGTTTATCAGTCTCGTAGGAATCTTTACTTCGCTTAACAAGTTGAAGAGTTGTGCTTGTTTTTTCATTTTTATGCCAGGAAAATGAAGAATCACTGCTGAATAATGCTCAAATGTTGGTCTTTTATGTATTTGCAGAAACAGAGCCCAGGATTTACAATGCCAGTGTTGTTTTCCCTTAGGTCTGGATCCAGCAGGCCCTTCGTTCACTCGAGAACCACTGGAGAGGAGGCTGGACCCTACTGATGCACAATTTGTTGATGTCATCCATTCGGATGTTGATGGTAATGAGATAGCCCTGACTTTCCCATTTCAGCTTGAGGAAGGGCAGGAAAGCAAAAGACAAGGGATGATCTGTTTCAGTAACATCCAAAGAGTGCTGCAGGAGTATATTTTGTGTTACTATTAACATTCTTTTGCTGTGCTAGTGTGTGTGAACACAAAGGTTGTAAGTAAATGATTATCACTGAATTAATCCCTTCTGAGACAGCCAGTCTCAGCTGTATCAACTTAGTACACCACAGAGTCCCTGCTTAAAATTCTAAATCATGCTCATGTAAGGTTAAAAAAGAACATGGTAAAGTCTGCTTCATCCATGCTTTAATCTGGTTTCATTTTTCTCCTCAAAACCAGAAGTAAATCTTTCATACCACACTTGTCCCATTATTTGTATAGTTTCATATAATTTTTAAAAATAATATTCAAAATCAAGTATTTTGCTATATACATTTATATGTAAGGCTGTAAAATGCCAATTTTTATAATGTTTAATTATGTGACTAAAGAAAATGTATGATAAAAAGAAAGGTGGGTCAGATTGAGTTAAATATTACTCTTGGAATCTTGCTTACTTTTATAGGATATACAGATTTTTCTACTTTGATGATTACTTACATTAGTGTACTTCAGAATCCAATGTCATGCAAAAAAGTGGAAAATCTTACTCTAATGAAAATTGCAATGGGTAAAGAATTTTGCTTGCTGGAGAGAACATGAATTTTATAAATTTCTTGGTATAAATAATAACAGCTCCAGTTGTATCTCTTTTGTGACAGTAGGAATCTTACATAAATTTGTATATATTTGTGTACGGCATTTTACATATGTATAGTTTTTTTAAAAAGAAAAAAAGCCCTTGGCTTTTACCTCATATTATGACCTTGATTTACAGAACGAAAAGATTGGTATAATTGTAAAAATTTTCTTGAAGATCTCCATGTTGTTTTTTAGTGAGTGTAATGATAAATAAACAAATAATGATAATTCTGTCTATGTTTTTTTGATTCATGATGTTTTTACTTTAGTACTAGGTTTCAAGAAGCCTTTAGGAACCATTGATTTCTATCCAAATGGAGGAATGGATCAACCTGGTTGTCCAAAAACATTATTTGGTGGTAAGTAAAAATGTGTTTTTTTTAAATGAGAAAAGATTTTGAGATCAAATCAAAAAAGGTTAAATTGAATTGAATGGGCATTGCACATAGTCAGTAATATGGCACCTGAGACCATTGTATTCTTTCTTTTCCATCCCTATTCAGCAAATGAGAAATAATAAAGATATTTGACAATTTTTTAAAAGTAAAAATCTTGCTATAACATACATATTCCACTGTATGATTAATATTGGCATGGTGGAATTCTATTATTGTGTTATATATACAACTTGCATACACTGGTCATTATTTTTCTGTGGTTATATATGACGAGGCAAGGGGGGAGGTGTTTGTGTCCTAGTGGTTGGGACAGGGTCACTTGCATATGACATGGAAGGCAAGGCTTCCACATCTTCACTGTGGTTTAGGTTCCTCCTGCCTGGCAGTGATGAACTAGGTTTTGGACAGGTCTTTTAGGCTCTAGGATGAAAACAGTTTTATGAAATGATCTTTTGCTGCAGAATTTTTCTTCTTTCAACCTCCATAAATCTTAGGCAAGGTTGTTGTTGATTATTTTTTTTACTCTTTTTGAATATGTTTATTTCTGCCTGTGTTTCCTATTAATAATCTGCACACAGCTGCTACCAGTTAGAGCTGCTGCAAAGGCATAAGGCTTCCTCTTGTGTGTCTGTGAATATGGCAGAGTCCCTTAAGCTGGCAGTATCATCATCTCTACAATTCCCATTGCTTTGTTAGGAAAGGAAGGGATTTGTTTTCCCAGATAACTAGAGAGAAGAATCTCTGAGGGGTTCTTCATGGTAATTTCTTTGCCAAAACTGTCACTCAGAGGATGGTAAAGCACTGGCACAGGTTTCCCAGAGAAATTGTGGATGTGGATGAACCCTGGAAGTGTTGAAGGCCAGGTTGGATGGGGCTCTGAGCAACCTGATCTTGTGGAAGGTGTCCCCGTCCCTGGCAGGGGTTTGGAACGAGATAATCTTTAAGGTCCTTTCCAACCCAAATCATTCTATGATTCTACTTTTGCAACACCTTTTTTTTTCATTAATAAAAATGATTACTTATTATTTTTATATTTTTTTTTCTTTCCTGAAGGAGTTCAGTTCTTTAAGTGTGACCATCAAAGATCTGTCTTCCTGTTCTTATCGTCTTTGAAAGGAAAGTGCAACATAATCACATATCCTTGTGACTCTTACCTGGATTACAAGAGAGGAAAATGTGTTGATTGTCATGCTTTCCAGCCAATGTCCTGTCCAGTACTGGGTAAGTGTTACAATATCTGGTCTGGGCTGGGTGAGATTTCCTGGGAAATTAAAGTACTACTGTTTAAGCATTTTAAAGTTCATGGGTTTGTCTGCTTTATAGTTATCTCTGTTAGGCACAGGTGCTGAATGTTCCTAACCTTTCTGCTTTCCAGTCTGGAATGGATTCACAGCCTTTCCCCTTTCTACAGAGAAACTGCTTGCACTTACTTAATCACTTCAGGCTTTAACAGTGTGTTATGATCCCTAGAGTATCTGTAATTAATTTTTATATAAGTGTAATAATGTTTATAGCAACTTTATGGCTTCTCTGGCCCTTCTTTTGGAACCAAGCTTTTATTTGAAGGGAATTTTAGTTGTTTGGGGTTTTATAGCTTTTAGACAGAATCTAGGGACTATTTGAAAAGAGCTACAATAGTGTGAGCATTTCCTCACCCTTGGCAGGGTTTTCTTAAGAATGAAATTTTAAAAGTACTTAATTAGAAGTTAATTTTCAATTTGTATCTTATCTTCTTCTTACAGCCTTATACTAAGGTGTGCACCCTGTATTAGTTAGATCAGTTTTGAAGAAAAAGCATAGACAGACAGATCTGTGTGCTATTTTGTAATAAAAAACAACCACAATAGGAACTTAGAGTGGGGCAGAAAGACTCCCCAGCACTGTTATTAGCCATGCCTGGTGCACTTGGACAGAATGGCCGTGGTAGAGTTGGAGAAATATTTCAGCAGTCAGCTACTGAGTCTGGGAACTGAGCAGAGAAGCAGCCTCCTTCTGCTGCAATCTTTCCTGCTTCCTGCCTTGCAGTGGCAGCTGTTCAGCCTGGAATTAGCCCTCCTTGTCCAGTCTAGGAAGAGAGATCAGGAGAGAGAGAAAAGGATTATCCATTCTAGGAAAAAGGACACTTTTTTGGATTTGCTTTTGTTACTTCTGCAGGAGTCTGTAAGCACTATTTTTTGGAGTTGGTACTCTGAACTTAATAGATAACTTACATTATGACAATTTTAGTGATACTAATGTATTACAGGAATGCAATACTTGCATACTATATTCTATTATACTCAGGGGATTCCTGTCTTTTTCAAGTCAGTTTTCTTTCTCAGAGATTATTTGAGAAAATTAAAGCCAAATTTGTCAGTGTGGGTGAGATTCTTTTGTGCAAAGTGTATCACAATTTTGCTAAATGTCTGAAATGAAATTTTTAAACTTTGGATTTCAGGTTATCATGCTGATAGATGGAAAAAACTGTTAATACTAAATAGTTCACCAACAAAAGCTTATTTCGATACCTCGGACCAAGACCCATTCTGCAGTGAGTGGCTGAATACATACATAAAAAACTCTTTATAAAAGGTTATGACTGTTATTTGTTAGCTGATCTGGAGTGAAAGCATGGTAGAAGTAGCAAGTTAGTGTTAGCCACTGTGTACAATGATGTAAAAACCCATTGTAAATGGTCTAAAATCCCATGGTAAAGTGGTGTAAAAACTGAGCTAAGTTCACAGACTGCAGGAAGAAGAATGATTGTGGCAGAAGAGAAGGTAATACTATGTGAACTGGGAAAAAAATGTAACTTTAAAAGCAATAGGATGGACTGCCAAGAGGAAGAAGGAAGCCAGAAAAGGAAATCTGAACTGACAGAACCTTTATGGGGTCAGTGCTGCCATTTTCAGAGAGCAGGAATGGGAAGCGAGACTACCCTGGGTAGGGGACAAAAAAGAGACACCTCTGTGTTCCACCCCAGGAGGAGATCACCCTGCAGTCAACTAAAGCTACTCCATGTCTCCAGGAGTAAAACAGTGAAGGGAAAACTCAGCTGACTACTTGAGGGTTGTACTGTGTGGGAATGAGCTCTGCTGGCATGGGCTTCAGCTACACCTTTTTAGTTATCTACCTACCCATGTAGGGGTCCTCTTCAGATTCTCGTCCAATTTCTGTTTGTATCAAAAGACTTTACCACTATAAGCAAGTGTAGCACACACTGCTGATTAGTTCTGTTTAAGGTTCTTTGATTTGGGGAATCAGGATAGACTTACAGGGAATTCATGTCAAATTAGGTTTTCCCATTGGCTTTGTCCCTCATCTTGGCAAGTTTTGTGACCAGGGACACATGGTGCTAGTCATGCTTGCTGACATAACTTCCAAAGGATTGAGGGGAGGTGAACAAAGTGATGGATTTTACATAAATTTTGTTACATAAAATTTACATAAAATAACTCCTATTCCCAGTGTCTTTCAGTTCAACTCAAACCTGTTGCTACTGTTCTCCCCTGCACTCCTCTGGTGCTAGTATAAGGAAGAAAAGAGGAGAAGAAATATTTTCAAACACTGGAGGAGGCACATGGTGCAGAATAAGAAATATTGCAATGACAGCATATATTTAAGGAAATATATGCAAAATCAAAGAGGAAAAAATTATATAAAATTATGCAAAATCAAGAAGAAAAATAAACCAGTCAGGAAAGGAGCATATTTACTAATTAAAGCCTTACTTCTAGGAGAGAATGTTAAAAAGCAACATGCCAAAAAAAAATTTAAAAAGGAAGTTATAATTGGTGTCCTTACTCTGGGAGCACTAAAGATGTATGGTTCCAATATTGGTGATGGCTACAGAAAGCCAAGCCAGGGTTTCTGAGGGCACAGGGCAGGTCAGGAGCAGGTCAGCTTTTTATTCTCCTTTAAACTGGTAGCATAAAAATAAAGGGTCACTATTTGTATCATCACCCAGTGAATACTTTTAACAGGGTGATAATAACTACTGTATCCTGTTGGGGTCATTCATTGAGTCTTATGATTTTCTGTTTCTTTTTGCAGTGTATAACTACTTACTGGACATTACTACCTGGAATAAAAGCATTAGGAGGGGTTTCATTAAAGTTAAAATAACAGACTCTGCTGGAAACACAGTAGAATCAGAGATGAATAGGTATGTTGTGCTTTGTCTTTAAATCTTTTTTTATCACTTTATAAGACTAATTTTCTGAGGTTCCTGAACCTCAGAACTTGTTTGCTTGTAAGTTGAAAAAGTATCCCGAGGTTGTTAAGACTTGGCCAGGCACCTTTTCCTGGATGTGGCTCAGTGTCAGAGACAATGCCCTCACACTGAATGATCCTTTCCCAGGTCCTTGCATGGAACTGGTTTGAATCCAGTTCTAGCTGTCCGTATTCTGAATGCTCAGAGTTGATACATCTCACAAGATTTCCCATCCTAATAATAATGCTTAGCAATAATTAATGTAGCTCAGCCAACAAAAATCTGACTAGAGATAATATTTTTCTTTAGTGAAGCGTCAACATTTCAACAATATAAGAGAGTCAAAATACTAACTGGATTTCACCGAGACATTGAAAAAATATCAAAAATTTCCTTGACCTTTTCTACGAAGACTTTAATAGGCCCAAAACACAAGCTTAGGGTTCTTCAAATGAAGCTGAAATCTCTCAATAACCCAGAGAGGTAAGTGTTTGTCACATATTACATTTGGGTATCAACTAAGCTGCTCAGGATGTTTCCTCAGTCATGTGTATTTCCCTGCATTGATTTTTTCAGTTGCATATTCCTAAGTGCATGAGCACTCCTCTCATCCTCCTGATGATCAGATTTGCCCTGTGGAAGAGCTGCTGTGCACACTAACACTTAGTGCACAGCACCTTGTACAGGGAGGTGTCACACTTGCTGTGTGTGTCACAGCTGTGCTTTCAAGGGCCAGCCTGACTTACACCTACATGGTCAACTTCTCCTCCATTAGATAAATTTTATTAAGCATTTTTCTGATTTTTCTCCTGTGTCTGTACACAGCTTTCCACACTCAGGCATGAAATGCAGCACTTCAGCTACTTGTGTGACTGGAATAGGTTCTTGTCTTGTTGCTGAAGAAAAAGATCTTCTAAAACCAGAACACAGCCTGCTTACACTTAAAATTAAATAATCTTTTGGGTTTTTTTTAGTAATTGAGTGTAATTACTAAACTTTTATTAATTATTTCTGGTTTAAAATATTTCAGCAGTATTACCATGTGTTCAATTTTTAAATCTCCAAATTTACTTGTACAATAACACAAGCAATTAAATTTTGCATTTGCATGTTGTGAAAAGAACATAATGTATGGAATAGGTAAGAAATATCCAGAAGTAGCAAGAGTACTTTATTTGAGAGTTAATTTCTTTCCTATGAATGGCTGATTCAAGAAAGTCATAATTTAAAATAAAAATCTAAAAATATTTATCAAATTAGTAATGAATGAGAATAATATTATAATACAAGTAAGTCTGAAGTCAGTGTATTTTGTTAATTTGAGATATAACATTTGAGGCTTTCTGATGTGGTGTATGATAATAGCCTATTTGGAATTGGGTATGATGCTTTGTCAAAATTATGAAACCTTCTTAAATTAATCTGCTATTTATTTACTGAGAAAGAAGAGAAAATGGATGGGAGAGACTTAGGAAGAAACAAAACACTCAGTAATCAAAATAGTACCCCAGAATGTACATGCATTCAACTTTATTAACTTGTTGAAGGCCATAAGTCTCAAGCTCTCAGGTGAACTGGCATCATTTTATTTAAAAGCATTTGGTGATGAGAGAAAGTCAAAGTTCTAAATCATATTTCAATTTTTTTTTCTCATCCCAGTGGTGATAAATCAGATCTATTTCATGTGAGCCTGTCAGCACTTGGGACTTTTTCAGATAATGATGTAGCAAACAAGAAAGATTTTCAGTGAACAGCCCTTATTGGGTTTGAGTTTTCATTCCTGTTAGTCTGACTCTTGTTAGTTTAAAAGTAAGATGCACTAGATATGCTTTAAGATAGGATCCACTAAAGTCCTTCATATGGAGCCACATCAGATTGCAGCTGTAGGGGCACATTAAATACTTTTAGAGAACAATGAAAAATCCTGTATTGAATCAGTATGTGAAGGTAATTGAAATGCAGACGTTACAACTCTATTGGTTGGTATAATTACACAATTGTAATTATAACCACCTATATTTACCTTATTTACATCTAATTACAATTAGTTGAATATAGGATGATCAACTAGAAACTACATTGAAAATATTTCAATTATTCATAACAAAGTAGTAGATAAAAAAGGGGACAGATGCAGGGATAAAAGACAATAGGAGTCTCAGTCTCCCCAGATCTGGGTTAACAGGAAACTGTGGGAGTTTGGGGGATATCACTGACAATTGTCTGCTGGGCTGGTCCACTATTCACACAGATGGTGTGTGAAAATGGGAGTGCTAAAAGGTACATATAATTTTCATACTTGTCTTCTGATCTCTGAGGTAAATCATTTCTGCTCACCCCTAAAACCAGAAAGCTTTGCTAACTTGTGCATGTCCAGGTGTCAGTTACCCCAAAAAGCTTGTGAACCTGTCAGTCAATTCCAACTCAATTGATGGAGAAGGTGAATGTCTCAAAGATAATTAGCCCAGACATTTTTGGGGGGTTTTTGACCAAAACAAGAACAGAGATAATAAAAAAAATAAGATCTTATAAATACCTCTACTGAACAAGAAAGTGTGGCATGCCAATGCTTTTTAGTAGCAGCAGAGAAGCCACATGGGGCAAGGGATTAAGAAAGCCTCACCTAACAAAAATATTATTTGTGGCTTGCTCCTTGTTGGTGAACCTGCTCCCTGCTCAGGGCTACTCTCCTATAAGGCATTCATGTGTAATCACAAGCTGAGATGGATTGCACTTCAAATGAGATACAATATGCTGTAAACCACTGGCTTTTGTTTCTAGAATTCATCCTTATGGTTTTTCTAGGTATTTTACCTCTGTGGTTAGGTAAAAACAATGCTACAAAAATACTATAATAGCAAAACATTAAATTAAAATCAAAACAAATTGCTGATGAAGGACTGGATGAATTCTGTTCTTTGTTTCGTACAGAACACCAGGATTTGTCTTGATCTTCTTAGTCATAAAATTACTGTCATAACTTTGTGTTATGACCTTAAAAGGTGTCATATTCTTAAATAGAAATCTGGCAGTCCTTTCACATACAGACAGTTGGAGCCTTGACTGGCTGGAAATCTCACACTAAGGGACAGCAATGGAAGTGCCTGGTGGAAGGTTCTTTCACAGGCTTTGTCCTTTAGATGTTTCGCTGTATCCTACATCCCAGCCTGAGGTGAATTATGTGCTATAGCCACATCTATGAGTTCAGAGCAATAGAAGAAGATAATTGTAAATAAAATAAGTATCATAGAGTGTATGCTCTAGGAGGTGCCATCAGAAGGTGTGGTGGTGATTTGCCTGTTCAAACCAGCTCTCCCCACACATTACAGGAGTGCATGAGGAGCAGAACTGTCACCTGATTCTGCCCTAAAAGGCAGAGCATCTATGTTGACCTCAAAAAGCAAGATTTTCCTGTATGTGTGGCTCCCTTTGAGACCTCTTTATGTGTTCATGTAGTATTAGGCAGCTGTGAGTTTTCTTGGTGTTTAGAAGACAGATTGCCCTCCTGCATTAAACTTTCTTACACATGCTGTCATTGCAAGTGAAAGAGAAAATACTCTAGGGTGGTTTTCTACTTTCCTCTGTGAAATAAAAGCAGAGAAGCTTTCCTATCTAGGGAACTCAAAATAAATTATTCAGGCCCTATGTAAACAGGAATTGTGCAGGCTTTGGACCATGGTGCTAAAGAGCTCATTTGAATGCAGATTAATAGCTATAATGGATGAAATTCTGCATCTTTGTACTTCAGACTAATGTGATATACTTCTTACTCATGTCACTTCACACCATCCAGCTGATGTCTGATTGTTTTCCAGTCTGGCAGAACTACTCTAGGGATGCATAAAATAGGGTGTAAATAGACAAGAAGACACTTCTTCTTGTCCTGAGTACTGTCCCTGAGAGCTGGTAAATACTGGAGGTTTAATAATTCTAAAACTGGAATATTTTTCTGTTAAAGCTAACTTTTTCTGTTGTGCAATTTTTTTCTTTTTCTACTTTTGCAGGCTGCATCTATGCAGATATGATTTTGTACTGATGGAGAACACTGAACTGACCTTCAAACCTATCCCTTGTTCTGAGAGGGGTGCATGAAGAGAGAGCTACTACTAACCTAATTTCTCTTACATCAGTGACATTTTGATGCTTCCTCAGGATAAAGATGGCAATGAGAAAGGAAATGAGATAAGCTAGATTTATTTTCAAGAGTCTACCTGATAATATGCAATACTTGCTCTGAGTGCCTTAGGGTGAAATTAATTGAAAAGTTCAGACACGGATGTGTTGGGGAAATTATTTGAGTAACGTAAATGTATCATGGTGGAGAACTTGCAGTGGTCTGTTCTTTATTATTTGTTAGCAGTGAAGCAACTACTGAATTAAATATGAATTATCTGCATAATCCTGGCACATTATTTGTCATACATGTATTTAAATATTTATTATTTGTAATGGCTTTTACATGGAAACATAATTATCTGTCCACTAAGTGAATTTAATATACTGTACATGTGATCTACAGACCTAATACACAGCAGTTTTGCTGTCTTATGTTCATTGGATAAATGAATTCTCATTTTCTCTTTATATTAAGTCTCAATGTGAGAATTGGAACAATCATATTTGTGAGCACATTTGTAAATTTTCCCATTTAAATCTGTTGTCTTTATGCTCATTGTAGATGAATGCTATCGCAGACATTCAGATTTATTTATTTTTATGAAAGCTATGGACAGAGCAGTGTTGCTTCAGATATGAAGTAATTCTAAAGGCTATTCTGAAGATAATAACTTAGAGGTGAAATAAATGTGTTTTCATTTTGTTTCTGTTTGGGCCTCTTGGAAATAGAGCTGCTGCTCAGGTTGAGACTGACGACAGCTTTCTACCTGTTGGGATGTAAGCAGGAATAAATGCTACAGAAAGACTCCCTCCTCCAGTTGAGGAAAGTGTCTTCTAGTGCCAAACTGCATTTCCTGATGGAACAGACTGGAGGACAGATAGGTGTATTTTTCTTCTGTAAGGTTGTTTAATGTATTTAATCCTGGTTTGTCATGCAAAGGCATCCTGTGCACATTATCCATTTGCTTTCTTTCCTATGCCCGCCCTGTCCCTACTCTTGACAGCAATACTTGGTTGAACCTATGGACAAATTTCACCTGAATGTCAGTGGAGTGGGATGACCAAAACCTATGAATTGTAAGTTTTGTTGTGAGTCAAGGGCTGGGTTGTAAGGAAAATGGAAGACTGTGTCCTAAGGCAGGGGAAGCACGTTTTCCCTGCAGGAGGTAGCTCCAGCAAGCTGGTCAGTCCATGCAAAGCTCTGAGCCAGCCACTGCACATGGTTCTACTTGTCTAGACAAACCAAAAATATACAGACTTGTGGACAGACATGCTTATGGCCTGACTATTTAAAAAAAAGTATTTATTCTATAGAGATGGTAATTGCATTACCATAGGTAAGTACCCTAGCTTTTCTCAGGTGATATCTTTCTCAGCTTTAGCATTTTAATTTGTTCCTTTCCTTTGAGGAAGTAATTAGGAGATACACAGGAAAAGATGTTTTTGTCTGCTTATATGCCTGTGTATGGAGGGGTTTTTTAAAAAAAAATTCTCCTTTTTTCTGTTTTTTCAGCTGCTCTTACTCTGCTTGTTTCATTCTGCAGGGTTTTGTCCAGCCTTTCTTTCATCTACCCTTGTTTTCCCTTAACAGGTCTCTGAGTCTCCTTTCTTTCATCACCTTGGCTCTAAGTACCTGTTACTTATATCCCTTTAAAAAAGCACAGAGACCTGAGAGTCGATTTCAAATGTCTGGAACTAGAATCTTTCAATGTGTGACGTACATGTTCAGGCATAGAAATGTATCAGACTGAAATACTTTTCTAGAATTTTTCTGTTTTCCCTGTTCGTACAGGGAGGCATACAGACGTGAATAAGTGTTGCTCAGTGGTGTGGTATAAAGGGAATGATAATATTTTCAGAGATTTTAAACACCCCTATGTGGGACAGAATTAGTGATTTTTGTAAGGCTTGGCTAAAAAGAAAAGAAGCAGCGGGGTTGATAAGGAGGTTCCAATAAACAGCGTGAGACAGAAATAAACTTTCTTACCCTAATTTCCAATTTTAGTTGGTAATTTCCATTTTGTAAGAGGGACTGTTCCAGGCAGTGCATTTCCAGCACATAATTGCACTTCTCAAGTGGCTGAGCACTTGGACTGTAGCCTTGTGTCTCCCAGCACCTCCAAAATGGGCTATAATTGTTCAGAAAGGCAGTGCTCTTTATGGCTGGCTGCCACATGCTACTTTGTACTAATTGTGTCAGCTTCCTCAGACTCAGCAGAGGATGCCACAGTCAAGCAGAAAGTGAAAATCTTCCAGGGAGTTCCCTCTTCTGAAACAAGTGTTGATGGTGGTTCAGTGGAGCAAACTTCTACATCAGCGCTGGAGAGGGGCTGGACTCGCTGCCGTTCGCTTGTGTATTCACTGTCACGGTGCAAAATAACCACTGGCATTGCTCATTTTACTCTAAAAGTTGTACTTATGGTGTCATTGAGGAAATTCAGAGTGGGCTGAAAATGCCAAATCCATTTCCTTTGAGAAAATCTTGAAGAAACAGGTAACTTCAGATTAGTTTGACTTGAAATTAAATATTTGCTTTATATAGCTGCCCTAAATGCTCTGGTTTTCTCCTGGTTCAGTATTTGGCAATAAGCCCTGGTCTGCTAGGTGGCCTGGTGAAGCCATTGGACTTTGGTTTTTTCACCTGTAAGATGGAAGATTGTCCAGTCAGGAAACACTTCCCAATTCATGATGATAAATTTTGTTACCTTTATTTTTTAAATTGACTTTTGTCTAGTTTGTTAAACAGTAAGGGAGAATCTCTATACATGGGAAGAAAGATATATCCCATGAGTAAATGTAGGCTCTGTAATTAACCACTATATTGTAGTAATACCAAAGGGATCTCATTAGTATGTACTTGCAGTAATGAACTCTAAGCTGGTTCCATCAGATGCAACAAGCTTGGGAGAGTTAATGCAGTTATTTATATTTAGTGTTTAGTCACAGGGAGATTAAATTGTTAAGTGGCAGGTTTATACAACTGATACAAGCTTATTTTTCCCTGTGTTTGTATAAGAGCTGATTAGTATTTGATAAATTCATCTTTTCTTTAAACTCTACTGTTTGGAATGAGCCAACAGTGAGGATATGTCACGAAACTCATTAAGTGCCAGGAGTCACTGGAGCAAACAGGAGCTTACTTAGATGAAAGACAATGGATATAACACAGTAGATGTTTGCTACATCGCTATCTTAATTCATGATAGGCTGAAATGGTCTAGATCAAAGATATGTAGGACAAGGCCATTTGCTAGTTTAATTTGGGATGTCTTTATTGATTTCAGTGATGCTATGTAGAGTTAAGGCTGTGGTTTATGATCTCTGCCTCAGATAAGGATGGATTACACGTTGGAATTACTTATTTGTATAAGGTGAAGTGCAGATATGAGATGGTGGAATTAATGGATAAGTTTATATGCAGCTAAGTGGAAAGCAATTTAATAAGGAGATGCTGAAAGGAGGTATCTTTTTAGGAAGAAGAAAGCACTGTAAAAACGTCTACTCTTTTTATGCAAGTTTTGTAAATAGAGTTATAGGTTACTTCTAAAGGAGCATTTCAGAGTTGTTAAGAATCACTTGAGGCATTAGTGTCTGTATGGAAAATGATGGGTCAATACAGCACTACTGATATGAGTCAGGAAGGAAGGATTCAGACATGGGGACCTAAAGAGGTACTAAAACAGGGTAAGTCCAGAGTCACCTTCTGCATTTGACAGCTGTCACTGCCTCAACTTGTTTTTTCACTTTGAAATTTCCAAGGTTTCTCCTGAGCTTGTCCAGAATGGGACCAAGACTCACTGGGACAGAGAAGGCACAGGTTAGCCCAGCAAGGGGAGTACTCTGTGGGATAGGGACTCCTGGGTGACAGGCCTTACTTCAGGGGGTGTTAATATAATTTTAATATTAAATAGTCAATCTCGTAACTCCTAAAATTCTGTGTTCAGTTGTTCTCAATTCCCAGTGAACTGCCTGTCCTTTCTCACTAGTAAGAGCAGCCTGTGTGCCTGGTGCCACAGAGCTCTGCATTTACCGCAGCTGCCAAGGAGGCTCTGCACTGTGACATCAAAATCCAGTTTTAGTTTCAGCCCTTGCATCCTTCAGTGTACTGTAGGAGTGTAGGAGTGTAAGAGCTGACTCCCCAGCACTGATCAGAGTGCATTAGCTATGCTCAGGAAAGCATCATTCAATTTAATTTCATTTGAAAGTAACCCACTGTGCATGCTCTGAGACCAGTCTGCAATGTGAACTAAGATGTGGTGAGTCAGGATTCTGACTAAAAGGCTTATGCAGATACTTGGCAAGGTGCTGTGGATAAAGGTGTATTCAGATACAATGGGTGTATCTGAAAAATGGGAAGATGACACCTGTTTATAAAGTGGAAGTGTGATGCCTGTGGCAGTTTGTATTTCTTCCAGAGCTCAAAACACCAGACATCTACTTGCTTCCTGCTCGACTGATTATGGAGAGGTAGTGATTTTTATCATTTGATAACAAATGCATGCAGTTCACACGTTAATTGCGTAGTGTATTTAACCTTTTCATTTCTATGTTTGTTATATCATTCTGAGTTTGAGCATAAGGAAAAGGGATAACAGTCCTATGAATACAACATAGGGAGAAACAAAGGAGAAACCATAAATGGAGATTAGGAAAACATGTCAAGATTTTAGAAGAAATTGAAAAGTTGTCAGAAGAGGGCAGCCTTTTCACATAAACTATAAACCAACAACATACAGAAAACATCTGAAATTATTCCTTTCACTGTACTTATGCATGCCACTGTGGGGTTAACCTTGTTAAGGAAACTGGAACATGCACAGAACTTGATCTCAACAAGAATCTCTTTTGTGCTGTCTTCAAAGGACAGAGGCCTGGCTTTGTACTAATATTTTTTCCTGTTATGTTCAGACAATAAGAGTTAGAAATGATTGTAAGATGAGTCAACAAAGGGAAATTAAATCATCCTTCATATTATTTTTATTTGTAGTTAAAGAGAAATGAACTTTGAATACTTTGTGTGTTAAGGGCAAAAGATGCTTAAATGTTGCAGGGAGGTAAGCCAATCTTTAGAGTAAGAATGAACAAAGAGCTAGAAAATTAAAGGAATGATGCTTTATTAATGTATTCTTAATCATCAATCTGCCTCAGTATTTATTCCAATACAATATGTAGTTCATGAAGACTGTTTCAAATAGTGAAATTGATGTCATAAACAATTGGCAGACTGCACTGCACTCTTTCCTTCAGAACTCCTTGCCATCAGTACACTCCAGCTACAACTAGTCTGTAACAATTCCAGTGAATTTATCACTGCAGTGGAAAAAGTGCCAAAATTTGAATGAACATCATTTATGAACTGATAAAGAGATTATGAAGATGGTTGGTTTTTTTAATTTCTGGGTCCTGAGTGGAAGGAGTAATCTTGTGGCTGTGTCTCTTTGCAAGTAATTAGCTCATAGTAGGGCAGGACTGTGGAGCAGGAACTTTGAAGTTTAGGCCAGGCCAGGTCAACTTTTTAGAGTGGGAATTTGGGTCTAGGCACGGGGCTGAGTGAGGACTCAACCTCAGTTGATGAAGTTTTTAGATCTCGATTCAGTAAAGCACTTAAACTCTGGTGATGTAAGTGATTGGTTAAGATGAGAATTAGGTAAGTGCTTTAACAGAAGCCTACCTAATTGCAGTCTCCAGCAATTAAGGGGGTTTTGCTCAGAGCGTAAAGATTAGTTTAGTACTTAAAAACATCATAGAATATTTAGTTTGTATATAATATGCATATTATGCCATTGTTCCAGTTAAGAAACAAACACAGAGCATATTGCCATATTTTAAGATAGCTGAATGTTGGATATTTCCCAATGTTTTGACTAGCAAAACACACGGATTCCTGGTAGGTAGGTTCACATTATTGAAGAGACACATATAAATTGGAAATTTTCCAGGAATAGTATGACTCTATCCATTAGCTAGGATGTTTCTTTCAGAGCCTGGTTTTAGGTAGCAGGCTTGGGTAATTGTATAGGTGTGTGTGGTGGGTTGACCCCAGCTGGATGCCTGGTGCCCACCAAAGCTACCCAGTCACTGCCCTCCTCAGCTGGACACAGGAGAGAAAATACAACAAAAGGCTCATGGGGCAAGGTAAGGGCAGGGAGAGATCACTCACCTGTTACTGTCACGGGTAAAACTGACTCAGGGAAGTCAGTTGAGTTTATTACCAATGAAATCTTGGATAATGAGAAATAAAACCAAATCTTAAACCCGTTCACCCTATCTCTCCCTTCTCCCCAGGCTTAACTTCACTCATGAATTCTCTCCCTCCTCCCCCACAGTGGCACAGGGGGAAGGAGAACAGGGGCAGTGGTCAGTTTGTGGATGTTACAGGCCTGGGTGCAGAGAGATTTCAGTTTCCTGGCAGGGGTCTGTGTGAAAGCAAGGCTTTCTCAAGGACACTGCAGAAAAACAATTCAGAAGTATTGTAAACTATGGTCTTGTTATGAGACCAAAGAAGAAAATATATGAGGTAAGAGTTACTGAGTCCAGCCAATCCCTCTGGGGAGTGGCTGGTCAGTTAACCGATAACCTTATGCCAGTCCAGCATGCTAAGGTATATAAGCACCTTTGTAAATTAATAAAGGGTCGGTTTTTTCATCTACATAAATCCGTCCATGTCGTTGGATATCTGCTCACTAGCGACAGTCAGTTCATCACAGGTTGTCTCAGCTGCTCCTTCTGCTGCAGGGGGAGAACTCCTCACAGTCTTCCCCTGATCCAGCATGGGGTCTCTCCCACAGGAGGCAGTCCTACATGAACTCCTCCAAAGTGAGTCCTTCCCACGGGCTGCAGTTCTTCACAAACAGCTCCAGAGTGGTTCCCTCACAGGGCCACAAGTCCTGCCAGCACCAGGGGCTGCAGGGGAATCTCAGCTTCGGTGCCTGGAGCACCTTCTGCCCCTTCTTTTGTACAGCCCTGATATCTGCAGGCCTGTTCCTCACATATTCTCACTCCTCTTCCTGGCTTCAATTATGCAGGGTGGTTTTTCCCCCACTTCTAATATAATGTAATCCCAGAGGTGCCACCACTCTCGCTGATGGGCTCAGCCTTGGCCAGCAGTGTGTTCACCCTGGAGCCAGCTGGTGTTGGCTTTGTTGGACATGGGAGAAACTTCTGGCAGCTTCTCACAGAAGCCACCCTTATAGCCTCTCTGCTACTGATTATCAAGAAAAATAAGGTTTATTTTGCCTATGGAAACATCTTCCTGTAACATACCTGATCACAGGCATCCAAACCATGGAGAGCAACAGCCTGCATCAATAATAGTTACAACACCCTTTCTCTAACCAGTATCAATCCGCATCCTTCTCATTCCTCTTTACTAATATTTTCAGTTCCTAATTACATTACCTGAAACAATTACAGCAATAGAAGTTTCTTATTTTCCCAAACATAGAGTTTTCTCATTCCCTTTGCCCAGTAAATAAAGGCCTCATTCTCATGAGGACTTTAACCTAATTTCATAGGGAATTTACTACATCAGTGACAAAATTCACATCAGTTGGGATCTCTCCTGGAGAAGTACCCAGGTAGTTATATTTAGTGCTACACCTGTCACAGGAAACAAAACTTTAGTCATTAATGAAAAACCTGCACATTTAACTGGTGGCTTTTCACAGGGGAGTTATTTACAGAATATAACTTCATCCAGCATCAGTGTTGTAACCTGACATGCAACCTTTGGGTGCCTGTGAGTGCAGGGAGCCAATGAACTGGCAAATTCCCCTCCTGGCTCTCTACAAAGTGATGGCATCAGCAATACCACCAAGAAGGAAAAAAATAAGGTAAAAGAGAAGGACAAGATCCAAGTTTCATTAGGCTGCAGCTTCATTAGATCCAGGATCATTTCTTGGCAGTAAATTTTTCCACCCATGCTTGCCCCAATCTATTTGGGAAGGTGCTCATCACCCTGCTGACATAGTGGCAATCTTTCAGTCCCTCCTTGGCTAAAATTCAAAGAGTTGATGGCTGTTATTTGTTACGCTTTGGCCTCAGAAAATGGGTATTTTAATGCCCTTCACCCTCTTCCTGACAGCCCATTTCCAACCTGGCTTTTCAGATAACAAAGCCCTTGTGGTTTTTCTTCTACCTAGGATACAGGTGGAGAAAATTCAAAGAAGAACAAAACAAAGAAGCTTGACCAACCCAGTCTCCTAAGAAGAGAATATTTCCCCTTTGTTCACTTGCAATCTCCTGCAGAGTGCAGGAGTTCTCAGTGTGAATTGTCAAACACAGGAACAGCAAGGTGGGTGCCGGTCACTTTTGCCACCTGTCAGGTGAAAGGAGAAGAGGAAACTGTTTCAAGTTGTACCAGGGGAGGTTCAGATTAGATAGATCAAAAAAGTTTTCACTGAAAGAGTGGTTTGATGTTGAAATAATTGCCCTGGAAGGTGGTGGAGTCACCATCTCTGGAAGTGTTCAGGAGGTGTCTGGATGTGGCACTTGGTGACAAGGTTTAGGGGTGCTTCTGGGGGTGCTGGACTGATGGCTGGACTTGAAGATATTGAGGGTCTCTGGATCCTCCTAAATATTTACCTGTCTATTGTTTAAAGCTAAATGAAAAATTAAATTTTAGAGTTCTGTATTTTTGACAATACATTATTTCTATTAAATGAAAAGTCGGAAGAGAAAATAAAACACTATACTCAACAATATTGATCAGTATAAATTATGTATGACTCATGTTGAATTACTTCTATAACCCAATATTCTCATCTTGCTAGTGGAAATAAATTAATTATAACACTAGGAGCCATTGTACAAAGGTTAAAAACAGGCATGCATGCATTCATCTACAGAAAACGAAAAAGTTTAGGTTAATGAAATGTCTGAGGAAAAGAGTCTTATTAATTAGCAGGTTCACAGCATTCTTCACAGCTATATTTTAGAGATGCCAAACTGTAATATATTAACGCTGTAGGCAAAATCTGCATCTTCATCTTGAAAATCATTTCAAGCTTGTTTTACTCAATCTTGGATCTTTCTTCTAGTGATTTGTATGCCTGAAAGCACTATCTCTTCTTCAAAGTCTCATATGAGACAGAAACCAAATGCAATGTTTATGGCCCTGTAGATAATGGGATAAAACTACTGAAAGAGCTTTAGTTATATTATTTATTTTTTAAAATGGATTGCATTTTCAAAGTTTCATTAACACTGTACCTCATGTAGGTAAGTGTTTATAGATTTTTTCCCCTCCATTGGCTTTAGATTTGATGTTGATATTATCCCTTCTTTTCTTCTTTTTTTTTTCCTGAGGTGGGGGATGTGTAGGAAGGGAGCTGATCCAAACTCGTTGCAATCAGGATGAATCTTTCCACTGACTCTGCTGAATACTTCAAGATCTAGTAAACAAAAAAGTATAGTACCTTGCAGCCTAACAAATGTGGAGCTTTCTGCATAACATGCAGAGAAGGCACAGCATGAGGAGTATTGGCAGTCGCTACAGCCCTGCTCCAGTCCTGTAACTGCAACCCAAAAGCCAGTCAGGAGAAGATACTGTAATGCTTCATTTTTTCTTTTTTCAGCCTTTGTGCTTTGAGGAGTGTCAATAATGTTATTGTTTATTGGGATTGTTTTTGTGTGACAGGCGCTTCTGCTTTTTAAACACCAAGGTTATTCTGTCACTGAACATCATAAGAACCAAGGAGTAAAATTGTGTTTGTGGTCCTGTGGGTTTTCTTGGAAGGAAAAGGTGCTGCTGGAGGGAGGTGCAGGAATGGGTGGGTTGCCAGACTCACAGGCAGTTCCAGCAATGGGGACTTCTTGTTCTGTGCTTGAGTGGGCAGGGGAAGGAGGAGCTGACGGCTGAGCTAAGTTTGAGTGGCATGGCTCCCAGAAAAAAGTGTACCAGCGTGGAGAGATGCACTTTTTCAGCTGACAGACAGCTCAGGATCCAGCTCTGACTTTAAAACCTACTCATCTGAACTAGACTGAACCCCATCTGGCCAGTCTGGGATGAAATGCTGTCTATGAACAAAGTCCCCCCAGTGAAGTGGTCTGTTTTTAGCAACTCAAAGTTCTTTTCCCAGGTAACACTGCACCCAGAAACCTCCCTCCTTTCCCCTGAGCATGTTCCAGACCATGGTTTTGTCATTATTTTGACTGCATCCTTCTGAAAGACTTCCTTGGTTTTCCTTTATTTCTCTCACTTTACACAGCTGATCAGGTTGATGATTTGTGTTATTTTTCACCTCCATTCTTTGAGCCTTGTCACCTCTGTCCTTCTGGTAGTTAAAATGTCCTCAAAACTACAAGCTTCCTAATCTATCACAGTAAAGATGATGTAGTTTAGCTGAAGCAATTGGAACAGTAGGTCTTTGACACCAACCAGAGCACCCTGAGGTAAATGGGGCACAAGGACATCTGCAGGAAACACAGAAGTCTGAAGGGTTCCCAGCAGGGATCTGGATTCTCCCACTGGCTGATCACACTTTGTGTTGCTCTGTGTTATCTATCAGTCCTCAGGGAAGCGCCAGGAGTTAACTTCTGTCCAAGTCTTGACACCTATTTGCACATACTGGATAAAGCCCCGCTTTTTCTATTTTCAATAAAAATGCTTTTCTGCATACCCCCTGCCCCTTTGATCTCTCCAAGCCTCTTCACTAAAAACAAATCCCAGATGCCCACAAACTTTTTGTGAACAGTTTTGCTGAATAGTTGGTGAAATTCTCAGTTTCATTCCATCCAATTATATTCCTTTTCTTTCCTCAGTTTATCATATTTACTAAAATCTAGATGTAGGTACTTCAAATAACAGCTAGAAAGGAAGGAACAACATGAGAAAAAAAAGTTGATTCAGAGACATAAAACATATATACGCATATATACACTCTTTTTGATTGCACTGTCTCCTGAGTTAGGCAGATGGACCTAACTGGGTATAAATCAGCATAAGCCCTTCGCTTGATAGAGCTAAGCACTTCACCATTATATATTGTATTATATATTTACTATATTTATTTAAAAGCTGGTCATAGTTTAAGATTTTTTTTTTAAGGATTCTCTCCACAATAAGGACTTATGACTGCAGGGTAAATTTGGCAATTTTGCTGACCAGAACAGTCGTTCTGCTCTTTTTGTCCAAAAAGAAAGGAATGTAAAAATGCGAACAATAACCTCTATGAGGGGGGTAATTTTTATTGCATAATGTTGGGTTTATGTGGCCAGGATCTGGTAGCAGGAGGTATCAGGATAATTTTAAAATATTTGGGTTAAATTTTGGCCGTGAGCAGACCTAAATTTATTTTTAAAAATTGATAGTAGGTGCTCTTTATTTTTTTTTCTGTAGTGTCTTTTATGAAACAACTTCTCTTTAATTTCATCCCAGTTGGAGAAGTTTATAGCAAGGCTGTTGTTTTTACAGCATCCTTTCCCCCTCTCTGCCCAGCTTGGTAATAAATAGTTTTTCAGGTATTCAGTTATACCCAGATTGTTTTGAATTCATGGGATTTTGCAGTGTGTAGATAGCTTTGGATTCCCTGCTTTAGTATTCATTTTGTTATTCCCCTTGTGATTATTCTGGCTTACTTGATGTTTATTATACAGCACGCTCCTAATTCTATGTTTGCACACTGCAAAGTTTAGGGATTTGAATGTCTATTATGTGCCTATTCTACAACTCTTCATAAACTTCTTTCAATATGCTTTGACTTTATGCAGTCTTTCCAGAAAATATCATTAAAACTATCCTTAATGTCTTTCTAACTTGTTGAGGGTGGCACTTCAAGTTTGTTTTCTTTGTTGTTCTTATGCCATATTTCTCTGCCAGGCATTTTGGCAAAGTGAAATGAAAATTGCAGAATGGCAAGAAGAGTGAGCAAGTCAGTAATTACCTACTTCGTATGCTTATGTTGTGAAGTATTCCATCGTGGGTGTTTTGAAGATTTATGGATGTGTTCTTATTCAGAAGCACATAGGGTTACAACATTTTTTTCTCAAGAAATGGTCTTGAGTCTGCATCAATCTGCTTAATTTCGATCTTGTCTCACCTAATTTTTTTGAGTAATTAAAAACGAAAGAAGCTGAAAGTCTTGTCTAAGTGATGCTCAAACTGTGCTTTTGCTACATGGCTGAATTGAATCGGGGAACAGACTTGCTTGAAAATAATTGCAACAGAAGCAGAAAAGAGCTCTTGCAAAGCTAGCTTAATTCCCAGATATAGTTTGTAGCATCCTCTCATACAAAGTCATTCCAGCTCGATGGAGCCCCTGGCTGCTGTAGCTCCAGTTATTTTCCCAAAAACAGCTGGTTCTGAGGTCAGGCTACCTCAGCTGCTCAATGCTCTGCAAGCCTTTTGGAGACACTCCTGTCGTGGTTGGAGCAGTTTTCCTTCTTACCAGTTGGGTCAGGCTTTCTGCAGAACAGTCTCTTCAGCACTTAAGCTTTCTGGTCTGCTTGTCTTAAATTGAGAAGCTGATCTGAAACATCCCTTTTCCCTTGTTTTTTTTTTTTTTTTTCCCCATTACCTCATTGTGATTTATTGTTTTTTAATTTTTTCTATACTGTCAAAGAGGTGAACTCAGCAATGGAAAAAACTGTGTGGTAAAAGAAGCTTAAAGGCATCTGTCAAACATTTGTAACCCAGCAAATTACAGAAATATGTCTCATTGCACTGACTTCCAACAAATTGTATGAGATAACTCAAGGAAGATGAAATAAAAGGTTAGTATCAGAATGGTCTGCTTTTACTGCAAGAAAGGAACACGTTCTAGAGCACATCTTCAGTCTGTATTTTAGGTTTTCTTTGAAAACATTGCAGCTAGATGATAAATAGCAGGAGTTTGGTGAATCAATACAAAGGGGCTGAGTATGTGCCTGTTACAGTGTTCTCATTACAGCAGACACAGGAGGCATATTTCCAAATAATATAATAAATCTTCTTACCTTCAGATCTGAAGATAATATTCAATTGTTTGTGTTGGTTTTCGAAAGAGAATATGACTAACAGAACATTTCCATTATTATGACATGACAGTAGGAGTTATTGCTGCTCAGATGTTGTGGAATAATAGGAAAAGAACATAAAAAGAACATAAACCCAGAAAGGAAACAAAATAAGATTTTATCTTCAGTCTACTATGACATTTTAGCATTTTCTGGATTAGATTAAAAAAAATTACTAACAGCAAGTTCTAATTTAAAAACCCCAAATCTATAGTGGTTCTTATTGAAGCCAATGAAAGTAGGTAAATATTTGTTTAATATGAACACTTTTTTTAGCAGCTAAATTGTCACAATATGTATAAGGAAGTATGATAATTCAGGCATGATCTTGGAATTTTTCAGCTCACTATACTTCATTGTGCACGTATCAGTGGTTGCTTGGGTTATCAATAAAAGTAATCTGGTAATCTATATAAATTATGATGTCATGCCATTTTCCAAACCCAGGGCAATACAACTAGTACAGATCCCAGTAGATCTATTTCTCCCACTTCATTCTTTCCAGTTGGATTCCTTATGAGGTGCTTTGCCTGTTAAATAAGTTGCCTCCATTCTCATGTCCATGCTTTTCATACATAAAAGCTTTCAGTTTCAAAGTACTCCAGCCTCCTTCAACAAAAGAAGTAGGAATTTTGTCTGATTGCAAAGCACTGGGAAGGACCTTATCTGAATGCTGCATAACAGCTCCTCTTATCTTTCAGACTTCCCAGATTGAATTGCTCTGCAACAGTTTTCTTTTTTCATCATTTTCATTATTCAATTATTTGTGATGCATTGGAGGAGTTTTAGTTTCTGAAAGAGGAAGAAAGCACAAAACATGTTTTTTATTTAAAGTAGGCATTCCTTTTATCTTATTAGAGCCATACAGAGTGTTAAAACAAAAGGATCAGAAAATCTAAAACAAACTCCAAGAGACTGATCATTATAATCAGGTTTTCTTGAAGTTAAAGTGCTAAAATTATCAGTGCAGCAATGACTAGCTCTGATTGCGTCCACTTGTATCAAGGATTCATAAGCAATACAGCTTTATGAACATGAACATTTTAACAAAAGAAGTTCACATCAGAAGTAATGTGCTTAATTCATTAAATTCATATGATTTTGCTTTATCTAGTAGAAAGACAAACTTCTAAAAAATAAAATATTTTAACCTGCAGACAAAGAAACTAGATGACAGAATGCAGTAGAGTTGAAGGAGAGTTCAGAATCTGGGAGTGTAGGAGAAATATGTATAGGAGAAATATTATCTATGCAGATACACTATAAACATGAATGCATAGGTCTGTGGAGAATAACAATCAACAGAAAATGCTGAAGGAAGAGGCAGTGGAAAAGTCACCAGTGTTTTGTTTATGTGATCTTCTTGTATTATGTCTTCTGTAGAGGAAAAAAATTCTCATGTATTCTGGAATGAAGTGACATGTCTGGAAGGAGAAAAGAATTCAGGGTCATTTAAGGAAGGACAGAAAAAAAAAACCCCAACCAGTATTTTGTGGACATATTCTGATTCTCCCTACTGCTGGTGCCAAGTTTTCATTGATACTGATGGCTTACACAGTTTGGCCACAGAAACTGTAACTGAGAGTTTGTAGCCATTTCTTCTGGCTGCTCCCCAGAACAATTCTGTGGCAAATCCTGCAGAACAAATCTCTGTTGAATCTGTTCCTTCCTTGTCCACCTGTTGGCAGTCAAAAAATTATGCCTCTGTCTCAGCTCTCCATCTGTGAAATGAAAAATAATGGTATTCCTCTACCTCCCAGAAATGTTATAAATACACTTATGGAGTAATACACTTGCTTTGTATTGATGGGGAATTCAAAAGTATAGATGATGGAGCACCTTGTGAGAAAAGCTCTTTTGCTATTGAGGGATTCTCCATAGCATTTATTTTAGTTCTAATAACAAGTTTTAGCTGACAGTGTTTTAGTGCTAGAGATTTCAGACAGGTCTGGGTTTTTTTCTTTCTTTTATGTTATATTTTCATTACAAGTACCATGAACATTTCCAAGTTAGACTGAGCTGTGCTAGACTTGATGGCAAATTAAGACCTTTATCTTACAAGATTCCTCTGTGTTTTGTGATCAGCCTTTTAATGTGAATGGACATTCTGTTTAGACAGATGGATTGCCTTGAAACAAACCGCCCCAAAACCTTTGACTATCACTAGGGTGTGGATTTAACTTCTTTTTACATTGTACTTAGCAACTAATGGAAATAGTAGCTTGGGGTTAGTAGTCTACTGCTGGTGTAGCTGCAGTTTTTACAAGGAGGAAGTAAATCAGCACTGGTAATGGGAAAATTGGGCCTGTGGCCATTCCCACCCTGGAAGAGAGAGTGGCTGGACTCAAACCAGCCCTGCTGAGCTGGTGGAAGAGCTCTGCAGTTCCTCTCTGTCTCTGCTAATGGGGTGTAGTTCTGGGGAAGGCGCTTGTGTTAGGCTGTTCTGGACAACCCAGAATCAAAGCTTTAAAAGCCTGGTAAGGCACTGCACATCAGCTGGTTTCACTTGGGGGAAATATTAGTGTCCAGGCCTTGAGTGCCTTGGGGGCTGCCGTCAGCAACTGACCCCATCTCCTCCAGGATCACTCTCCCAGCTGAGCTGGGCCTGCAACAGTGCCTGGGATGGCCGGGCTGTGGCTGACCCCAGCCACTTTCCCTGGTCTCAGCCACCTTCCCTGTCCTCTTGGACCATGCTGAGGAGGTGGCGGGTTGGGAAGGCACCACAGCCGCTGCCCCTGTGTTGCATGGCATGGTTTTATCCATCATGTTTGATACAGTTCCCATGAACTGTCATGTCACAGACTCATTGCCAATAATGTCCCCAAGGGTTTGATAATTTCCAAGAGGATCTATTCAGCCCACTTCCTAGGCAGCAGTGCCTTGAGTTTTATGTTTTTAATATATTCCCATGTAGGGGGAAACGGCAGCAAGCAGGGGATGAGCAGCTCCATGCACCCATAGCTGGTGGGAGAGGTGTGTGTGTCCTGCCACGAGGCACTGGTGCTCCAATGCCAGGAGCAGAATGCCAGAGGGTCTAGATCACCTGGCTGCCTGCTCTGGCAGGGATGAAGCACTGAGAGCAGGGCCATCTCAGCTACTGGCTGTGGTAGAGCTCTATGGAGCATACATTTTCCAAATCTTTTTGTGAAGAAATATTCTCCATGCAAGATATGAATCAGAAGCACGAACATTTCAGTGCCTCCATGCAATTACAGAGCTGCTTCTCTAAATAGGCACATCAGGAATAATTTCTGGTGCTTGAAGGATATGATAGGTGTCCTGATGGCCTCTCACATGAAACCTTTGTAATGGATGTTATCCATTGGGAATAGGGAATAAGGAAGGTTGTCAGGGTTCAGTCTGGTACAACGTGGATTTAAAAGCTAATTGTACAATCAAATAATGGCCTAAGGCAGGAGGAATGGTTTTGAAAGGATTTCTTTGGGCCATGGAGCTGGGTTTAATTTTGCCTCATGTTTTAAGCTTATTTGGTAAACTATTTCACACCCATGAGACTTTGTGCTGCCATGGGCACCCAACATATAATTTACATGCTTAAATAAATAGATCAGAGATCCAAATACACTGAAATGCTTCTCTGAACAATATGCAGTCTAATGCTTCCTATGGAATTAAATAAATATAAGCCTGTCACCTTAAATATATGGAAATGTCTTGACTTTAATGATACAATTGCAAGACTTTCCTACAGCTGCAAAGCACAGGACTAATCTGGAGTGAGTCTTTGAAGTGCAAATTGTACATTTCCCACCAAACACTTGAAATAGAAGATGGGAAACATCAATTCACACTACTGACAAAAAAAAGGACTTCAGTTTGTCACAAGAAGAAAGGTTTTAAATTTGCAATTTTCATCTATAATATAAGGTGTTAATGAATTTTATATTTTATCCAGATGGGTATGTAAATTTCTTCTGAACTTTGTTACAGAGCATTTATTGTGCCAGTACTGAAAAGGGCAGAGACTAAAGTCAGTTGAGGGGGAAAACATCTAATTTACCTTGTCCTGATTTTTTTTTTCTAGTTCTTTCATGGATTCTGACATAGTATCCTTGTCCAATGCTGTGATTGAAATTAGTGGAAATACATATTTTTTAGTTTTTAAGTAAGTTTCAGATCAGACCAGTGTTTGAAGAGGCAGGAAATTCCTTTTGAGTTTTGTCAGAGTAGACAATGTCCAACACTCTTACTAATTCCATTTTCTTTAGATAGTAAGCCATATTCAATAAATTAAAAGACATTTATTGGGGTAGTGGTGGAGGGTTCCATATAGATGACCTTGATCCTGTGATCCACCACTAGCAAACAGTGAGTGTTCTTCTAGTTTCTCTGCAGAAGCAGAATAAAGGCTTTAAAGCAAGAGTTCATTTCCTAAAGACAGATCTATTTTAACAACAACCCCCAAGCTGTTGAACGGTGAGGTAGAGAAGATTTTAAGTTCTGACTTCTGTTGTTGAAATGCTGTTTTACATGAAGAGTACCCGCGTAACTTGCAACAACCTAATAGGAATCTTAAGCATCCATAGTTAGAGCATTCCACTTAAGTGGAAATACCCTATATTTGTGCTGCCTATTGCCTCTTCCTGTGTCACTGGACACACCTCAGAAGAGTCTGTCTCTGTCTTCTTTCCACTCCTAATTTCTTTGTAATTGAGATAAAATTAGTTTAAGTACTTGTAGCTCCAAATCAGAGAGTCACAAACAGATTTTTGTTTTGTATTTATTCCATTTCCTTTTTCAGCTCTGTTTCTTAGGTAAAACTTGGTTTTGTGTATGAAGTTGATTACAGATATAGGAATTATGAAACATGAAGTTGAAGCGTTTGTTAAAATATGAAGAGCAATCAGCTTTACAGATCTATTGCCTGAAGCTGAGTCCTAAGAACTATTTCATGTATGAAACATCTACACTTTATGTCCTAGGTGGCTGCATACATCTGGCCCTTCATAGTAGTGCCATCTCTGAAGCATTTTAAAAATCTTGCTCTGAAAACCCTCCTCAAACATGAATTCTATCTCTAATTACCAGGATTTTTTCAACTACAGACCTTTTTTTAAGTGCAGAACTGAGTCCAAC
Organism: Atrichornis clamosus; assembly: GCA_013400975.1. Taxonomy (NCBI): domain Eukaryota; kingdom Metazoa; phylum Chordata; class Aves; order Passeriformes; family Menuridae; genus Atrichornis; species Atrichornis clamosus. The sequence continues at coordinate 27,328 of WBMZ01007816.1, read as the reverse complement.
CTAGATCTCTCTTATCTATGGAATAAATCACTGGGATGAATTTCATGCTTGGCTACAGCAGCATAAATGTAAAGTAGATTCATTGAAGTTCACTGGGTAGCCGCAGATTTATGTTGCCATTAGTGAGAAGTGATTTGTTGGAATTGTTTGCTTTTTCACTCCCTCATTCCTACAGTTTCTGTCCTGGCAAAATGTGTAATAGCTATTATTTGGTCTTAGTAACATTCTAACAATTAAATTTGAAAGAGATAAAATTTGCCCAAATCAGGTATAAACAAAAATATAATAAAATTTTTTTTTTTCTGGAGGTAGTAGGGAATCTGGGGTTCCTGGAAGGATGTAGGTTATGGTATCAGGCTGCTTTTCCATCCAGCCATTCCTTTGAAAAATCTAAGTCTTCTGTTAATGAAGATACTGTGGTCTTAGAGACAGTAGCTTTTGCATTTTGTGACAGTAGGTGCTGCAGAAGAGAGAGACACTGTTAGCTCATCCTGAGGGAAATAAAGGCTGTGGGGTGAATTTAGTCCTTACTAAGTACCAGAGAAGCCACGAGGGAGAAAGATGTTACCAATGCCTCACACACAGGAAGGCTTTTTCCAGAAATCAGATGTAGTTGTTACACATCAGAGAGCGCAAATGTGAAAAAACATCATACAACACCTGTTTTCATGAGCTTCATTGCTCCTGTAAATCAGCAAATTTGTAAACAGTGGCTTCTCTGAGTTAATTTTATCTCCCTTGTGTAGCTGGAGGAAAACAAAAGCATACCAGAGAGGTATTGGATCACTGGAAATTGCAGGAGGACTGTTTGGAAAATCCATTCCTGTAAAATTATTCTCCCTATTCTAATATATGTGAACAGTACATTTTCCAGCTGCCAGCAGCACCAGATTTGAGGGTCTGTTGCAGGTTGGGGTAGTGTGGGAAGAATCCTGAGAAACTTCAACCTTCTTTTTCCAGCCCATGTTTGTGGCGAAGGCCATTAATGCCAGAGTCCATTGGAAGAAAAGGGCAATGGAAAAATATTTTTTAGGTCCATCTGAAATAAGTTAGATATCGACTCTGTCATGGTCATCTCAAGAACTGTCCATTAGCATTTATCACAGTAACAGTTATCAAGCCTTGTAACACTGTACTTTTTCTGTGACAACTCTCTCAATTTCTGCAGACACAATGGATCAGACCCCCTGCATTAATTCAGCAGATTGATAGGATAGTGTACTTTAGTTTATTGCAGTATTACTGGTCTGCAATGTATATCTGCCCTTGTGGCTACCTTCTCTTCTTCGGAAAAACACTTTCAATTCAGCAATTTATTACCCAACACACTTCTTAAAATGTCATATAAAATTAGATTTTAATAGACATGCTTGGTAATAATCAATGACCTTTTAGAGGATGTTGTGCCAATAAGTGGTTACAGACTGTCTTTCCTGAAATATCTGCAATGATCCTATTCTTTCTCCAAAGATCTGAGTATTTCGTCCAGGAATTTAATGAAACTTCACAGGCTGGTAGATAGGGCAAATAGTCTCTCTTGCCTTGTGATCTGGAAAAAAATGTCTTGCAAACAGAGCAAATACATAGACTAAATTATATAATTTTGTATTATGAGAATCTATATACAGTGTCATCACATCTAATATAGGCCGTGACTGCACTGAGATTTTAAAAGTGAAATTTCCTTTACCCCAGCCACTTATGGTGGGTTTTTCTGGCTACACTGAGAAGAGCTACAGGTTTGCCTGGCTGAGCACCTTCTCTGAGGTTCCAGGTGAGTTAATATAAAAGCTTAAATCTGCTCTGCTATGGTTAGGTTGTTTCAAATACACAAATGAACTAGATTAAAGTTACAATGCAATTACTCTTTGGATTGTGTTTCAGGCAGACACTGGAAGAAGGATTCAGGTATGGTTTTCTGTGCTAGAAATATCATTGTGTGTAAGTGGAATTAATTGTATGAATTGAGCAGTGTGTGACTGCCTTTCTCAGGGAAACAATGCCATTGGTTTTAAAACCGTTTACTAAAAAGGTGACGCTAGGATCAGTTTATATCATAAACTGCCAGCTGCAAAATGTTAAGCTTCATTAAAAGCTCGGTGTCCTGTGTAGCACATCTGACTTATTTGAATTGTGTAGTATGAGACAGCTTAAGAGAGGAGGGAATTGCTCTCCATATGGTGTCCTTCAATTCTGTCCCTAAGCAAGGATCTTGGTTGAGACAGGGAAAAGGGTTGCTGGGCAGGCAAGAAAAAATGCAGGAAAAGAGAAAATACATGGAATAACTTTGCAGGTGTGGTGGGTTGATCTCAGCCAGCAGCCAAGCACCCACACTGCCACTCCCTCTCTCTCTCCCTGTGATGGTGTAGGGGAGTGAATGGGAAGGGGGAAAAGTGAGAAAACTCATGGATAAACATGTAGACAGTTTAATAGGTGAGGGAAAGAGGCAGGGAAAACAAACAAAAACTGGTGGAAAAATAGTCATTAAACAACTGCTGCTAGCAAGGTGATGCCCAAACAATCTCTGAGCAACAGCTGCCTTGAAAGTCAAGTCTCCTTGCCTTCCTCTTTCCCTTGACTCCCCCCAGTCCTTTCTTCCTGTATCCCATGAAATTATGGGACAGGGAACATCCCTTCAGCCAATTCGGGTCAGCTGTCCCCACTGTGTTCCTCTCCTCCCGACTTCTTGCCCATCTTTTTTTCCTTCAGGAAAAAAAAGTAAAGAAAGGCTTGACTCTGTGGAAGCCCTGCTGAGCTATAACCCAGATACGATATGTTGCCAATACTGTTTTATTCACAAATCCAAAATAAAGCACCACATACAGGCTGCTGTGAAGAAAGTTAACTCCACCTAAGCCAGACCCAGTACAGCAAGAACACATGATCAGGGCAAGAAGAAAAGATGGGTATTTATGGGGAGATTTTAATATCCCTAGACTAGGAGAAACTCAGCAATATTTTCCCCTAATTGAGTCCTGTATAAATAAGAGAATTTCAAAGCCCAGTTCCTGATGTTTTCTATTTCAAATGTCTGAATCAGACAGAATTTTATTTGTCAAATGTTCAAGTAAAGATAACTTATTGAAAAGAATCTTCAAGATGCTTCTGAAAAGAGTTTCAATAGTTTTCTAAATACTTTTAGGTTTTATAGGCAGAGATCCTTCTTCAAGTTCAATATAAAATAAAAAAATTAGCTACAGAATCAGAGAATATGCTGAGTTGGAAGGGACCCATCAGGATTGTCGAGTCCAACTCTTAGCCCTGCACAGGACACCCCAACAATCCCACCATGTGCTTGAGAGCATTGCCCAAACACTTCTTGAGCTCTGTCAGGCTGGTGCTGTGAACACTTCCCTGAGGAGCCTGTTCCAGTGCCAAACCTCTGGTTGAAAAACCTTTTCCTGATATCCAACCTAAACCTCCCATGACACAACTTCAGGCCATTCTCTTGGGTCCTGTCACTGGTCACCAGAATGAAGAGTGCCTGTCCCNATCTGTGCCTGTCCCTCCTCTGCCCCTCATATTTTAGACCCCAATGAGGTCTCCCCTCAGTCTCCTCCTCTCCAGGCTGAACAGACCAAGTGACCTCAGCTGCTCCTCACACGGCTTCTCCTCAAGGCCCTTCACCATCCTCGTGTCCCTCCTTTGGACTCTCTTTAATAGTTTAATACCTTTTTTGTATTGTGATGTCCACAACTGCACACAGGGCTCAAGGTGAGGCCGCCCCAGTGCAGAGCAGAGCAGGAAAATTCCCTCCCCTGCCTGGCTGGCGATGCTGTGCTTGATGTCCCTCAGGACAGGGATGGCCCTCCTGGCTGCCAGGGCACTGCTGGCTCCCATTCAATTTGCCATTGACCAAGACCCCCAGGTCCCTTCCTGCAGTGCTGCTCCTCAGTGTCTCATTCCCCAGTCTGTCCATACATCCAAGGCCAGAATCCAGCACTTGCCCTTGCTAATCTCCATACAATTGGCAATTGCCCAGCCCGCTAATTTATCAAGGCCTCTCTTCAGGGGAGAGGGCCTTTTAGGGAGTCAACAGCTCCTCCCAGTTCTGCATCGTCTGTGAACTTGCTCAGTTTCCCTTCCAGTCCCATGTTCAGGTCTTTTATGAATGTGTTGAAGAGTACAGGGCTGAGGATGGAGCCCTGTGGAACCCCACTAGTGACAGATCCCCACTCTGATGTCACCCCATTCACCCATTTGTGCNGGTGTGTTTATCCAGCTGGGGAATAGACATTTTGTCCAGAAGGATACTGGGAGAGACAGTATTGAAAGCTTTACTGAAATTCAAAAAGATCACATGAACTGGCTTTCCTTGCTCAACTGGGTGGGTTATCTTGTCAAAAAGAAAATCAGGTTTGATAAACAGGACTTTCCTCTGATGAAGCCGTGAAGAATAACTGCCTTGTCTTTCAGGTGTTTTTTAATACCTCCCAGAATAATCTTCTCCATAACTTTGCCAGGCCCTGAAGTGAGAATAATAGTCTGTAGTTTCTGCAGTCCACCTTCTTGAAAATGAGGACAATGTTCACAAGCTTCCAGTTATCCGGGACCTCTCTGGATTCCCAAGACTGCTCAAAAATTGAGAGAAGTTCTGTGATTACATAAGCCAGCGCTTTGAGGATGAATCCCATCAGGTCCCATAGATTTGTAGGTATCCAGATGGAGCAGTAGATTCCACACAATTTCTGCTGGGAATTGATCATTCAACAGATGCAAACTGTTAAGAAACATGGCTTATCCTGCCTCTGAGGGTAGAGACTCTTTGTTTTAAAGGAAACAGCCAAACTTATAACAGTGTTTATGCCCAGAAAAATGTGCCTAAAATCCTTGTTATAGGACATGTAGGTTATTTATGTAGGATTGTGCAACAAATTCTTCAGTGGGAAACATGGTCAGTATATTTTTTGCTATTTAGTTACAAAATGTGTTTCTAGTGCTATGTCCACTTCCTATGACAGTCTAGCACAAATAATTGTGTGATAATTAATGACTTGCCAAAAAGCTTTCGTTTTTATAAACAACAATTTATTCAAAGGGAATTTTAAGCAGGCACTTCCTATGCTCTGTTGAAGGTATGACTTGCCAGACACTATTTATCTACCCCACTATTTGAAATATAATGAACAAAGCTTGATGCACAGCAAAAAGGAATTGAAAAAGGAGTGCAAAACACTAAAAGGAAGTATCAAAATGCACTGAACTCAGCAAAATGCATTGAAATACATCATATTGCTAGTAATGTGACAGTGGAGAGAGGGTTTCCTAAACCAGCAGTAATACATTTGTAGTGAATGGAATACTGATTTTCTGTTGGAGACATAATCATGTACCTTAGGAGATCAATATAAATCCAAATGAGATTAAGTTTACTAACCAAAGATACTTCTGAGTAAGGAAGGGTTGTCTACACATGCTCTCAAACCCTTGCAGTTATTTTTAGTGAAGTTGAATCTTGGTGTAGAGTTGAGTTCTCTTTATGTATATATTTATTTCTGTAATAAAATTACATTGATGTTTATGGGCTCTATCAGGTAGCATTTGATATGCACGGTAGCCTTGAGCTGACAGCAATGGTTTGGTCCTGCAGCCCACTGAGTAAATAGATTTATCTTAGTTTAATTGCAATGGAGGGTTAAAACAATTAGCAGGATCAATTCTGTACCTCTTTGCTTACATAGATGTAAACTTCTGGACTTGTGCCTTTTTGGTGAATATCCTTCATACTATGACTGACTGTCCTTCTTTGTTTTCTCCATTTTGATTCAGATCGGTTGCTGTTTGCTGAGTGGCAGATTAGCTATCAGGAATTCTATGTTCTGTAACAGCTTCTGTTATTATTGCTTGGGGTTTTTTTTTGGTTTGGGGTTTTTTTCCCCCTTAACTTTCACTGTAACTCAACTGCTTTCGAATTCACTTTCCTGCATAATAACATGTGTCTGCAAGGATGAAATCCTTAACATTCATAAAGAATTGTATTGCATTGGTAAAATAAGGGAAAATATTTTATATTAGTATAATAATGAAAGTAATGACATCATAGTAATACTCTCTAATTATTCATTAGAATTCAGACAGATTCATTAACATACCAGTAAGGCTCTTTAAGTTGAAACATCTGACCTACTTTTCCTATAGTCAACCATAAGCATCCTTCAGAGCTTGGTTGCCTGATTTAAGGCATGGGTTCCTCATTGTTTGGCAACATGTAACAGAACTAAGAGAAGGTGTGGATGGTGGGGTGTTTCCTGGGTGTTTAGAAAGAGCTCAGACAGTCTGAGCCTTTGACCCTTGTATATATGAAACTGAAATGTCACAGTCAGAGGAACTGAAACTGAGTATGAAAGTGCTAGAGAAGTTGTTTAACAAACATCTCTCTTTGATTCTGCCCTACTTTAGCAGCAGAGAGACATCAAGGTGAAAAAGGAACTGTTGCTAGGAGTATAAAACTTAAATTGCACTCCTTAAGAAAAGGAGCAAAAGCTTCAATAAACCATCATGTTTCCTCTAAAGTAAAAGGTTCCTTTTCCCAGCATGTAAGTAGATGCAATGATAGAAGTAACAGCTACTTCTTCCACTGCTGGCTTGAGTTTTTTTTCCCTTTTTTAAATTAATAGATTAATGATTAATGTGCATATGAGGGTGTTGAGACACTGGCACAGGTTGCCCAGAGAAACTGTGGATGCCCTGCCCCTGGAAGTGCTCAAGGCCAGGTTGGATGGAGCTCTGAGCAACCTGTTCTAGTTGGAGTGAGGTGATCTTTATGGTCTCTTCCGACCCAAACCATTATGTGATTTATGATATGCAGTATGGACACGACCATACCCACTCTAGTTAGTGACAGGTGCTTGCTGAACAGCAATTAATTTGTACCATCATATCCAGTTGCATTTTCAAGCAATGGCTTTACCTTCTGTTTCTCTTGCTATCTGTAGTTTTCAGATGTTTTCCTTCCATGGTCTTCACTCCACTTTTTCAAAACTGGGCAAATGACCTGCAGGAAAGGGGTCTTTTTGAGCACTTGCTGCTAAAGCCCATATACCTTTAAATTTTTTCTTAAATATAAGCAGTGAGAGCTAGAGAGCATACTTAAATCAACCTGAGTTAATGCTGTTTCACAAGAGGCAGAAGTTAGTAAAATAAGGGCTTGTCTATTTATGTAAAGTCCTTTTCCCCCCACACTAGCATTCTAGTAGTACTGTGGGCCTTGTAGTAAAACTACAGCATATTGAAATTGAAAGATTAGTTCCTTTCCAGTCATAATATCAGCATTTTTAATAATGAACCATTCCTAATCACTGGAATATATTACCATTAGTAGTTCTCCTGTTATAAGGCTATGTTTAGGGTTGAATGAACAGTGCTTTGATCACGGACTTTGGGAAGGTTTATATGTCTTATATGTGTCTGTGCTACATAAGAGTGCTCCTGCTTCCTACTTCTGCTTTGTATTATTTTCATACTTTCATTTGGAAATACTCATGTCCATCTATACACACCTGCCATTGCTGCAATTTATACAAAAAATACCAATTCAGTCACGTTTTTAGACACAAAGAGCAAAACTACTTTAGCAGCCTCTGTGCAGCTGAGAGAGTTGCATGAACCTGTCTAATCTAATTTCAGAGTTCCAGCTGCTGTGAGGTCAAGGAGGACAGTGAGTAAGATGGAAACAACAACAGCAGCAGCAGAAAGTAGGAAACCATTAACTAATTGGAAGAGAGAGGTGTCCATCCTTTGGCTGGAGGGAAACCCTGATTAAAATATGTCAAGGGTATGGATGAGAAGTTGTTGGGAAAAGGAGAGAAAAAGGCTTTTTCAAACATTGTGATGTGAAAGAGAAGGTTAGAGAGATTGCCTGAGGCAGTAGTACAGAATTATTTTTGAAACAAGGGGAGGCAATATTGTAGGCTTACACAATACAGCTGAAGACTAGCTATAGATAGATTATGTAGGTATGAACCAAAATAAAAAAATGAAAAAAACAGTTGTGCGAGTACCTTAAAAAATAAAGAACTAGGAAATAGCATTTGTATTTTTCCTTATCAATCTGGAAATCTGCATTTATTTTCAAAATGTTTCCATAAAAATTCCTCTGACTTCAATCTTTTGTAAATACACACTCACAAGAGCTAAGGGTAAAGTCTAAAGATCCTGTGGTTCCTCTCCTTGCTTGTCCACAACTGTTTCTTAATGAAAAGAGAATAGAATAAACTCAAACCTCTCAAAATACACAGAGTGGATTGTGAGGCACCAAATGATTCAAACCTAAGTGGCTGCAGAGTAGGGCTGAGCATGTGAGCACCAGAGAAGAGCAGAGGATGAACAAAATTTTCTGCTTCATTCTCCGAATTTTTCACAAACTATTGAGTTGTTCCCTTTCCGCAGAGTAAAATGTGAGCTTCCAATTCTGCTTCCTTCAAAGATAAAACAGTCAGATGCAAGTGAAAGGTCAGCAAAGCAAGGGAGGATTTGGGAAGAGGAAGATACAACTATCATGCATATAAAGCATGCATCCTCCACACTGGTGTTTTTGAAAAAGACATTTAAGATTTCAGGAATTACAAATATTGCCAAGTGTGTACCTGAGGTAATTTTTATGGTACATGTGTTCTCATTTTTCCTTTTGGAGGCTTCCCTATCTGGTCTAATTTAAATTGCTCAAATTACAGTGCATTCTAACAGTCCCTGAAAAGATACTCTCCCAGGTAAGGACTGCTGGAGAGCAATTTGTTGCAGACTAAAAGTTCCTAGATGCACCATCAGTACCTGGGGCTTCCCCAGTTAGTTGTTTATATTTCTGCCTGCCAGTGTATATGTCCTTATATCAAGAGAGAGCACAGCTGCTATGGGACAGAATCTAGTCCAGCACATCCTTGTTTAGGTGGCCTGTGTGGTGGTCTTGTCACCCCTGTCCTGACCAGCTCAAAGTGAGAAGAGCACACTGCCTTAGCTCCTTAACATCAAGGCAAGGGTAAAGACACCGTAGCACCAAAATCAAAGTCAATAAAGTGATTTTTACTTACATTTTAAGGTCCTCTAATGTGCTGCAAAGGGAAACTTTCAGAAAAGAGTATTGCTATATATATACTTGTCTACTTTTAACATGAGCAAACAAGAATATGTAAAAGAGGTGTTTAAGAAACTAAACAGAAACTATTGCATTCAATCCTATTAGATTAATCTATTTGAACTTTATTACCATTACACAGCATCTTCTCTTCTATATTAGCTGTATGTCCTATAAAAAACACAAATATAATCAGGAACAGGAACAAAATTACAGGAAAATTCTTCATAAAATATTGATCACTTGTTCTTAGGGATCTTTCTCCTGAGCTATGGAACGAAAGTTGCACTGATTAGTCAAGTCTAAGCAGAGCAAATGAACCAGCTTCCTTCTTATTCTGAGCTCCCTAACCAGTATATTCACACTGGGGAGTAGAAATTCAGATATATTCATAAAAGTTTCCAGGAAGTTGCCCAAGAGCAACAATGTTGAATCATCATTTGCAAATCAGAAAGTGTGATCCAGTAGCTTTCTGACCACTTATGTCTCATTGTGTTATTTTCAGTGATGCAATTCAAGTGGTAAAAAGGTAGTTAAAAAATATGAGAATTATGACAGTTTTATCACTGTCTTGCTTTGATTCAGAGGAATGATTTCAATTTACAAAGAGTTTGTAGGTAATAAAGTGCATTTAATGTAGCTGGCAGCTCTGTGGTACTTGTTTGCTGACCGGTGATAAACCAAGACAAGGATCAAGTAAATGCTTTCAAAGCTGCACAATATCCTGCCTAATTAAGTGAGATGTAACTTCTCAGCTGCCAGAGTCTTCCTATCAAGGTCATTACAAAGTGTTATGGAATGTGATAGTATTTTTCCATTTCATGATGACTGGTTCCATTGGTTTTGGCTGCCATACACAAACCATTCATTTTTCTGGAGAATATATTCATCTATTCCTGTGGTACCTTCTTCAGAGCTTTTTATTGATTTATGCTTTTCATCTGTCATTTATACGTAACTGTTCCAGCCCTTGTGATTTTTTTTTAATCTCTTCCCTAGATTCCTATTGCTATTGATTTCTTTTTCTACTTTTGTATGCTATTTTTCAGAATTAATCCTTTTTGCAGCTTTTTTTTTTTGTTGTTTTTTGATATGTGTAGTAAGAAAACCTGGAGCAATCCATCGACTTTGTGATAAAGGACAACCAATAACTGTGGTGCTATATTTCCAACTCCTCATCTTTCAGAAATATATTAATAATTTTTGAGTGCATCAGTTACAGAGCAGTAGCAAAAGGAATTAAGGTTTCTTTGAATGCACTAGCTCATTCTCTTTGTTGCCTTGACTAAAAATGCTTTATAAAAATAATTGAAAAATCTAGTTTCAATTTTGGGAGCGGTCTCCACACAGAATTCTCTTCCTCCTCTTAATTGTCCTTTAAAATTCCTATTTCTACTTCTGCAAGCAAGCTGGTGGCCTGAGTTATCAGAAATGGAATATCACACTTAAAATCTGTGCATAACATGTCAGCAAAGACCACTGCAGGTCTGTAAGGGTTCAAGGAGATTGCAAGTGTTTTGATGGTTTAAAACACAACAGAAATTACTCATAAATTGGTGCTTTATTGTATTAGGTAAGCTGGGAGCAATAATCATAATTTTTATTTTCCAATAAAGCTCAAGCAACGCTGAGGTACTCATCTGTATACTCACTATACTCATCTGTGCTTTTAAAAGCAATTGGAATTTTTCTCTTCATACATAGCAAACAAAAGTATTATTGGTTTTTTTATTTTTTTACATCTGTGGAGTATGCAGATCTTGTTCTTTCCTCTGATTGAAAGGAATTATCTAGCATGTAGGTACATGACTTGCTTTGCATTGAAGGAAAAAGGTCAACTCTCCCAGCCTGACACGAAACCCAAACACTCCCTCTCCTAGAAACATGGTTTCACCTATCTGAAAATGTAAGCAGTAATAATAGTATTAATAATAGTCTGTAATAATTTTTTTTTTTAGTCTAATTTTACTCTTCTTACTGAGTCTTCTGCTGGTTGTCCTTACATTCTCGTGTATGTGAATTTGGTCCTAGCAACATTGCTGAAGTTTCAGAATGCCCCTTTGAAAATAGAGAGGAGTTGAAAAGCAGATTTACTTCTTAAATTGTTGTTTATAATAAAAAAATTATGTGTCAGAATTTCAACTGCTGGTTTTGAGGCGATTTATTTTTCCTAATCCCTTGCCAATTGGGTTGCCACGTAGTCAGTAATTGCCTTCATTGTGTACTGCTTACTGGAAAGCATCAGCAAGAGCATGCCTTCCTTCCTTTATCTTGGTGCAGTCTCATATTCTCAGTTTTACCGTGATGTCTAAAATCATTCCATTTTCATGACTGGAAGGGTGCAGTATTTGCCTCTACTGCACTTTTCATAGGAGCAATCATCAGTCTTTTCAGTTTTGATTTTCCCCACCTATCCATATGTTCCCTGCAATGTGTTTTCCCAGCACAAGACTTCCCAGGCAGGGGAAAGCTCTGAAGTTCTCTCCCTCCCCCTGGCATTTGCTCCCGCACTGTGCTCTGTCACTCAACCTACAAGAGCCCTGCTGGTGACAGCCGTGCCCTGACAAGGGCATGGGAGAGGTGTTCCTTCAAAAGGATCCAAAGGCTTGCTTTCTTCTTTGCTGCTCAAAGGTTTTTTGCCTCTCAGTCAGTAGAGGAAGTGTTTGAAGTGTGGGAGTTTTGTTTGTTTGTTCATTTTAAAGTATCCAAACATTCATTTAGGAAGTGTGTAGATTTAAGGGCAGCTTACTGAATGATTAAAAAATCAGCACTGATCTTTTATTATTTTTTTAAAAGAATTTTGTTGCTAAAGAGCTGAAAAGATGAGCAAAGGTTTTCAGTTCAGTTGGTAGAATTGACATTGTTTCCAGGGAGTGGGAAGTGAGAAACAGAGCTTATTTATGAATGCTACTGATCAAAAGTGATAAAACTAAACCTTAGTTATCAGCAAAGTCTAAAAGGACTCCTATGTACAGACTCATTGTCATGAACAAAGTGTTCAGAAGCCATAAAAGACAGGTAGATGCTGTGATGTCCCCCTGGAAATAAGATTCCCTCAAGCATCAAAATGCTTTTAGTGCTCATTGGTGGGGGGTTGATGTGGAGAGTACATTTTCATTGGGAAAAAAAAAATAATTCCCCCATCTCAACTTCACATTTAACAGCCTTGCTTTTGGTATAAAAGGCATTTGGCAAGTGAACCCATTACAACAATCAGGAGTGCTGCTCTAACAACTGCTGTCAAGCAAAGAGCTTCTGTTCTCTCTCTCCTCTCTTCCTACTCCTATATTTAACAGCTAAATTCAGTGAACAGGCTCAGGCTGTAATAACTCTTAAATAAACTGGAACTTTGGGGGCTGGCTTTCAACTTCTACCCTTTCCTGTCCCTTCCAAAATAAAAGAAATAAAAACTTTTCTTTTAGACTCTGATTTTGCATTCCAAGAAGTTGTGACATGAATGAAAAAAGGCATTACTGCTAAATGTATGCTTATTGCTCTAAATGCCAGGATACAGGAGGGTGGAAAATTCCCATTCAATGTGTCTGCAGCTGTATCACCATTGTTTAACCTTCCAAAGTAATGAACTAACCTGTAATGTGCTGTGTGTGCTTGTGTTGGGCTTATACAAGACTTCTGGTACAACTATTTGGACAAGAAAACCATACTCTTACCAAAATGTTTGGGCTGCTCTAGTAAGTACGTACAGATTAACTTCCGTATTGAACTCTGTCTATTTACAGATTGTGGGCTTATTCAACACGTGGTTTTTGGCTAATCACTGATTCCAAAATTGGTATCTGTGAGAGTAATTAGCGTTATTAACATGCTATTGAACATTTTCAAAACAATGTAATTGAGACCAAAATTTGATTTCTGTATTCCCTGCAGTTTTATTTGTGGGTTTGCTTTCCATTTGGAAGTGGCGCCAAGGTCACAGAATATTTCAATAGCCTACAGTCGATGGCTGCTAAATATCATTCCCTTGAATACAATTACAACTTAAAAAAAAAAAAAGTGCATTGTCCATTTGCTCTAAATGCATCTTTGATGGATGCTTCTGTATCTTTGTGATAGATTTTTTTTTTCCCCCTCCCCTCCTCTATAACTCAATTGGATGAAGTCTTACATCGCTGTAATAATCAATGGTGATATAAAATCAATTGGAAATTGGTCTGGCATCATGAAACTGAGATTCTGGGTCAGATTCTAGGTAGAAAGTAATCAAGGTGCTTAACCTTCTACACTACAAGGGATTTAGGGGCTAATTTTCACTCAAAAACATGATTATACTTGTAATTATGCAATACTGTTACACAATTCAAATCAAATTATTATTAAAAGTCTTAATTGTTAAGATAAGTAATTGGAAAAGGTGAATGATCTCTTAGTTCATGCTGATAATCCAATACTTTATTTTGTACTGATGTGTCTGATGTCACAATGGTGAGTTTGCTCTTATTTGTCACATCAGTTTTTGGTTGGATGTGTCAGAAATCCTTCACATCGAGCAATGCCTTTGGGCAAGCAGAATGTAAATCTGACTTTAAATCTGACTTTTAAGCTGAGGCTGACTGGGGAGAAAGAAAGGGTTTAGTAGATGTACTTTAAAAATAAAATGTGAATCACAGTAGTGATGGTAATAATTTGAATACATTTCATTATAGGCTTAATTAGAGATGTTGTTACATTTACAGCCTATTCTCCTTCCTTGTCTCGTTTTGTTGACACATTCCTACCTCATACTTACTAAAAATTGTTTAATAAAATCCTGATTCTGCTGAAATCACTACTAATATACCAACTAATTTCAATGGGCCAAATGTTCATAGAGATAGAGAAGAAAGACAAGAGATAGAGAGGAAAGACAGGTGCTCTAATTGATCTTCCTATTTCAAATACAGGAGGTGATATTCTGGGTTTTTTTGCTACTTATCAGTAATATTAATATCTTTAAAATCCTTAAACACAAAAAAAACCCCCAAACAATAAACTAAAACAACAACAACAACAACAACACCCAAACCAACAAAAGTCCCACAAGCTGTCCAGAAAAATATACTTTACAACAGAACTATGATGACTCTTACATGATTGTTTTCATGTAAAACCATAGAATCACAGAATATTTTGGGTTGGAAAGGAACTTAAAGATCATCTCATTCCTACTCCCTGCCATGGGCAGGGACAACTTCCACCAGACCAGGTTGCTCAGAGCCCCATCCAACCTGGCCTTGAACACTTCCAGGGATGGGGTGTCCACCGCTTCTCTGGGCAACCTGTGCCAGTGCCTCACCACCCTCACAGTAAATGGTACAAACTATATGTGTTTAAAATGACTGCATTTACATAAAGGTGAGCATTTCCTCTTTGCTTTGAACAGTGAGCTGTTGATACCTTTCACATTTAAACCCTTTATACTCCAAGAAGACCTGAGCAATAAATGCTACTGCTCCCAAGTGCCTGGGCCATAATGATAGCAATTGTCCAGATTTTATTTTCCTTTCTCTCTGTTTTGTATATTTCCAGTTCAGTGTTGCTTCAGCACAAGTGGATGTGAAAAAAAAAAAAAAAAAAGGAACGAAAGCCATCTACTTACTGCTGTTTAGGTGATATGATTAGAAATGTAGATTTTCTGTATAGTCAAGAGAGTTTTTCCTAGGCAGTAATTCAGATGACATCAGTTGGAAGGCATGAATACTCGCTTGGATGTTTACATTTTAATTAGGTACCTTGTACTCTTTCAATAATGAGCATGAGTCACTTGGAGAAGAAAATTCATTGTGCCCTGTAGTAACCAATGTTTTTGAGCCTGGATTACTGCTCGGAATACACTGTAAAGTTGGTATTGCTTGGAGCATATTTTTGGGAAGGAAGATGTTAGATTTGTATTAATGAACAAATATCTGCAGTAGTTTGGTATCTTTCTCCCTCAGGCTTTTTCTATTCTTCATATTCAAATCTGTTGCATCTGCTTATATCATTGCAAAACCAGTTCAAAGCCAAGATTTTGAGGTTTTTTTCATGGCTCTCCCACCAATCTGTTTAACCATTTATTAAGTGCCTATCACTGCAGTCTCTTTCCTACCCTGTGCATATCTTAGGAATCATTAGCTTTGTCACTGGAGGATAAGCATCCATATGGAAAAGCTCTGCAATGCACACAAGGTACAGTCTATTGGCATTACATCATATGCCTTGTTATATTACCAAAACAATTAAGTTATCTGAGTATCAACACTGCATGTACACATCACATCATTTTTAAATCAAAGCACTTAGCAGCAAAGAAATGAATAATTAAGAACACATAAAACTTATCCTGCCCACACTGTAAGTACATTATTCTTCTCAAGACATTTACCTTAATAGACAATAAGCTCTTCAATGAAGGCAGATTTTTGCTGTTGCTGTCCCATACTTGTCTGCTGTCTAACATAAGAGGACCCTATCTGCTCTATACCAAAAGTAGAGGAGACCAAAGAAGATCCCTTGTCTTAAAAATATGTACATACATCTTGTAATTTTAATTCCATTCTAAGCTGATCATTACTTAGTCCTTAATAATTTCTGGCAATAACTGCTTGGCCCTTGTTTAACTTTGATTTTTTGCTACATGAAAAAAAAATTTGTCAGGTGGAAACTGCACTGAGACCATGGATGACAAGAACTTGTGCAACGTTAGAGCAATGTTACCCACACTACCAAGTGTTAACCATGAGGATGGTTTTGACTGTCCTGTAAAATGAGCATACTAAACTGGTCACTACCCTAAATGAGCCTCCTGACTGGGAATTAGTGGCAGGGCAGCAAAGAAAGCCTTCTCTGTCACAGCAGGATTTGTCATACATTGCTTCATGCAGTTGGTCCCATTCAGTTCATGACTTCTGCCACCAGCATTTTAGCTCTCTTCTTGCATGCTTCATCTCTCAGGCCATCTGTGTAGCAAGGTGCCTTCTGAGTCTGAAGCCATAGCAGCCTGAGTTTTGACACAGTCGTATCCATAGTCATTGATCAGTACTGGATATGCTCCAAGACACTTTCACTAAAGAGGCCTGTCTTTGCTGCACAATCTGTGAGGAGCCTAATTGGCACACCTGCTTTCAGCCTGTTGTTGGGAAAACTTGCACTATGTAATCTTAAGTGTGTTGCTGCTCTAAACCCATTTTTCTAAGCTTATGTTACTGTCTACACCTCAGATCCTGAGATTTCAATCCTGAGATTGCTCCATTTTGCAAAATGTTGTGAATGCCTGGCACTAGGTTTTGTCATATGTGTATGTGTGTGTGTGTGTGTACATATATATATGTAATTTTTTTTCTTAGCTAACAAAAGGAAGCTCAATAGAAAAAGACATTTTAGAATGTACTTTAAAGAATAAACACCTTGGGGAAAGTTGTGAGGAACTGCATGTATAATTTAAAATATTTTAAAATTCACATATATATAACAATTATTTAATTATTTCCATCTGTTCAGCTGTCGCTGTTGAACCACTGGCAGAGCGAGAGAACCAGGCAAGATTGGGTGAGGCAGAAATCTGAATTTATTATTTAATTCTAAAACTTATATAGACTTTCAAAAGGTGGATGGGGTCNTGTCTGGATGGGGTCAATTCATAACCTCCCCCTAGGCCAATTGGCCAAGCAGAATGTCCATCTTTCCAGAGACAGTTTTTCAATAACATCCAAGCTTTTATCTCTATTTACAAAACATAGAGAGAAGAAGAGAAAAGTTCCCCTGGGAAAGGTCTGTGTTACCACATTCAGCCTTCCATACTCTCTTCTATTTCCACAGCTGTAATTTGTACTCTCATGCCATACAGGTATTTAGAAAAGGCACACACATAAATAGATAGCATAAATGTTGATGAACTGAAGGCTCATGCAGTATTGTTTTTAAGACTCACCTTACCTACCTCTTGTCTTTCTTGAGCATTGATGAACTTTCCCCAAAACTGCCTTTGTTTTTTTTTCCATCAATAAACTATTTCTAACAGCCAGCAAATAGTGGGAGTTTTTTTTGTGTTTACACTTTATATGAATTATTAGTAACAAAAATTTCCTTTCTCTATGTATTATATCAACATTTTTTTCAAAAATATCTTAGCAATGCTTTTTCTACAATGCTGAAACACAGCTTGTTTGTTGTCCTGGAATGGTTACTTAGTGTTTAATGAACTCTGGAGAGAATAAACATCTTCTTTCTGGAAATTTTTGTTTGCTGAGATTTACAGAAGGTGAATTCTCCCATTTCTGCTTGAGAGAACCTAAAATGTGACTTCTTATCCCACTTGCTTCATGATAATCTCTGTGTAGATAAAAGGTCTGGTTCTGTTCTCATCCTCGTTATTGTCTGTTCCTCACAAAACTGTGCTTTTTGATTTTGGGGTATTACATTCACAATATCAATTTTGTGAGTTTGGAGGACTTCAAATCATGTCTCAGTGCTTGGGGAAATTCTATAAATACTTCAAGTGTTGATAACCAAACTGTAGCTGGTAGTGCTATTGAGGCACCACACTTAAAGCTACCCAGAAAAGCTGGGGATGCCCCATCCCTGGAAGTGTTGAAGGCCACATTGGATGGGGCTTTGAGCAACCTGGTCTAGTGGAAGGTGTCCCTGCCCGTGTCAGGAGGATTGAAAGCAGGTGATATTTAAGGTCCCTTCCAACCCATTCTATGATTGTCTTGATTCCCTGATTAAGTATAAGGAACAAGGAGGAGGTAAAGCAATGATATGAGGAGAAGCTGATTCCACAGGTTAAGTTTATGCAGATCTGGATTTATGTACCGATCTAGCTCTATGTATGTAGCCTCAATCATTTCTTAATCTCTCTGTTCCAGTGTTGTCAGATGCAGGAAGTGGTAGTGGATCACTTATCTGTCAGAATATGTGAAATAAAGTATAATTTCTGTGTATTGGAGGAGATATCAGTGATTCTTCAGGCACTCATGACCTGATCTCTGTTGAGTCCTGGCAGATGCCACTTGGCATATTCCCAGGAGGCATAGTATGCCATCTTCAAAGGGTATTAAAATTTTACGATTGGAACAGCTTGCCCGATTTCCCATGTCCGGTCCAGCATGCGGGCTTTTTCCCCACCTGTACTGCCGGCTACCCCGGGGCCCTGGGCCGGGCCGGTTGCCGCTGTCCGCGGTGCTGGAGCTCCGGAGCGCTGCAACTTTGCCGCCCCGCCCGTCCGTGAGCCCACTCGGGCACGTTTCCCGGGAGCGCGGCCTCTAATTAAACTAACTCCTCCCTTCGGCTGCAGGAGCTCGTAGGAACGGGGCCCTTCCTCTCGCTCTCCATCCGCTCCCCTTCTTTATCTTCCCCCCTCTTTAGCAGACCAAGTGAGCTTGCTGCGCCTGGACTGTGCGAACTACGGACCGCGCACACCGGGGCTTTAATTCCAGCGAGATCTGCCCCCCGCCCTTCCCCGACAAACTTCGGGCGCGCCTCCCGCATCTACCGGGACCGCGTTTCGGGGCTACCGCCTCCCAGGTAAGAGGTGGGGGCAGGAGCTGAGATATTGAAAAAAAAGGGAGGGGGGGCGGAATCCTGCGGTTTAGCCTCAGCAGAACCCAAGCCGGGCTGGGGCTCACCCCGGGGGCGAGAGGTGGGCGCGGCGGAGCTTCCGCCTCCTTCCGCGCATCTCCCGGGAGCGGCGGCCCCCGGTCCCCGCACCGCCCCCGTCGGCGCCGGGTGCTCCCTCGGCAGGTGCCTCCCGCCAGGTAACTTCCCCAAGTTTTGCTTAGAGATGGGAAAGCGGAAGGGGCTGGTGGGCTCTGGGGGGCGCGGAGCCCAAGGGCAGCGGGGGTAACACCTGGTGCAAAGCTGTGCTGTGCTTCCAGTGAGGATTGTTCTGGGCACCTCTCAGAATCCTAATGCCAAAGCTAAGGGAGGAGTCAATAGTGTGCTGGCATGAAGAAAGAGCACCAGAGTTTTGCTCGTTTATCCTCTTTTACCTACAATTTAATGCATAAAAATGCCAGTTATTTGAAATTATAGATCACAATATACCAAGCAGTTTAGATCATAGAAGGTATTAGAGTGCAGGATGTAAATTGGAAATTGCAGACTTCCTTTATTAAGTTTGAACTAACATAATATATTAAATTTTGCTGAAGCTAATAGTAAGAAAAAATTAGGCAAAAAAAATAGTTGTAATTAGCTTTGGCAGAAGTAATACAAATGCAAATGGGTGTGATGATACTTCAGTACAAGCATGTTACACCAAAGAAAACCCAACCTAATAAATTAAGTTCTGTGCAACCAACACAGAAGGAGGCTTGGTTTTTTGTTTTTTTTTTTTTTTTGTAGTTCTCATAAGTTTGGATAAGAGGAAATATGTCCACTGCATACATGTGGGTATAGGTAAAGCATGTATGGTCAAGAAGGAATAATAATACTCAAGATCAGTCCTCCTTACATAGGCCTTTAGAATTGCAAAAATAATTCTACATTTACTGTTAAAAATCTTGGGTTAAGAATAGGCAGAGTGCCAGCTGTAAATCGAGGGAAATAATTATTCTAGCCGAAGGTATAGTCTGCTTTTTAAAGTTGTTGATACTGGGTTACTTATTTCAGATATAAGCTACAATAAATATACTTGTGGGATTGTACTACAATAAATTGACTTGTGGAACTATACTACCTGTACTACAAATTAAAATACTCGTGGAAAACCAACCATATTTTAGTCCTAATGTTACGGAAATGAATGGAGTTGCATGTTACTTATTACATTTCAGGTACTTCATACCTGCTACACGTTTCACTATTTCTCTGGCATTTTTTCTGCAGCTGGGTATAGCAGCTACATACGTGATTGCTTTTGGTCCTTACACAAAGTGTAAGCCAGAAGCATAGAGGCAAAGTTTTCAAAAGTATTAATTCCCTTGTCCCTTGTGTCTCATGCTGGGCAGTGAGAAGTAGGTACACTCTACTGCAGCTCAAATCTGATGGAAGTAGGAGGTGTTTACCTGCATTTCCCCATCCAAGACTCCCACAACAATGTCAGAGAAATGAGAATGATT
The DNA here is from genome assembly GCA_013400975.1 of Atrichornis clamosus. NCBI lineage: Eukaryota > Metazoa > Chordata > Aves > Passeriformes > Menuridae > Atrichornis > Atrichornis clamosus. Next base: position 7,222 of record WBMZ01007816.1, on the reverse strand, counting down.
AATATAGGCACAGAATGTTCATAAGGCTACTGTTATAACTAACAATTACAGTGTACATTCACTTGTCAGTCTTGGTATCGTTAATAACCTGTGTACCATTGCAGAAAACCCAAAACAACAGATGTATAGTTTCTTTCTAGTTGATACATAGAAATTTGGTGTAGATGTGTGTCTTTCCTCTCTTAAAGGACATTTACCTGTAAGCAGAGTAGTGCCATGTGATCCATGTGTTGCTCAAGCTACTGCAGTTCTTATGGTGTAGTTATGGTGTGATGTTTCTCTGTGTAGTTAGGAATTTCAGTTGCACATTTTATTCTGGCTGCAGAATGAATTAAAAAATATCTGTTCTCATGTCAAGTAGAGTTCTCAAAATCAGCAGTGAAAAATGCTTATACTGAAGGTCCCTTTATTCCAAAATTCCTGAATTAGGTAGGTTGTAAACATAAGAATAAATTTGAAAAATTCCCACTAATCCTATATCCACTCTTAGAGAAATGATAAGAAAAAGAAATAACATGGATGACAGCCACTTAATATGTTTCTACTAAAATTCAGTAGGATAAATGTTTCCAATGCAAATTTTTTACATGTTCATGTACTAGGTGGGCGCTATTACCTTCCTTTGTCCCTCCTTGACTTCTTGTTTGTGCTAAAATTAAGTTTCCCAACTGTGAGACGTCACCAGGCATTTTCACAAGTAGCAATTGAAATCCCTTAACACGCCTACAAAGCTGAAAGCCAAGTCATCTATTTAAAGAGTGTTTTGAAGTCATTCTTTTCTTTGTTGGTTATCTGGGCAGTGGAGGAACAGTTTATCTGACATCAATTCCCCTGGAATATTTGGGGTTTTCTGTGGAAAAACTGATCTTAATGAATGTGGGGAATTGGCATCAGATTAAATCTTTATCCATGGTTCAGCTCATTGAAAAAATTTAGGAGTGCCTTCAGCTCAAAGGCTTTGTCTTTAAACACTGAATGTAGAGAACCTGTTACAAGGTCAGGCAGAAGTTATAAAGAACAACAAATGTCCACCTATGAAGTCTCTACTGCTGAAATATTTTGTGAGAAGGAGAAATAAGTCTGCACCTTTGGAGGAAAAAGAATCCCTGGACCCCAAATACCTGTTTATCTGAGTATCACAGTCACAGTATTTAGTCCCTTATCTCGTCCTAGTGCATGTTTAGCTTACTCTGAGAGAGAGAAGTCTTGGCAGAAAACAGGACAGCAGCAGCCTTTATGAAAGTGAAACAAGCACTCTGGCTACAATGGGAGCCAAGGCAGGAGTCACAGAAAAGTGTAACATGAATCAGGGGTTAAACTTAGGTGAAAACGTAAAAATAATGGCAGTCTTTGTCCAAAAAATCCCCTCAATCAAGATGTCAAAATGAGATATTGCTTTTATTACACTGTACTGATGATCAGGCATTGATTTTTCTTTTATCTGCTGGTCTGCTTCTCAATAAGCAGAATTTCTTCATCAGCTCTACCTGGTACCTCACAACTTCATGGGTTTGACTGGGAGTCGTGACTGGGCTTCTAGAAGGTATCATGCCCTTGACTGTGGGAAAAACAATATCAAATACTATGCTGATTTTCACAGTATAATGTTTTCTCCATTTCTAACCTGTTTTAAACCATGATTTGGAAAGTAGCTTTACTTTTTTTTTTTTCATTAGGACAGCTTCCAAAACCCAGGGCCTCCAACAATGTTGTATTTCTTTTAAACATAAGAAAAAAATCCCCCAGCAGTAACTCCAAACTAATGGCTGCAGAAACATTTCCTTCCCTCTTCACTCTGCAAACAAGAAATTTCTGTCACAGAAGCACACTAGCTAGAGCCTAGAATCAGGGGTATAAAATAGTGGATGAAGAGTGGATTTAAGGTGACATTCTAAGGAAGCTTGGTGAGAATAAAGACCTCTTCAGGTCACAGAGGTTTAAGTGTCTGCCCTCAGAGGTAGATGTTTCTAGCTCTGGTGAATCAGTCCTTTAAAATCTCTAGATATAATATGGTTATGCAGAGGAAAGTTATTCAAAGAATTTATTGAGGATTTTAAAATTTACTAGCCACTGTGCTTTTTATCCTATAGAAGCCCAGATGGCTAAACTCTGGAGAAATCCTTTTAGAAAGATGTAAGCATAATTCCAATAAATATTAAAAACTTCTAGACTACTCTCAAAACACTTTTTGGTAAATTATGCACTCTCTGAACATATGAAGGTATGATTGCTGGTATGGGTGGAACATTAACAGTCTCATTCCCCCTGGGATTTATGCCTACTTGGATTTTGACTTCTCAACATAACAGGAAAAAAACCCTCTAACCAACTGTTTCCATCTTTGTTGGTACTCGCACTCAAATAATTAGGTGATTTTTTGCCTTTTCCCATTCTACACAGTTATTCTGCCCTGATTTAATTTTTTCCAAGTCCATCAAAATTAATATATGTCAGGCAGTGGGGCATTTACAGAATAACTATGCTAGGATTCCTTGTTAATAGTAATAATTTAAAAATATGTAGTATATTGACAACACTGTAATTTAATAACTTATTAAATCATGATCAGATTTCTTAGCTATACTGTGTGATGCTTCACTGGAGTGTATTCAATAGACCAACTTCCAGCTAATTTAGTTTTTCTAAACCGTCCCGTACAATTTTATTACGAACCTTTGCAACTGTACCAAAAAAAAAAAAAAAAAGAAAAGAAAAAAAAGCCAGTAGGGATGAAATTTTCTCTCAGGCACATTTGGAAATCCTGTGCATATCAAATAGCACAACTGGGACTTATTCATTTGTTGGCGGTTAGGAGAGGTGTCAGTCTTTGACAAACCTACTCAGACTTCACTACACTGCTTGTATGCCCCTGAGCAGATCCCCAAATCAGGCTGCCATCTCCCATCCCTTAGCTGCTCTCCATGAAGGCTTGCAAGTCTGTTGACTGCTGCAAGAGACCAAATAATTGATTTCTGCATCCGTGCTCCCATGTTGCGGAACCTGGAGCGTGGTTCTGCTTCTGCACTCCCCTGAGAACACAGGACTGCACGGTGTCTGAGCAAGTTCCAGCAACAATTCACCATTCCCGTTGGTGTCTGATGCATCCAAATATTTCAGAGTGGTTTCCAGTCATTAAATATACATACAACACTCATGCAGAGAGTCATTATGCCCACTCTTCTTATGGGAGTAGGGATTTTTTTTTGCCCCTTATTTTTTCTTGTTGAGTCAGAACAAAGGGTGCACCTTGAAAATTCCCCTGCTAAATTCCAGCACTGAAAAGAGGAAGTTAGGGGTCAGAGCTTCTTTGCTGAGCCCTAGTACCTGCCTTCAACCTCCTAGGCAGCAGGCTAAAATGCAGCAAAAAAAAAAAAGCACACTTGCACTGCAAAGTCTTTTAGTGGGCTTTGCAGTCCCACTTCCAGCCTCACCAGACTGAAAGGCACGAGTGGAGTGTCTCTCTGCTAATTTTGCTTCCCCATCCATTAAAAAAAAAGTGCAGAGATGCTTTAGCCAAAATGTTCAAAGTCCCAGAAGGAAACAAACATAAGTTACATCAACCTGTATGGGCTTCTGATGTGTGTTAGAGACAAACCAGATCACAGTAGCATGCCCAGGACATGAAAGGTGGGAAAGTGATATACAACATCTTTTATTTCTTCCTTTTACAGAAATTGAATTATCTTATCTAGAGAAGTCCCCCTCTTTCTCCCTTAAAGTGTAGCACAAGAAAACACATCTTAAACTTCACCATTTTCTAATGTAAATGTAGAGTGGGGAAAAGAGATAAGAATAATGGATGCTTCAGAGAAGTGCATATGTTTAAGCAGTGCATTTTGTCCCTACTTCTTTTTCTCTGCTCTTTGTTTTGGACCCTCATTTTAGACATCAGTATTTCTCACAGGTTTTTTGCTGTGTTGTTTTTTTTTCCCTAATCTTTCAGTATATTCTCCATATGTGTTTGAGATCAAAATAGTTATGATCTGAATTTAATTTAGTACACCTTTCTCCTGTGTGATGGGCTGCTATTTCAGAGGGTACAATGCCACTATTAATCATCATAAAGAAAATGCATGAAAACAGTTCAAAATATGTGTCAGACACTTCAGTGTGATGGATGCACAATAGATGGCTCCATTATTATCACTCAGCAACTTGAAAAGTTTTGGTCCTCACATTTTCTCGCTTTCAAACATCATTAACTTGTTCATGGGATCCAATACTTTATGAAAAATGTATTACTCTTCCACTCACTTTTTCCTCATCCTTCATGCTGCATTGACAGAGCCAGTTACCTGAAATTTCTTAATGCATTGTAAGTTTACCTCTCAGTGTATGAAATAGCATAGAAAACCAAAACAAATGGTTTTATGGAACAAAAGTCAATTGTATTGATTTTGATCTGTTAATCCAAAAGCAGATGGTATGAGTGATTGTAATTAGGAAACTTATGTTTATTGGTAAAAGTTTTATTTACCCCTTGGGGTTATTCTCTTTTGTGAATCAGAAGGACATAAAGACTAAATTATTGATGTTGACTGAATGTGGCTGATACTCTTCTTCTTTTAGAATTGTTACAAGAGTTATACAGACCTAGTGAGACGGATCATTGCAGCCCAGAGATATTCCCCAGTGAGACCATCTACATGATCTACTCTAACCATAACCTCCATGAGACTGTATGTGGGGATGTGTTTTTGAATATGGAAATTGAGGATTATAAATAAATGGGGCTACAAGCAAGACTTCTGCAAGTTTGGTGTAGTTGGCTATTTCAAACTCATCCAAAGCCTGTTGATATTGTGTAATTATTTCATTTTTGTTTGGTCATTTTTGAAGTAAAATAGTTATAATTTCCACAACTACCTTCCATTCTCTCTACAGATACAGCCAATTCCTGTATGAGAACCTATCATATGAACAACTGTGTGAAAAATCTTGTAAGCTAAAGTCATCCAATAATTAAACTTTCTATTACAAAGGAAGGGGTTCTTTTCATTTTGGGGAAAAAAGCTCTTTTTCAGTCAATATAATTGCCATGAAGGGTCATAGTAAGTTTCAAGACACGAAGGAATGGAAGAAACTATCTTTCTAAAGGTCCAGCTTAAAACATATTTGCCTTCATTCAGGAATCATTAATTCACAGTTACAGTATGTCTGTTGGTAATTTTTATTTCTCTTAGCAGTACTCATGTTGTTTTCTTTAGAACATTAATCTCACGTCAAAAAAATTCAATCTTAAAAATATTAAAACTCTTACATTTTTCACTTTAAATTTTAATCAGAGAGTATAGAAGAATCAATAGTTACTTAAACTTTGAAAGGTTTCTGAAAGCAAACCTGATTCTAAGTTAGTAACTTAATGATTTAGTATGTTACTGAATAATCAATAATTGCTAGCTGATGTTCCAAATCACTCTTCCTAAATATGTTTTGGAAAGTTTGTAATTACACCACAGAAGTTTCTGGCAGGCATGCTGAACTGAAGAAGACATCATCAATGACACAGACAGCACATCGAGTGCACCCTCAGCAAGTTTGCAGATGACACCAAGCTGAGTGGTGGAGGTGACACACCGGAATGATGGGATGCCATCCAGGGGGGTCTGGACAAGCTCATGATTTGGCCCATGGGACTCTCATGAGGCTCAACTGACCAATTCCAAGGTGCTGCACTTGTGTTGGGGCAACCCCCCAGTATCAATCCAGGCTGGGCAGGGACAGATCCAGAGCAGCCCTGGGAGAAGGACTCGGGGGTGCTGGTGGGTGAGAGCTGGACATGCCCCATCCCTGTGTGCTGGGAGCCCAGAGCCCCCCTGGGCTGGGCTGCATCCAAACCCCGTGGGCAGCAGGGGAGGGAGGGGATTCTGCCCCTCTGCCCCGCTCTGCTGAGACCCCACCTGCAGAGCTGCATCCAGCCCTGGGGGCCCAGCACAGGCATGGAGCTGCTGGANTGCATGGAGCTGCTGGAGCCAGGCCAGAGGAGGGACACCAACGTGATCAGAGGGATGGAGCAGCTCTGCTGTGAGGAAAGGCTAAGAAAGTTGGGATCGTTCAGCCTGGAAAAGAGAAGGCTTTGGGGTGACCTAATTGTGACCTTCCAGTACTTGAAGAGAGCCTGCAAGATGGAGAGACTACAAGAGCCTGGAGTGACAGGAAAAGGGGGAATGGCTTCAAACTGACAGAGAGTAGGCTTAGATTAGATATCAGGAAGAAATTCTTTCCTATGAGGGTCATGAGGCCCTGGCACAGGTTGCCAAGAGAAGCTATGGATGCCCCATCCCTGGAAGTGTTCAAGGCCAGGTTGGATGGGGCTTTGAGCAACTGGTCTGGTGGAATGTGACCCTGCCCATGGCAGGTCCCTTCAAACCCAAACCCCTCTAAGGTTCTATAATTCCATGATTCTTGATGTCACAAGAAGCTGTGTTCCAGCAACAGATCTAACATCTCAGTTGAGCCACGGCTGTCTCCAAACTGAAGGTGTCCTGGGCTATCTGTTCTTTTTTGGGTGGGAGTTCATGGCTTTTCACCTTCTGTGCACAAAGGCACTGTCTGCCAGCTCAGAGTGAGGGTCAGGAGGGCTTTGGCCCAGCAATAGAAGCACTGGAAACCTCTGGTGTGGTAAGGACCTTGTGATGCTGCTTTTGTATTGTTTGTGAATTTAAATAGGACAAATCTTATCACTACTAATCATTACACTGTGTACACAATCGTGATACTGCAGGGAGGTTCTCATCAGATGGTATCTGGTTCCACAGATGGCCCTCTGAGGGGTCTTGTATTTATAATGTATTTGGTAATGCACTAACAGAAATGAGGTTAAAAAATACAGTCTTTGTAACAGGCAAAGCAAGACATCAGTGATAAATTCAATTATTTTAAATGCATCAGATCAGGTTCTGATTTCAGTTAGGTGAATATAAACAGCCCTGCTGGTACCATTGTTTTTTGTGCATGCAGAGAAGGTAAAAATCTTGTTTCAGGGATGTAAAATGTATCCAGTTGAGACTTTGTAATCTGTACTAAAAAAATATAGACTGTCCTTGGCATTTCATTAGACATCAACATTCAAAATGTTTATAGGCTGTTTTGGGGTTTAGTGCTTTTTTTTTTGTCAGTTCTTTAGGGTTTAATTTTTTTCCCCTTTTTTTTTATGACTATATAACTTCAAGCATTTCATGTACCTGCTAAAACACTTGTGTCAGTGTTTTGGTTTGAGCCT
>WBMZ01007815.1:0-46234 GCA_013400975.1 Atrichornis clamosus | reverse complement strand
GTCTAGCAAAACCACGACAACCCAGTAGGAGTTTTCATGGAAGTCATGGAAATATCCCAGCATTTAAAATTTGACTGCATAGTACACTATTAGCAGATAATTTTGCAGAAAGGGGAAGAGCTATGACTAAATGGGCCTTGACTGTGTAATGAAACACTGCATGTGGTACACAGGTGCTGAGTGAGGAAAAACAAAATCAGAGCTTCAACATCTGCTGTGATTAGATCAGGAGTAAATGCAAATTGTTTCGTTCTTCCATGCATTTATCTGACTATGATATTTACTCCAGTGAGGATCTATTCAGTGGAGTATGTTGTAGAAGAAATTACAAATGAACCAGAAAAATGTTCCCAGGGAAGGGTCTCCTCTAACAGCAACGCAATCCAAATTCAGCTAAAAATGCCAGCCAGGACTCAGGCAAATGTTTCAGTAACAAGTATTAGAAAAAAGGCAGTGTTGTGTATAGCAGCACACCAGGGACTAGTTTAAGGTCTGTGACTGAGAGAAGGAAGCTGTCACTATACTGCATGTGGTTTTTATTACATGCTTCTTGTTGTTCATCAGAAGGCACTTAATAAAACAGATCAGCAAATAAAACAACAAACATAAAGCCAAATAAGCAGTAAAAAGTAATGCTTAAAGATACATTTTTTGTCAGCCCTGTCTTTGCAAATGCAACAGGTAGAGCTCTGCACATTTCAGGAAGAAGGATTTCAGAGGAAGTCTGAAACAACTCACTGTCAGAAGTCTCTTCTGCCATTCTTATGGATAAGACCAGGAACATCTATGCATCTTGTCATATCAAATATTTGTTGAAAAGCTGCTGTGAATGTAACAAACCAAATTCTGCTTTTAACAATATTCCGTATGACCCCACTGGCTACAGCAAACAAGCTTGGTGTGTTAAAGAGAGCAAATTTTAGTCAAAGAGATAAAGATTTCTTCCAAAAAACAGAATGAAAACAAGCTGCAATTTCATTTCTGTTATTCTTTCTACTCCAGCTACCTAGGGGCAAATATGTAGCTGAAATCTTATCATCCAAATCAACTGATTAAGAATAACTACAGTCTAAGCTGATGTAACTATATATGGCTAATGATTGCATTTCAAACTACCACTAGGAGGAAAATAAAAGAAGTGGCAAAATTGACTGCACTGTTCTCACTATATTACCTTAGTTCTGTGTCAAAACAGATGACATTTTGGGCAAGTCAAATAATCGCTTCTCAAGGTCCTTTCCAGTTCTCCTTTTTTATTTCTCTATGACGGTGAGATTATGCAAGCTCCATGAAGTAAAGCACTTCATGATCTGCAGATGAAAACTAATTTGAAGTAGATTATTATTTTAGACAAATAAATGCCATACTTTCCTGCAAGGCAAAGATAATTTGACTGCTCTTGAAAGAAATGGAAAGTAGCAAGAGAGACACTATAAGATTATTTAGGAAGACAAAAACTTGTGCCCTCTGATTTAACAAATTTATATTTGTCAAATATAATAATGTTAACAGATTGTGGCCCACATGCTCTAATAGCAAAGGGTAGAGTTCCTCCTGTTGACAATGATAGGAGTATGGCTGATTTAATGCAGGGATGTAGCCGATTTAATGAAGAGCAAAAAAAGATAAGGAAAGCCTAAGAGATATTCCAGTAAGAATGGAGCAGAATAATTTTTTGCATGGCTCCAATGTCATATAAACAGGCAAGTCTCTTGGACTAAAACCATCACTTTAACTAAAACAATAAATATGGCTTGTATCAATGACTACACAGATTTTTGCTACCTTAGAAATTAAAATGGAGGTATAGTATGTAGACAGAATATGCTACATTCATACAGAGGTCTGCTGAATTTAGGGACAGGCTTTAAAACAATTCCCATCATTTTCCAAGCCTTTTATCAAAAGAATTACACTAATAAATTCTGACTCTGTGACTGAATAAAATCATAAGTATCTGTATTAGCAGATAATCTTACATATATCTAAAAATTATTTGTGTTCTACTTCTACGATAGTTCATTAGTTTAACAAAAATATCTTGATGAAGACAAGTTTTCCAGTTCACTGAAAGTTTTAGTATCTCCAAATTCAGTTTCAGTTCAATTCAGTCTACATTTTTTTACAAATTCATTCCAGAAAGCAATCATCTAAATAGGGGCACACTGCTCTAGGTAGTACTAGTTTGTGGGAAAGGTGGAAGGAGTACTGTCACTCCAGAATCCCTTTCAGTCCACCATCCATTTTCAAAATATAGTTGCTCCTTCTTTGTCAAATGGCCTGTCCTGGAGTGCCAGGTCCTGGAGGTGGTTCACAGGACCAGCAGCTCCCGTCATGTGTCTGGCCCCATGTTTCCACTCACTGTCTGCTGAAGAGATGGGTCATAGGCATCTGTTTGTACAGCTTCAAGCACAGCAAGGCTCTGCCTCCACGTTGAGGGGGGACAGGAAGCCCTTAAACCCACAGGGCCCGCTCCGATCATTATGGGAGAAACATGGGTCTTGGAATGTCATGTTAGGGATGGGGAAAATTGAGACAGATGCCTGAAGAGCACAGCCATGGATTCGGTTAACCTGTTTTGCAGTGAGAAAACCTTGAATGGTCACTAGAGGCACAATGAGGTATTCTCATCTATCAGCACTCACTGGAATCCTGCACTGTTTAACTGAGGGAATATTCTTTTATGCAAAAATTACATAACTTAAAGAAAAATTCAAAATTGCATTTCTGGTAGCAAGTTCTAAGAAAAGACACCTAAAGAGAAAACGAATTTCATGTTATCAGGCTGTGGTGGGTGTTGAGGAATACATCCAGTGCAGGTAGCTGGCTGTGCAGCTGCAGTGCGAGCTGTAGATTGAGCTCTGGGGAACAGGATCCCCCACCCGGGGCAAAAGGCCATGAATTGCCGACCCTTTGCATAACAAAGGACCCAACCAGGTGACCAGACACCCAGAGACAATGAGGGTCAGGACAATGAGCAGGAGACAATGACCCCCAATCCCCACCCTTAGATTGTAAAGGTGTATATATACATATATATAAAAGGGGTTCTTTTGTTCAAGGTCACTTCTCAGAGGCATCCAGCTTGAGCTCGAGCTGCTATTTTGTTATTTGGTTATTGCATGATGATTAAATTAGTTTAAGGATCTGGATGTCAGAGACACTGCTGTGGGAAACCTGGGGTCAGGCTGGTAAGCAAATATAGTCCGATTGTGTGAGTGTGGGGTGTGTGGCAGTGAAAGGGCTTCAGTCCTAGCTCAGGTGGTGTGAGTGTGACTGCTGGAGTGGTTCCTAGATGGCCAGACAGGGAAGCTTCCTTAGCAGTGGGTTGACTTTGGCTGAACGCTAGGTACCCACCAAGCCACTCTATTACTCCCCTTTCCCAGTGGAACAGGGGAGAGAAAATAAGAAGGAAAACAACTCACGATTTGAGATAAGGCAGTTTATTAAAGTAAGAGCAAAAGGTTGCATGCAAATATACAAAGAAAAAAGAAAAAAATATTTTATTCTCTACTTCTCATCAGTGAGCGATATCTGGCCACTTCCCAGGAAGCAGGGCCTCAGCATATGTAGCGATTGCTCTGGAAGGCAAACATTGTAAATAACGAATGTCACATTTTCTTCCTCCCTTCCTTAGCTTTTGTACCTGAGCTGACATGATATGGCATGTAATACCCCTTTGGTTAATTTGGGCTTAGGTGTGACCCCTTCCAGGATCTTGCCCGCTCCCAGCCTATTGAGGGGAGGAATGCTGGAGAGACAGCACTGATGCTGTGCCAGTGCTGCTCAGCAGTAGCCAAGATGCTGCTGTGTTATCAACTGCTTTCTAGCTATCAAGGCAAAGCACAGCACTGGATGCTGCTATGGGGAAAATTAACTCCATCTCAGGCATTCCCAATATCCAGGCAAATTACACATATTGCTGGTCAGGCAGGAGAGGATTTTAACGTGAGAAGAGTTAATGTAAGAACCTTCAAGAGATAAGCAGAGATGCATGGATTCAGTTCATCTTTGTTTTAACTGCAAACAAGCCTTCTCCCCACTGAACACTCTTATGTGTGAACACCGGGAGTACAGCAGCCCAGAAACCAGTGTACATCCAAGCTTCATCCCCACAGCACAGACACCACAGGCACAGACGCCACAATCATTTTGCCAGGTTTCAGAGGCTTGATCCAACTGCCCACGTCTAGGTGTCTCATGCCTTTGGGGTGACTTAACACTTTCTGCCTGGCCTACAACTGCTAGCCCTGAAGGATACGGGCATCTGTGTACATTGTAAACACCTTGGGCACCTCAAAGTCACAAGGTAAATATACGCACCATAGATTTCTCAAGTGGATAAAATGAATTCCAATAAAGAGACATGTCAGCAGAAAACAACAAGAGTGACTTTTGTTGATGTGTTCAATTGTAAAAGTTACATAGCTGAGCTGCCTTGTTGAGCTGAGGGGTCTGAACAAAGAGCATTGACAGGAGGTGCATGCCAAAAATAATAATGCTAGTGGGAGATATTCATCACTGCAAACTTATAGCCAGCTCCAGTAAATGTTCTTTGTTTTCACTCATTAATTTAACCATATAACCAGTTAATATCTAATGCGTATATAGGCTAGAGCCATCATTTGTCATTGAAGAATTCAGAGTGAGGGATCTGGGGACAAGTCCATTTTCTCCGTGACATAATTCTAAAACCCTGTTGTGAAATTATTTTTGTCTTGTCAGCAAAGAGCGGCTAACTAATAGCTGTGTTAAAAGAGTAGTTGCATGTTTCTGAAAAATTAAATAGCCAGCCCTCAAAATGACAAAGCAACTAAGTGATGTACTGCAAAAGGTTTGTTAATAAGGACCAAACAGCAGCAAGGGCAGCTTTCAGAAACTAAGTCCCTAGTGATACAAGGAGAACAGGACAACATGACCGTGTCTGTCCCTTTATAGCCTCAAAGCTTTTACTTCTCTGAAAAAAAAAAACCAAAGCAGAAATCAGAGCAAATAAGTGTATCAGGAATTGACATCATGTTCTCTTAAGTGGAAGTTGACACAGTCATCAGAGCCTGCTCATGGGATCACACTGGGGCAACAATTTATTCTTATTTTTATTTTTAATTTTATTTTTACCTTTACCTTTGTTTTTGCTTTAATTAAACATGGGAAAGAAGCAAATAAGACATTTAAACTTATGATATTGCAAACAAAAACTCATTGTGGAAGTTTTACAAAGTATCAATTTAAATCTACACAATGAAACAATGAAGTGAATTAGTACAGCAATTTAAGATCATCAAGTTGAAGAATTGCTGGCAACTGAGTTTATTAACAACAAAAAGATCTGAAAACTCCACAGTAAAAATCTGTTGGCAGAACAGAGTCTTTCTTGCCTGCCCGAGAATTTCAGGAGGAATGCAAGAGCACTTTTCATTTTCTTACTCAGACTGATCTCTTTGCAATGATACTTTTAGTCAAAGTGTTCCCTTGGAAAACCAACGGCTTTAGGACTCTGTATGAAATATTTTCCCACGACAGCTACTAATCACCTACAGGATATTTCACTGTTACAGAGGAAATACAGTCCTACCCCAATTAAAGGTCATTTCAGTGTTAACATTATATTCTAAGCCTTCCACATGGTAGCAAGGCCAGAGAGAAATGGATTATGGATCCTTTGTGAATGTGGGAAACCCCTGGGAGAGACATTGTTTATGTTTTATGCATATTTTTAATATCATTAGCTCTCTAATCAGTTTGCAAACAAGGAATCCTAACACAATTCACTCTCACAAAACAGAAGTATTTAATAATACAGGCTATTTGTATCCTGTTCCTACCGCTGGGATAATAGCTTTTAACTGTGTCGTTTCCTATATTGAAATATTTTGAGTAGTGTGACTGTGAGTACACTCACCTTGAAATGCAGACTCCTCTCAGAGTTTGGGCAGAAACACAAACATTTTGGCAGTCGTACAGCCTGATGCCTATAAGGTGTATGAGGCAGGAGTACTGCACAGTGTACTCTAAATGTGTGTGTGTGTGTTTGAAATCCCAACAATACATAAAAGGAGATGGAGAAGATGGGCCTAGTTATATCTAACATTACTTACACGTGCAAGAAGTGCTGCAAAAATGTACTGCCTCTTAAATCATAGCCAGGTCCACAAAGGGCTGCCCAGCCTGGCACTCTGTCTTTGAGACAGGCCAATAAGTGGGCACTACAGGAATATTAAAGCAGGACAAATACCAAGTTATCCTTCCCCTGGTACATCCTCTCATTTTCACAAACTTCAGTCTGGGGACTTTCAGAGCCAGAGGTTTCCTTTGTTCCTTTGTACTTCAAGGCAGTGGAGAGGGGGGCTTGCTGAGTGTGTTTTCCCTCAAATCCCAATCACTTCTAGTTCTTTTTATGCTATTTGTATTTTTATATATCTACAATAATTGTCCCTGTTCCAAACCAAAGGCTACTTGTCAATTCTATCTCTTTTTATACCCATGCTGTTTTAAAGCCCTGATTATACTCGCCATCCTTCTCTGATTAGCTTACACTGGCATCTGTAGAAGCAAATTATGCTTTTGATAGCTTTGTGGTTAACGCACTGATAAGGTTGTACATAACTGAGAAATCAACCCCACACACACATCTCACAAACTCCATGTGGCTTCCCAGGCAGAGATTTACAGAGACTTGAGTAAGAATGATGGAAAAAAAGTCCCTGATTTCACCCTTGCTCAGTCATTCCCTTCCAAAGAGACGTAAGAGCCATGGTCTCAAGTCCTTGACCCCTCCTCATCAAAGATGTCCAGCTATAGAAATTTTTGCTTCTAATGGTCAGAATTGCCAAAATTATAAGACTTGAGAAAGAAACGTGTAAAACCAACATCAAGAGCAAAAGGCAGTGGCAGGTTTGGCAACCAGTGCTCCATCCTGCCTGCCAGAGGCACTCTCTGTTTGTAAGCAGAGGTCAGTACTAATTCATTCCATTTCAAAGGCTTGGTGCTGTTTCCTTTCTTGTCAAAGTGCACATGTTTGTACTTCACCAGTCTATTCATAGTTTACATGATGTAAACAGCGGGCAAATCTTGAAGTCCTCTCTTTGTGCAATTGCCTCAATTCATTGTCCCATCCATGTGTTATGTCTTTGGAAAAAGAGACATGCTGGGAAAGCACAGCAGCATCCAATTCCTGAGGGCACATAAAACGGCAACAATGATTACTGGTTTAAATAAATATAGCAAGAGTGGTGGCAATGCAATCTATTCCTACAGAGAATAAAATTTAACATCCATGTTCAGACACTTCCTGTTATCCATCAATTACTGGATCAGCAAGAAATAGCACACTCGGAGCCACCTGGGTAATTGCACAGCAGGTAGTTATGGATGTTAAAGGAGTAGGCAAGTGAGATGGTTAAACACTCAAAGGAGAGCAAACAACTCCTGTTTGAAAAACTCAGATTTTAGTGAGGACTAAATTATTAAAATTTTTTAAAAATAATTTCTGCTTCTCAGTCAGAATTTCTATAGTACATAGCTGCATGAAAACAGGAAGCAGAAAGATCAGCTGTATCTGTTTTGTCAGTTCCAGTGTCAGGCTCTTATCTACAGACCTTTTCTCAAAGCACAACAATGAGTCACTGATAGCAAAGTGATGGGATTCCCATCATTCCCCTTTTGCATGTGTCTTTGGCAATCCCTGATATTAAGTTTTATCCTGACACTTTTAGACATTTTTTAAATCACATTAACCATCGCAAATATTCGTTTAGATTCCTATTGTATGAGAAGAATATATATTTCAACTACAGACTGAGACTAATTCTTTGCTGGGCTTGCACAGGACATAGTGCAATTCTGTAGTGTGTTCCACTAGCTGACATGCTTAGATGGATAAAATTCCCAGTGGGCATCAAACTAGTAAGACCTTTATTGAACAGATATGTTCTTCTCATCCAATACAAAGGCAAAGCAAGAAAGAAAAATCTAAGAGAGAGAACTAATATAAATTTGAGAAAGCAAAGCTAAGAGAGAAGAATCAATTTCCTTTTCAATAAAATGATTGTTGTTGCAACTAGCAAAAGGAAGGATTCTGGTTATTCAAGTTGCATAACCTAATACCTAGAAAAACTGGACATCAAATATCCTGCTGTCTCCTAGGTAATCTTTAAGTGTGCCACCAATGCTGTTAGTTTCAAAGGAGTCAAAGAATGGTTACAAGATCCTATTTTTCAGAACATGTTCTCTTCTGCCAAAACCCATATAACTGCAATTCTAACTTGGTGAATTTAATTTTTGCTTAATTTTTAACAAACTACATTTTCAAATGGAGTTCTGAACTTATTGTGTTTAGAACAATGCAGGATGGAGTCTTTCTAACTCTGGGGCAAAAAAATTACAGAGAGAAAAAGAAAGGAAATGGATCTGTATGACCAAAATTCAAATATTAAACAGCAAAAGGCAACTCCTTGGCCCCCATCACATTCTCTGTCCTATGTCTGCTGTTCATTTAAACAAAAAAAGTAGTTATGAAAACTTCTTACAAAATTTCTTATGTATATTTTTAAAATAGAAATTGTCAGGTATGTTAATCACTGTCAGACCTCCTTACATTATAGCAATACAAATATTTATATTACTTAAAATTTACATATATATTTTACCAGAATTCCTAGTGATTATTTGAATTTCAGACTATTTTCTCTAGTATGATAATTTCTCACAAGTTACTCACTTTGCTATTCCTTTTCTGAAGTTTCCTTCTCCATTCCCACTTTGGTTTGAAAGCTGTGCAGTCCATCATCTTCCTCCTGTATGCATCAGCAAAGATTTTAGTTAATTTTCCACAGTTATGGCCAGGTAACATCTTCTGTGCTTTTAGATCATATTAGCAATGTTAATATTTGCTCTAGCTGTGTTTTTCCTTCACGGCTATGAAATGAATGCTCAGAACTTCCCATTGTGTGGTAGGTCTGAGGAATCCATTATTCCCACTTAAAAGCCATATTATGAAGAGGATGCAAAAAGCACACTGTGGAGAAAGGGACTTGAGGCTCTGACAGCAGCACTCTTTTAGGTACCTTCCCTAAGTGGGTATAGTATGGCTTCACTACCCAAATCCCAGTAGCTGCTTCAGCGTGCAAGACAATGCCCTGTATTTTTTAAGCATGGAGAATTTTTGCACTATTTTATGCTTTTAAATAGTGAAAAGGAAAAAAAGAAGTGAACAGGTCTTGCCTGACCTTCTTAAACCTCTTCACTTTGAAATCCACACTGTGGTTACTGCCCTGGCCAGGAGCTCTCCTTTGCTGCTCAGCAGACTCTCTCTATCGAGTGCTTCTGTCCCTTTAGGCACAGCCTGTTGTGAGCCACCATGCTGAGGACATGAAAACTGCTTGCATGACTCTTTTTCCTTCTATCTTCATATACTGCTACCATGTAAGGATACTTCAAAGTGAAGACAGTTGCATTACCCATTTTAAATACTCCCCTACTTCACTCAGATGCAGGAAAAAGTATCCCAGTAGGTAAAAATGTGTCCCAGAGTGAAATTCTGGCCCAAAAAAAACCAATGGCAAAATCTCATCACATTCAATCAGATACAAGGTTCTATTCTGGACTTTGAAAATACATGTTAAATGGAAATTTAATTATACCTTTTTGCACTGCTACAATCCACTGTTTATCTGCTCTGAACTATTGACCTTCTTCTGTCATGTCTCAAGCATCAGGGTGCTGTTTGTTCCATTTAATTGCCCACGTGCAAGTGAGTCTGAATGTGTTCTTCTTCGCCTTGATGATGCAAGTGCTGTTAATCGGGAGCGATTATAGCACCAGGCATGTTCTGTGGGAGCTGGAAAAGTCAGGCCAGTATGTGTAGTTCTGAGGGATGATGAGGATCTTTAAGCTTTTAAGGAATCAATGCAACTTGAAAAGCTGAAAGGTATGGCTGTGTTCAGGAAGTAAGAATACAGTGATCACACTCCTGGAGGGAGGCAGGGAGATGTCCTTCATGTCCAGCTAGACCTCTCCTTCATGTCCTTCTCTAAAGACATGTCTTTTCTTCATAATACCCTTATTAAGGGGTGACAAGGTAGTGTTGTTTTTCACAGATGGACGTTTGCATTCAGCAGCATGCTCCTGAATTTCTCCATTTTATCAGGTTACAAGTAATTACCATGCACCGCATCACCTGGAGTGCCATTATGCAAATTTGCATATGGCTTGAATGCTCTGCTTAGACAAATATTTATCATCCTTTAAAGCTTCTCTTGGAAAAGAATGTCATACCTTCTGTTCTCTCTTATCACTTCACATGTACCATGATTCAAAAAGAATTCACAGCTGAAGGGAAGGTCTGTGGAGAAAAGGCTTGGTGCCTGCAGAGAAATTCCTTTCAGAATTCTGTAAGAATAAGACAAAGGGAAAAATTGTAAGTAAATAGCATATAAAAAGAAACATATAGCTTAATGGTCCACCTTGTTCAGAATTAATTTTACTCTCTTCTCCCAGGTTCTGCTCCGTATACTCTCCTCCTGAGCCTGACCCAAAGGGTTCAGTAATCATTACAGGAATGTTATAACAGAGCAGGACTTTCTCCCATCAAGGTTGCTGGAATGTTTGCTACCATCTCTCATTTGCTCTCTCATTGAAAGTTCATAGAATAAAATATATAATAGAAAGTCTATTAGAATAACAAGCAAGAAAAATATGCCCTTAATCAGGTTTCCTTTGGAGGTATTAAGGATTATCTGCCTAAGAAGTGAATGAGGACTGGCAATTACACTTCTGCCCGAAAACTAAGCTGGTACACCATCGCCTCATTTATATTTCTGGAGCACAACTCTAATTTAGAGATCCAAGCACGCCACACTGGCAAGTGCAAATATGCAATTGGTTTCACTGGAAATAAATTTTATTAAAAGTTTGGGTTTAGGCAAGTGTCAAGCTTCACTTGAGACCCAGGCATGGCTTGAAAGTGCAGGCATTTATAAACTCCCAGTCTTGGTTCTTCAGAACGGACAGGCTGAGGAGGAGGCTGTGTGGGGAGGTGGAACAGACAGTAGACACAGACTAGGCCTGCTTGGTGTGCCCTCTCCATGCAAGGTGCTTGTGGGGTCTGGGACGGGTCAGCAAAGCTCTCCCTACTATGGAGATCAGCTGCTACATCTGAAACTGGAGTCTTGTAAATGCTTCTGTTGATTGGGCAGAGAAAGACCAGATGTTGTTGTGGTGAACGTTTGTTACATTCGTGACTGATTCATCCAGCTAGAAGTCATCTCACCCATCCAGAATAAAAAAATTGCTGTGGGCCTTGTCCACTACTCTTACTGTTGGTGTTTGCACTTCTCACAAGGTCTCAGAAGGCAACACAGCACCATCGCATCAGTGGAGCACCCTGAATCCTCTTGTCGTTGGAGGATGCCACTCCCATTTTGGAGCTGAAATCCCTGTTCTGTTTACTTTCACAAACTGAATATAAGCCAGGCATTTTTCTCCCTTTGCTTGCTCTTTCCTGGAGAGCACTACAAAAGAGATATGGTGTCTTCCCAAAGACACAGCATAATAGCTTCTGATTAATGAACACCCAGCAATCAAGAAACAGGGGTAGAAAACTGAGCTTGTTATTCTAAATTATAACAAGAAACTAGCTTGATTTTATGTAAGTCAGGCTGATCTGGTACAAAAATAGGTAGATAAATCAGGAAAGTGTATTTTGTATCATAAGAAGGGAACTTAAAATCTCTTGAGTTGCTAGCAATCTTGATTCTATCAGCTGAAGCAAGAGATACAAAGATGCACACATTCAGATAACAATTTGAGATGCCTTGAAAGAGCCTTTGTTCTAAAAGGTGGTGGTGGTAAAACCTTTGCTAAATAGAAATTAGTAGAATAACAATTTGTTCATTTTCTTACCTGTTTTCCTTAATTGTCTTCTTTGTCATGTGAAATTTACAACCCAAGTTGAAGCAGCACATAGCACTACGTTGTTAATGGCTCACATAAATCAGGTAAATTAGATATTTTTACCATTTTTCTTCCTGAAAGCTTTAAGACCAATTTGTGTTGCCTGCCCAGTTGGAAGAAAAATGTCTGTGCCTTTGTGTGTGGATAAGGTGGGAGCTGTAGGAACAGTTGTATTAACCCAGCTGTTTCTTAATATATGATTTTCCTAAAACTGTCGTGTTCACCTGCTTTAGAACTACTCAGTCTTGCTTCCTCTCAGTACTGGCATATGCTCAGAGCTATACACTCAGTATAAAAGAACTTTGAAACACTATCATTCTCTCAAGTCTCTAACTCTAGTCTCTAGGGAAATGTTGCACAAGACTTTTAAACATGGTAAAGTATTATTTTTTCCTTCATTTCCGAGGTACCTTGTTTCAGAAACCTTAACAAGACCCTTATTTTCAGAGGGAAGATGTTGACCTTGATATCACATGGGACACTGAGTTCCTTTGTTTTTAGTTACTAAGTTATTTGGTCACCATCATACAAAGTAAATCCATATTCTCTTTCAGAGTAGTAAATGTTCATGATTAAATTAGGAATTGAACCCTGATTAGAGAATGGCAAGTAACTATTATAATTGCTGAGAGTTTCATTTTACACTGGAATGAAACTACTCCATCTTTGTTAAAGCAAATTCTGCTCTTCTTTTTGTACTTCATTCTCTTCATGTACTTCACCTGGCTTGAAAGTCTAGCTGGTAGCAGTGCTCTAAGGAACAGAAGTTACCTGGTTCAGCCCAGAAGTTACTAACATATATATGAAGTATGGATCATGAGGGCATTGCACTTGCAGGGACAGCCTGAGTATTCCTGCATCCAACAATCCCTGCCATGTAGATTTTCCCACTTACTGCTTCAAAGCATGTAATACTTTGCTTCACTATATGCTTCTGATGTTATCCCAATAATATTGAAAGGACTTGAGCAGCAAGAAGGAAATTTTAATGATGTCATAAATACAGCCAGCAGAATCTTCCACTTTCCCAGTAAAGATAATAGGGGTGTTTTGTGATACAGCTGAAGAGCAAATGCTGTCCATAGGGTTGGTATTCACTATGAGGGAGTAAGACTTCAGTCAGCTCAATAGCATTCCCTGCAGCCAAGGAGAGTCCCCGCAGTGCACTGATCCTTTGGCAGACTCCCCCCACTACAGACTGCTTGAATCGCAGGTGAACAGCGAGAATGGAGAGCTAGGGTGCTTAACCTATGAACCAACTGCAGGAGGTTTAAATACATCATATGTAGAAAAAAAGACCTAGCCTCTGCCGGCCACCAAGGTTGATATTCATATGGCACTCTTTCTTCAGGAGCATGAAGGCAAGCATTCCCCAAAGATGTGACTTGGAACGCAAAGTTATTATTCTGTCACACTGTACACTGCCCAGCGCAGACAAAGCTGCAGCTCATTTCCTGTTTTGGTATCAATTTATTGTGTGAGCACTCTTGGAAGGTTGGCTGCTGCTTTGGGTGCTATTTCTCTTCGCAAACAGAAACACAATTATAAAACACCACCTATCTCCATCATGTACTCTGGATTAAGTGAAGAGGATATGGGTACAAAAACAAGTCTGAAATTATCCCACAACTTGATTTTACTCCAGACAATAAATATTCAGTTCTGATATTCTTTTGTTTTTCATTAAAATGTGGATTTTCATTTCAATATTAGCAGAATAAAGATAATCCATTTCTGGATAAAACATTGCGATTGTGTTTGCTCTTTTACATTTTGCCGCATGCTAGTGATAATTTCTGTTGGGACTGGATTATATAGCATATACTTAATAACTAAATTTCCATGAATTTAGATTGTTTGTTCCACCTTCTACTTAATTTCTCTGTATAAAATGACTCTTGTTCACACAAGCAAAAGTGGATGTAAAGCCCACAGCATTTTTATGAGACCATGTTGAACATTATTCAAAGTTCCTCCTTCCCTTTCTCCTTCCTCCCTTCCACATACATGACTCAGGAGGAGAAAAGAATGCTCCACCTTGAAAGTTGTTAAAAGGACATAAACTTTAAAGGGAAAGTGAGTATGTACATGCAACTTTGGGATATAATCTGTTTCAAATTCACCATCAAGTTGCAGCCTAGGAGTAACCAACTTTGCCAGAGAAACCACAATTTTGAACCACTTCTCTCTGTACTGTGTAAAACACTTGCTCTTCTTTAATATTCAATGAAGAGCTATCATCTAAACATATAAGAATAATACCAGGGTTTACTTCCATCCACTGACTGTCAATGACACCCTAAACATCTGCCAGGCCTTTGATCTGATGAGCAGTTAGAAGAAGGTAGCTTTCTTAGTAATGAAAAGTGGCCATTTATCAAAAATGAACATATTTAATTAAAATGCCGGTCAAAATAATACAATTACTGTTTTCAGAAGACAAGATTCCTGTCAATCTTTGATTATCAAAATGTTTTCCAGCCTAACCCATGGGCAAACAGTGCAGTACGACTGTGCTGCCAACATCTTTGCATGATGCCAACATGTGAAACATGCTCTGAGAGGCAACACACAGGCCCATGACCAATCCCTGAGGCTCTCAGATGTAGAGGCATTTGGGGATGCTACATAGGATCCTGTTGAGCAGTTTTGAAAACAACTGAAAGTAGCGCAGTTATTGCTGGCCAAGAATTTCTGTTTGGTTTGCCCACTATTCATACACTTACTGGGAGGTGCACACCATTGCACACAACCTCATATCCTCTATATTCCCACCTGGTGTTCCTGTATTTTGAGACACCCAAAGCTGGTCTTTGATTTGTCTCAGCCATGCCATTATTCCTCTCCATTCTGACCTGGGACATCCTCCAAGCTGGCAGAGGGTAACTGGCTGACATTTCTCCTGGCATCTGAAAACTGAAAATGGACCATGGGAGCCTGGTTAATGCAATCAACAGGACAGAGATTACAGGGTTTTAGCTCTGTTTGAGCCTTGTAAAAAAATCAGGTTCCTGCTGTCTTCAGTAAGGCAGCAGGAATTTCCACAGAGAGCAGTGGTAACTGGTTCTGGGGATTCTTCTCAGGAAAGACACATAAGCCTTGCACCAGAAGAGGCACCTCTGATCTGCTACTACAGCAAAATATTTCTCATCGTACAGAGCCCAGGAAAATTATTTAGCACTGGGAGTAACTCAGAAAAATATGATTTTCATTGTGTGAGAAATGGCAGCATTTTGAAATTAATTTTTGCTCCGAATTAGACTGTTTATGAAGAATGTTAAAATCTATGGAAAGAAGAATGCCTCTGCTAAAAATGGGAAATGCCAACTAAAACTCTTGGCATTTTCAATACAAATGAAAGTATTCCATTTGCTGAAGGAAAATCAATTTTAACCTGACAAATGGATGGTGTGTTCTTGTGAGTTATTAATTTATGAAATGTAGGCTCCAATTTTCCCCTTTCTGTTTTCATCATCAGATTTGTTAGCTAAATAGTGAAAATTAAGATTTGGTCAGAGAAGTTATCTACCTGTGTTACAAAAATCATATTTTCTGAAAGGAATAGTCCTGCATCAGTAGCTTTAAGAAGCATTGACCATAGCATGTGGCACATGTGGAGCGTACATGCACACTTCCACACAGATGCACCCCATTTTTTCCTGGAGACACAAATAAAATCTCCAATTCTTACAAAAACAGGCTTTAGCTTCCATTGTGTCAGGTTCCCAGCAGGGTCTCTCCACCTCACTGCAGCAGATTTACTGCTTGTGCTCAGCTTTGCTGCTCTGCAGTATGTATGCACTCGCAAAGTTAATTCTGACTTACTGAGAGACTACCAGAGCCCCAATTTAAGCACGGGAAATATAGCTAGAATTGGAAATGCTTCTGAAAGCACAGTGAACTCCTGAAGTGTGCCCACTGTTTTTGTAAATTACATCTGCCTGGGAGATGCAACGTTATATGCTTTGGGATTTGTTTTATTTGGCTTGTTGTTTGTGTAAGGCTAAGACCATAAGCAAAATCAAATCTAAGTAACTGAAAAGTTCAACTGTGAAATAATAAGCAAAGGAGAAATATTTCTTCCTCTTTGTCTCCAGGTGGAGGGTTATTGCAATCAAGATAATAATTTTCTTTACTTCTTCCTTGTTCTTTGCACAAAGCTAGCAAGCACAGCCTTCTCAAGATACAAACTATCTCCTGACCCCAGGGGAAAAAAAAAAAAAAAGAAAAAGAAAATAAAGAACCCCTCTTTCCTCTAAACCCAAAAGCTATAGGAAGCACTTTGTATTCAGATTTGCCCTTGGCTTTTTCAAAGAAGATTTTGTCAATTTAAATTCCCTTCATGCCCCTCCATAGTTAACTTTCTCCTGTTTGCTCAAGCTACCCACTCACCATTAGCATGATGTGAATATTTTTCAAATGTCAGACTTTACCCTGAGTCACCATGCTGCTAAAGCATCTTGACTGTGGCGCTGGATGCAGAACACAGAGTGCTTTGATTAGGTTCCATTTTAAAAATCTGATATGGGCAACAGTTTTTATGCTATCTCATAATGCGAAAACAAAATGAAAGACTGAAATTAATAGGCTATGGAGAATTGCATCAGCTGCATGAGAGATAGGCTGGCACTGCAGTGTGCTATATTTAACCTTCAGGCTCTGGAAGCACGAGAGCATGCTGACCACAGACAGCAGGGCTAATGGTGATTTTCAGGCTGGTGTTTATTATCACTACTCACAGTGTTTAGGTACAATCGTTTATAATACATCAAAGGCTTAAACTAAGTGAAGGGATTAGTGAATTAGGAAGTAGGTGAGAATAGCCTGGAGTTCTACAGCAAGACGGCAAAAATGTTTAGTGCATACCTGCCTCCCTCCTTCAGCCTGGCCAGCTGTGGTCCCAGGATGTGACAGCTCCAAGATAGAGCTTGTTTCAAATGCACGTCCCAGGGGTGACACAGGAACACATTGCTTTTTATAATTGTGGCACCTGAGCAGAAAGTGATAGAGGTTTGTCAGCAGTCATGAGAATGTGGAACACTGTAGAGGAGATCATATGGATTACTGCCAATATTGTCACAAGCACATAACATGCTGCTCCCCACCGGACAGACACCATTTTGGGAGGCTGGAAGAAAGAAAAAAATAACAGCACCACCTCAGACCCACAGAGGTCATCTCATATGTGATGGGTCTTGGAGGTGTGAGTGCAACATTAAAAAAAAAGAAAAATATTATTAACAGAACAAACATAAGCTGTACTAAAAAAATACTTTCTTACATCGCATCAGCAAAAGAGAACGTGCCAAAGATTACTGATGAAACTTATCTCTCTGTGCAAAATAACTGCAGAAGGTCATAGATCCATGAACTATGTCCCTTGTCAATGCAAGGGGACCTAAAACTGACTAGTAAAGAATATTCATTTCTGATTTATATTGTTTAAATTTTCAAACCAAAGCCATCTTTCTAAGGAATACACTGATAAACATGTTGGTTAATTCAGGTTTTCTCACTCAAGCTCCTCACATAATAAACAAGGTTTGTTCTTTGCTTTGAAAAATATTTTCATGAGAAACAAAACGGTTTATAAATTCCTCCATAGTTGGAGCAACACATTTGACAACTGACCTTGCAGGATCTTAAAATCACACAATTGCACAGGCTGGATAGTAAGCCTGGAAGTCAGTGGTCCAGCCTTTCCATGCAAATCAGGGCTAACTCCTATGCAGATCAGGTTGTCTAGGGTCTTGGCCTGCTGAGTTCTGAGTACCTCCAGGGATGGAGTTTCACAACCTCTTTGGGCAATCTCTGATGGTGTTTTACCACTGTTGCTGTAAAGATTTTCTCTTCTCCTTAATGCAAGCCGTATCTGTTGCCCACAGTCTCTCATAGAACACCTCTACAGACAGTCTGGTTTCCTGCATTCTCTGGTTGGATAGTTGTAGACCCTGAATAAGATTTCCCTGAGCCTTTTCTACTCCAGGTGACAGAGTTTTGGCTCTTGCAGCCTCTCTTCACATGTAAGATGCTACAGTCTCTTCATCATTTTTACAATCTCTCCCTGGACCTGCTCCAGAATTTCCATGTCCCTCTTGTGCTGTGCAGCCCAGCACTGGACCTGGAACTTCAGTTGAGTGTCACCAATACTGAGCGGAGGGGAAGAATCACCTTCCTCAAGCTCCTGCCCCTTCTCTTGCTGATGATACAGCTCAGTGCATGGAAGCTGTCAGGGCACAGTGCTGCCTCCTGCACTCTTTTTGGTTCCTCAGGTCCATCTCTGCAGAGCTGTTTCCCAGCTGGTCAGATTAAGCCTGTCTTGAGCCTGGGGTTGTTCTTCCCTAGTGTTAGGATTTTGACCTTTGCCCTTGCTGAGCTTCATAAGGTTCCTGGCAGCCCACGTCTCCACCCTCTCCAGTTCCCTCTGAATGGCAGACCTGCCCTGCAGCTCACCAGCTGCTCCTGCCAGTCAGGCAAACCGTGTGTTTGTGCTCATTCCCAGAAAAACTCCCAGTCTGAAACCAGATCCTGAGAAAAAAACTAAACCAAAATAAAAAAACAATCAACCAACCAACCAAACCCCACTACAGACCTCCCACAACTGTGTATTATCTGCAAACACATTCCTAGAAGGAAAGTCTCTGTGTGAAAGCGGTTACATCCTAAAATTACCCCCTGTGCATGATACTTCACATCTGACACCATCACCTGAAGATCTCTCAAAACCTTCAGTTGTCACCACTAGCAATGAACGGGAATATGTGCTGAAACAGCACTAAAGTGCTGAGCATTGGCTTTTCCTGTGTCATTCCCTGGTCTCCTGAGCATCAGTTCAGCTGGAACAGCTGCACCTGCTTGTGTGCCCCGTGTCCCCACCTTGCTGCCTGGTGGTGGTTCTAAGCAGGTCCGTGCTAGCATCCACTGGATGCAAGAGAGCCACTGAGCACTATTTCTACACACCCAGGAGAGCTGTACTCTGTGAGTACTGACTTATCTCTTGCATTTCTCCTTTCTTTTCCTAAGATATAACTGATCAAATTCACTTTCCTGACAAATTGCTATCAGTCCCTCAGCATTAAAAGTGGTAGCTTTTTGGTGACAATCAGTATATTTTTCCAAATGAATTGAACAATCAAGATAATAGAAAAAGAAAGGAATTTTTACTTACAGTATATTTGCAGACAAAGTAGGGGGCAGACATTAGAAATACTGAAGAGTGTGAAGGTTAACAATACCTGATTTTGCAATGCTGACAGAATATTTGTACAAAGGGGAAAAAATGAATATTTTTCAGCAACCATACTGCAATTGTGATTCAACAAACCAGGAAAGCCATGGAACAGGGAGACAATACTAGTTTAATCTATGACTAGCAGAGACTGATTTCCATTAGGAGTAAAGGCAGGAAAAAATGTTAATGCAATTACTTTCCTTTGGAACAATGCAATCAAAGTGAAATAGCATATCTTTATTTTCCTCAGTATTTTTATGTACAAGAGTTAATAACACTGGAAAGCAAAATACTTGGATGGTAGGAATATGCAGCTCTTATGATACAGGAAAAACCCTGCATAATGTAGAAACCTCATTTCTACGTACTGTACTTCTGAACGTAAGATCTGACCACCTGCAAGACATGATTTGCCTGTCCCTTGCAATTTAAGCATGACCTGTGTAAGGTCTGTTATAATTCTGAGGCTCTTTATGTGTGCCCATTTCCTACAGAAGACACAGATTTATTGGAAGAACAAATATTGTAAGAATGACCAACCTTAAATATATTATTTTAACCAGCTATAAATTAATTTTCATCACTTCTGCATAGTTTAGAGGTCAGAAAAGAGATCTGATGAGTTAGTACAATTTGCTGCATAGCACAGGAAACATGGCAAACATCAGGCCCATTTCAAACCTCCAGATATGTGGAAATTTCAAGCTCCCCTGCAGACCTCCATGTGAACTAGTAATCCTAGCCATGGTTTCAGAGAGAACTGAATAATGATAATAAAGTGAAATCAATTGGATTTTGGAGCCTGTAATTTTCTATGTTTAGAGTTTTGAGAAAAAAAATGAATACACGTGGGAATGTGAACAGACTAATACAGATAATTTACATTGAAAACATCTTTTCAGCAGAAAAAATTCAAAGCACAGGTATTTTATCTTGGTGAGATCTTCATGAAAACAAATAACATAAGTCACCTGTAAGACTGCTGGGCTTGCAAAAAGATATTAACTGACTTTTCCAGCAGTCCATGCAATCTGTTGTCATAGAAGGATGCTTCACTTTACAAATTTAAGCATCTGTAGTCACAGCTTTTTTTTCAACGCAAAGAGAACAATGCTACACTGAACATCAAAGGCTCATTTGGATGCAGTGCCTCATTATTTTATATCTGCCGAGGCCCCCAAAATTTTCATTACTGTCTGTAAGAAAGATCCAGTCCTTGAAGAGGTTCTTACTATGTCTGTAAAAATAAATATTCTAAGGTATATACCCTCTGGAAATAAATGGAGAGGTGTACCACATGATCTTCCTTAGAAGAGAGATGAAGGTCTCAGTCAAATTTTCTAAGTGTTAATACAAGAAATTTTAAAGAAAAGTTTTACTTCACTTTTATTTAAAGTATTGCATGACAGAATAAATGATGAAATACATGTTCTGTCTGGTTTCCTCATTAGTAGATGATTCTAAATATCAAAATACTATTTTGGTAAATAAAAATTAATAATGTAAGATTTCACTCTCAATTAACCTTCAACCGATGTATCTGCATCCGTCAATCACCGTAAGACAGGGTGAATCAGAAAAGGTAAAACATTTTTTCTGTAGCACACTCTTATTTCAGTATTTCCTCCCAAGCCATACAGTGTAGTTAATGGGTTCAGACTGGTAAAGGCTCCTTCTGGATCAACACCCAGAGCTGAATAATGCAACTCACTGATTTACATGTGGTTACTGAGCAGGCTCAGAGAGTGAAACAAGCAGATCTTTGAGGGCTGGGTAAGTAGAAGACTGCACCTGACAATGTGGGAAACAAACAAATAAAATAAAATAAATAAAATTTGGACCTGACGAGAGGTTCCTGACTTTGACTTAGGAGTGTGTGAACTCTGGCTTGGGACAGCATAGGACAATGGGCACAAAGACAGACTATTTCCCAAACGCGGGGGTGGGTGGCACCAAGGTCTGGTCATGGCAGACCCACCCAGAGAGGACTGAGGCTGTGGCTCATGGGGGTCAGCAGCTGGGCTAGAGGCAGAATTGCCAGGCTTTTCCAGGGAGGAAAAGGCAGTGAAGAAAGGAGCAGTGGAGTACCTGCCCTAGGAAAAACCCACACAGCAGACATCCTCACATGGGCAATACTGTATTTCTAAGAACAATACCCTCAGGAATGTGATCCATGAAGAAAAGTAACTGAGCTCTGTTACCTATTCCTTTAATTTTAACTTGTATTATATACATTTCCTCTGACTGGTCTCCTCCCTGGAGAAAAAAGTTTGCTTTCCTCACAAAGGCTTTTTAAAAGACAAATAGTACCTTTATACAAAATAGAGGCCACAGACATACTTCTCCAAGGGTTTTTTTAATGCCTTGGATCAACTGAGAGCTTTGACAGTATACATATTTTTTTGCATTATATAATTCCTTCACTGTCCCATTTTTTTTCTAAATGTAGGCCAATTCTGAAAGAACATTGTCAACATCAGACCTGAATTCTGGCTGCCTATGATATAATTAAGCATTTGAATAAAACATAAATATTTTAAGTAAAAAACAAAACAAAACAAAACCTCACATATAATTATACTCCAAAGGTAGCAGAAAGGAAATCAGTAAAAACTGTCCATGGATTCTCAGTTTACTCTAACAGCAAGCAGTAGGTAGGACTAAAGGTTGACTGAGTTATCTTTCAACCTGTGTTTCTATAGTTACAGGGAAAAAAAAAAAGACAGGTCTTGAATACAGTCATAGAGTAATCTACAGACTATGATGATGGATGCATTGGCCAAGAGCTGCCCTAAGCAGAGGTTCATCAAGGGTATGACCTCCCCACGTAGGTGGGGAGGGTCTGGTGGCTCACCACTGGCACATCTTGCTGCCCCACTGCTTTTCTTAAGAGTTTATTTTGGTTTAGCAGTATTCCAATGCATCCCTGCTACATTTGATGACCCAAAGCCTGATCTTTTGGGAATCTCTGCTGAGTGATCATTGGGAACACAGGCCAGATATGACATGCATATTCATACCAGCACCTCTCTCTCAGACACTGCATGTGTGCTTGGCCAACCTACACAGCACATGGGACGAACCTCTCCACTAGTGAGAAGTCTCTATTTGTGGCTGTGCAAGGTGAGTTCTTGTCCCTTATGGCTCCTGGGCAGCCTCTTTTACCCATGCCATGGCAAACATCACTAGATTATCCTCGGCCTAAGTGTGACTTTGCACCTGCTGAGTCCATACATGTGCTGGTCATTTGCTCAGTTTTGTACTGTGCATGTCAGGCTTTGATCTCAACCACATGGTGTTTACAGAATCAGAGAATATGCTGAGTTGTAAAGGACCCACAAGGATCATCGTTTAGGAAGAGCTGAGGAAGGCTTCACTGTGTAGTATTTGGTGCAGGTCTGATGTCCTGATGCATTGGATTGTCTTTAGGCTTGAGCTCCTCCAGGCAAAAGCCATGGAGATCTAACCCTGCTCTGGGGCACAGGAAAGCAGTGCAGATAGTCCAGGCTTATCAAGAGGTTCAGAGCCACATAAGCATGGACAGGAATCCTGATGGCTGCTCACGGACTGTCCCTGTGATTTGCTCCCAGGGTGGTCTGTGACTGGAGACGAAGAGGCAGAGGCACTTGTGTCCACACTGCCATCAAAGACAGAGGGACTGACCTCACCTGCTGCAGTGCATCTGAGAGATGCTCAGTGCATGGCACACACAAGGCTGCATCGCACGCCTCTGACACTGTGAAATGCATGTTGACACCTCTTTTACATTGGCAGGGTGGTTTCCCACATGGAAAGTAGCAAAGCTTGGGACGATGCCTGAAACTCCCAGTATGAGGTCACCTTCATGGGTTCTGAGGGGGCCATGAGACTCCCAGCCACCATGGGCCCTTCTTCAGTAATAACTGAGGGTAAGTTTCATCCCTTTTGAGGCCCTCTGAGTCACAGGAAGTTTAATATTTAAGATGCTTTTGGAGTTAATATTGAATTGTGAAACAAGGAGAGGACTGACTGTGTGGAAACTTGCTGTGTCTGTTACCCCTCTAATGTAACACATGAGTGAAATCACAGAGCATGAAGGCATGTGGAAAGCAAAGACTTTTTGGAAAAGTCTTCAAAGACCACTGAGCCGAGGCATCGGGATGTGATGCAGTCCCGTCCATACTGCCAGGTAGAACAGTCTCTGGACCCATCCAACTACCAAACCACTCACAGTTTTTACATACCTATTTCATCCATTCTCAAAGAAAAATTATTTTGGCTAATACAGCATTCAGGCCATGGCCAATTAGGAGAACAGAGTCCTGGAGGGAACCAAGAAGCAGTCCAAACCAACAGTGTAAAATGAGACAATAGTTGCAACACAAATTTTGCATTGAATGAAATAATTCACTTTGAAATCCTAGAACAACTTTCTAAATGTGAAAGGTGACAGAACTTCTGGTAATCCACATATGATTGTTTCAAGCATGGGCTGAAAACTTTCTGGTTTCTGTCTTGCTGCTCAGATCAGTTCTCACATGAAATATTCGGACTCAAGTCTCAGCTCATGGCTAACTAGACACAGATCTTTTATTATAAAACAGTAATTCCACTAAAATCCTTGTAGAGCATGGACAGTAATAGATACTCTACTCCTCCCTTTTCCTCAAATGAAGCTTTAACCTAAGGCTAAACAAATCTGCAAAATTGCTTCTGGAGGAATTTAATTTCCCTGTTCACTAGTTTCACTTGTATTAATTAAAAGAAAATTCTCAGTCATAACTTATTTGGCTAGGACAAAATACCATTAAACCTTTCTGAATATAATATCCTTTCTGCTTTGAATAAGTTCCTCCTCCAAAAAACTCCAATTAAATTATCTAGTTATGCACATTTAATGAGTCTATCTCATTAGTATGTAGGTATCAGTCAGAAACCTAAAATCCATATTAAATTCAGTTTATTTCACGTCATCCTGAGTTTAGCAATATTCATGTATGTTCCAAGGATGTATGGGAATGCTGGATTTTTTAAGCTTTGTTCCTCGCCTTAAAGGCACCTTTGCACTGCCTTTTGATTTC
Source organism: Atrichornis clamosus (assembly GCA_013400975.1). Taxonomy (NCBI): domain Eukaryota; kingdom Metazoa; phylum Chordata; class Aves; order Passeriformes; family Menuridae; genus Atrichornis; species Atrichornis clamosus. Next base: position 21,991 of record WBMZ01007815.1, on the reverse strand, counting down.
TGACTGTAGAGCACAACAATGTCAGGGGATGTCTGGGATCTTCCTCCTAGTCAGTCTCAGGAGTCCTAAAAGGAAAGAGAGTATCTTACAGGGAATTCAAACTTAGATTTATCATTGGGAAAAATCACAGTTTTACATGATCATTTCTGGCTGTCCCTTTAGTGAGGCATTCTGTTTCAAGAGAAAGAACTGGCCATTTTAACATGGTCTTCTTCTTCTATAATATCCCAGGCAGGGCCAGTCAGACTATTCTTTTATACTAAAAAATAGGTTTTACTTCAACCAACAATTGGAGAGTACATTTGTGTAATCACAAACTGAATCTCTCCTTCTCAAAAAAACACAACACCAGAGTAGCAAAAAGCAGAAAGATCTGCACAGTTCATTCAGATTTTGCTAAAAGACCACTCAAATTGCAAGTGTTACAGAAGGACATAGTGTCAGCCGCTGAAGCTATTTTCCACTGCAAGACTTGCTCAACACAATCATAAGCACAACCTTTCAGATGCAGACTGGTTGCCTATCAGAAGTTTAGAGAGACATCCCAGAGAGATGTACTGAGTTTCTTGTCAGTGGTGTGGTCACAGTGATCACTGTGGCTTTTTAGCTCAACTTTCCACAACAACACTATGTTTTCACACAACTAGGCCCATGGCATGGACAGATTCAGAGCCCTGGCTTGGTCCATACTGATACACCTCTCTCCCAAGCCAGCAAAAACCAGCAGGTTTCAGTCTGCGTGCTTGCGTTAGAGCATGGTGCTAATAATGCCAAGGTCGTGGGTTCAACACCCATATGGGCCATTCACTTAAGAGTTAAACTCCATGATCCTTGTGGGTCTCTTCCAACGCAGAATATTCTGTGAATCTGTGATTCTGTGCTGCAATAGTTGAGTTTCTGCAACTGGTGACATGTATTAGCAACACTCACTGGAAACTGGCCATGTAACCTCTGGTGGGAAGTATCATGGCTTTGGATCTCCTTGCTCCCTGCAGAGGTACTGCTTGGGCATTCAGGGGTATTTTTAATTCAGTCCACAGTTCTATGTTCAAGATGTCAGTGCCCTGAGCAAAAGGGATGCCATTCCACATCATGTGGTTGTGGTTGCTGTCACATTCTGCAGATTTGCATATCCTGCCAAACAGCTATTCCCATAAACATGCCATGGCTGGTGAACTTTTATTATGTCAACATGATCATTTTGCAGAAAGGCTACCTTTGTAGTTAAATGGCTGGTGTTCTTCTTAGAGTCATCTGTCTTACTGTGAATGCCTTTCTTTCCTCCAGGACAACACTGACAGAGAATTTGAACATTTATTATCCAATAAGTGAGTTATTATCATAAAATATCATGGAAAGTATTGATTGAAGAAAACTAAATCTTTCTTAACATATAATCAGGAGTTTGGTACAAAAAAATAATTTAATAACTATGAACTGACAGACGAGATAATGTACATTATATCAATTCTCCAGATACTGATCACAAAGGTTATCTGATTGAGATTCTCTAGTGTGTATAATACACCAGAACTGTAGTAGTCTGAGACAAGTACAGCTGAATAATCCAAGTTGACATCTGTCTGGGTGCACTATCACAACTCGTTCCTTAAATTCCTAGATGCTGGTCTAAGATGTTTGTTCACATCTGCGAGCAGTGAATGAACAATTCACTCCCAAGACAGGTGTCCATTAGCAAAATGGCATGCCTCATTTGGCCTTAAGCATGGGTGACAGCTAATAAAAGCATATGAGCATGTGTTATGCATATATATGCCATAAGGCATAATCCCCTTTGCTCTATGCAGAAATATTTCCTATTGCCCCGATTATTGAGTGCTGGGAAGTATTTCAGCATGGAAAATTATGTCCGTAACATCTGTGTCCGGGCTGGAAACATGCAAATATTGCAGTGTACTATTCACAAACATCCATTTAGGGGTTATTCCATTCCTGCTGTCTATCAACAGTAGGATCCATATAAAGGCAATTCACTGGCACATGCTGCCTTGCCATCAGCTGTCACGGTCACTGCTGCTGGGCCCTGACACTGAGTTAGGACTGACAAGTGGCACAGACAAGGGCTGATGCCCCTTCCTGGTGCAAAGCTGTAGTCCAGGAAGGACAAATTGTTACTCTGGGCTGCTTTCTGAAGCAAAGCACGAATGGAGCCTCTACCCTATAAACCACCAGGTAGGTTTCAGCATTTGTGCGCAATTTTTTCCCAATGATGTAAAAAGAGACATGAAAATACCTTCTAATAGGCTTCCTGATAGGAAAGATACATTTCATTTTAAATCTTTTATGTGGCAGTATGTTTCACCAAGCAGATCACAAAAATTTAAATTACTAAAGAGAGGGAGAGAAGACATGCAAATGCTTCGAAGCTTACTGAGAGCTTGTACAAATCTGACTCTGCATCAGACTTTTCACTTAGGTAATTGCTTTCCACCTCCCAAAGAAGAGTTACTCTGCCTCAGGAGGGCTCCAGCAGTGGACATTTATTTCAACTGCATTTCTGCAATACAGCTAACTGCAATGAATGTGTCAGAGCTGATATTCCCATTGTATGTGAAAGCAAGCTGTCTCAAAGAAGCAACTGAGATGTCCTTCTATATGAGTTTTCCATTACAAAGCAAGGAACTCTGTTTATCTAAAGCAATACAGAATTTTCTTCTCAGCTGGCCAAAACAACAACCTTGTGGGAATGTCTATCTTAGGTACACTGACAGCAAAGAATTACCATTACTACAGAACACAAGCTCAGTAAGAGGAGAAAAATGTAAGAAAATATGCTTCATATCATGAAGTTGGTTTCTGCATCTGACAGCCCCAGCTAACAGCCTCTGCCTCTCAACTGTTAGGTTTTCTAACAATCACCTTCAAGCATTCTCCAAATATGCCCTCAAAATTATGAAAAATTCCCCTTAACCAGTCACAAACACTTCAGCGCATTAACTTCCGAAAAGCTCTCCAGAGATGAATGACTACAAAAAGCAAATATATCAGACATACCTGTGCAGTATTCATTACGATCAGTGTACTTTCACAGCTTCATTATGCCCCTTATCTGCATGCAACACTATTGCACCCTACACTTCGATTGCACACGCAGATCCTTGTCGCCTGCTGGGTTTGTGTGCAGCACTTGACAAAGTGGTAAATTAACTTACAAAGTCTTGCCAGACGAGGATTCGGTGGCAGAATGTAGCAGCTTGTGCGGCTGTTGGAGACACGAAGAGGCAGCCAGGTGATGACCTGCTCCTCCAGTGGGGCTTGACAGGCACACAAAAGTCAGTGTTTCACAACACAGTGCTCTTGAGAATCTTATAGACCCTCTTCCTTGTGGTGTCTTAGCATCTTGGTGTGCTCCTTTTTTGTCTCATTCTTCATTCCCATTTTGGTTTCCCAATTCTTGGCTTAGATTCCAGCCAACTTTCTACACTGCTGGGCAGATCATTGCCTCTCTTGATGTCCTGATCTCAGCCTGCAGACTTGGATAATAAAGGAAAAGGGGGAAATGAGAAATTATTTGCATTCACTTAACAGAATTGAGAAGGGAAGGAGTGAGAGAAGACTCACAAGTGAGTATTCACAGAGACAGGGTTAGCCATTAGCGTGGGAGCAGAGGCCACTCTGGTCATGGTTACAACAGGGAAGTCACTGAGGAAGAGGAAGCGCCAAGTGGTGCTCTCAGGAAACTCTTCTGTCTGCATCCAAAGCATGCACAGGAGGGTGAGTAGTGGTGCTTGGAGCAGACCGTGCGTGGCATGAGGAGCTGTGGCTCTGTTCTTCCCAATCCTCACTGGCATGGAGGGCAGAGCCAAGCAGGGCGACACAGCCAGATGGAGAGACTAGTGCATAAAAACTGTGGAGCAGACTCCCTCTTTCCAAGAGATCAAGCAGATATACGGATCTATTTCCCTGAAACTGAGCACAAACCAGGCCAGAAATGTGTTTGGAACGTAGAAAATATAAGTACTGGTGTTGTGATTGGGAAGGTTTCCAAAACAGTTCTCCTAGCTGGAGGCAGATGCCACAGGCCACAGAGTTTAATAAAACAATCCCAACTAAAGGTTTGCAGCACTAAACTGCACACTTGAGACCAGATTAGTAATAACAGATGGGCAAAATATAAAGCTGCACAGACTAATTGGGCGCCCTGTTAGTGGACACTTCCCATAATCAGGAGATTTTTGAATGACTTATGTTTATCCTTCCCTCCTTCTTGGGATACTATTTCATAATACACAGTAATGAGACACCTGCCTGGGTGATTGCTGGGCTGAAAATTCTTATGAGACTGTTCATCTGCTGTGGGCAAGCTTTTTCATTGGTAAAACATGGATGCTCTACCCTGACCACTTCTCTGGACTCAGGGGGGGACTGGCTGTCTGAAAATCACTGTGATTGGAGCTATCAGCATTTGGGAGGCATCTCTGCCTTGGCTGAGAAGGTCATTTGGAGGTCGCTTTTTAGCCACAGAGGAAAGGTGGAGTGGGAAAAGGACGAGATGAAGTGGAAATTACTTCAGACATGTCACAGTCTGGATAGAGGCACAGCAGCAGTGAGTGAGTTCACAAGACCTTAACTATCACCCTTGTTCAGAGGTGAGAATGCAGCCTGGTACCCTACAGCCATTTGGGTGGCCCACCTCTGCTTAGGACAGCAACAGCACTTGAGCCACATTCCCCAAAATCCACATGCAAACAACAGATATCTTCTCCAAGAAGGCTGGGGCCACTGGAAGCATTGTGGTGGAGGTTTTTTGTTTCTTAGTGATTCACAGACATTTCTGTTCACAGGCCCCATTCAAGCAAGAGATCTCATGATGAATCTTGGCAAAACTGACTGGCATTTCCAACATCTTAAAGGGCATTTCTTGCTTACTGTGGAATAACCATCATACCACCAACCATCTAATGGGATTTTTATGGTTTTAAGTACAGGACAAATCCATTTTTGTCCCTGTCCAATTCCTTCTACCTTTACATATGTGTTCATTGTCCCTGGAGGACACAAGATCCTGCCACCTGCCCTGGGATATGTGTCAAAGCTGGAGCAGGGCAGGTCTGTACCAGTTCTCACCTCCGAACACCTGTGGAATTGCTGGAATGAGGCTCTAGAGAGGAGCTGGCTCTGGCCACAAAGACTAAACAAAGCTCAACACTAGCTGAGTTATTGGAGACAGGCACTGAGTAATCATGTTCCTACCTGTATAAACTGGAATCAAAAGTGAGTAATTCAGTCAGTGGAAATAAATGGATTTTTCCAGCTGGTGTGGCTGACGTGTACCGTGTATATCATGTTTATATATCTTCCTTCCACCAACCAGCTCCCCTTTCAATAATCAAGCTCTATAGCTATAACAATTCTACTGACTGGAAAGAAATGTGTGTTCACAACATGCACCAAGAGATAAATCTTGTTACAGCATCGGCAACACATTCCATGCATTACATGTGCCAAAGGAGTAGGATTTATTCGGGTCATTTATGCTCCACTGGAGTGGAAAAAGGAAAAAAAAATAGACTTTGCTATAATGAATTGGACCCTTTGAGTCCTGCAAAGAATAATCCCCATGCATGGGCTGACAGGGATTGCCATCCATCAAGGCAGCAAGGGGTGGCCTTGCAGGATGCATCTGTCCGGGACTCACAGCTCTGTGTGCACCCTTCCTTCTTCAGCCCCCAGCTGCCCTGCTCCATGTGCTGCACACCCCAGCAACAGCCCCTCACACAGCCACTGCCATGCCCTTGCCACGCTTCGCAGGAACACCTCCCGCTGCCAGACACACTCTGTCCCACACAAAATCCCTTCCTGCAGCTCTCTGCCCCTTCTGGACAGGCTGCTCTGAGGGAGTTCCATTTTGCACAAGTTATTGTTCATCCTGCAAAAATGCCCAGAGCAAAGCGACCAGTGTCCCACTTGGCTGTGCAGCTGCACAGCCACAAATTCCTGTGATCTAAATAGAGCAACGAGGAGAAAAAGGGCAGAGGAAGGGGAGCACAGCAGGCCAGAGCTATGTCTGAGGCCAGAGCTGGCTTCAAAGCCATCACCATTCCCTCAGACAAAGGAAGAGAGACTAATTTATAAACTTCTGGGAGTTGCTGCCTCCTCCTCCTCCTTTGTTTGTCTGTAAGGCTGTGAGCTCTCAAAGCAGGAAACACCCCTTCCCTGGCATTAAAAAAAAGCTAGAATATTGTAGCTAGTGGCTTACCCAGTGTACAACTGCAGGCACCTGGTTGGTATTTCACAGCTGCTGTAGATAAACAGCCTATCTATCCATACCTTTATGCACCAGCATGTTTTCTTTCTTCAGCACACTTAAAATTTATTGGCACTGAGAATGGGAAGTTGAAGGGGAAGAATAGAGCAGGAAAAAAAAGGCTAAAGTTCCATATTTGAGCTTCAGCATCAAACAGAATAAACCCATCAAGATGTCACAGGCTGCCTGTCCCCACACAGGGACAAGGGGCAGCGAGTTCACCATTACTCCAATGGGAATAGCATCAATGCTGCTTTTAACCCTTACTAGATTGCACTTTGCCCAGAAGATACTGAGTGAGGTCAAAACAGTAAATGAAGTATTACGGAGTGAAGAAATGCAGGTGTGGAGTTGTGTTCAACAGAAAATTCAAATGGCTCTATAGTTTTTAAAGTGAAAATTAAATGTATTTTTCTGATTTACTATCATTGCAGTAACACATGCATGGATCTTAAAGGACATGATCTTCAGTCTTTCACTGTGAAGGTATTTTAGATAGTACAGATATTTCCAGATTTTGAGTAAAAAACTGCAGACCATGTATTCCAAAAAACTTTAAGGTACACGGGAAGTTATCAATTATGTTTCTGCCATTCAGGCTATCTAGTCTACATCTGTATTGTGACAGGGATGAAGAAACAAGAACTATTACACTGTGATTAAAACAGTCCAGCTCTGGGAAGAGAGAGTGCCTTTGAAAGAGTGAAGGAAATGATTGCATAGCTTCTGAGTGTCAGGTAATACCTAGCTTCTTGGTCTTTCTAGTTGGAGGCAGGTTTCCCTTATTGTCAAAACACAAGGAGTCCTGGAGGGGCTGGTTGAATATATCTTGTTCCACTAGGCACAGAGAATTTTTAAATTCCTCAGCTGATGAACCAGTCCAGATCTAGTCTGACTGGTTTTCCCATCATCCCATCAGCCTCATTGGTCTGGCCAAGAGAAATGAACAGGAGATACATGGTATACAGAAATGAATGGGATGGGGGACTGTGGAAAATTTCATTTTCTCTGTCATCTTCTCCAGAGAATCAGGGAAACTTAGCATGGGCATCTCCACAGGCTGGGGTAACTAAGAAGCATCAATGTCATTAAGCAGAGCCCAAAAAGGCTATGATTCCTCATGCTCTGAGACCCTCCCAAAGGAAAAGTAGATCTTTCTCAGGTGAATCTGATAATAGCATCAATAGTGAAACAGCATAGTTTCTGTTCTGCTCCATTCTCTATGCATACATTACGTAGACAAGTCATCCCAGAAACAAGAAACTAACACTGTTAATCAGGATAGCATATTAAATATTCTTGATGCTTCAGGGGGAGCGGGGGGAAGTCAAATGTAATTGTCCTGAGCAGAATATATTTCCATAACAATGAAATCTCAAAATCAGTCCCTTGTTCATTTCAGCAAAAGAAAATTACCATACCCTCAGATATTTTGGGTCAGTGGGGATACCATTACATCCTTCCAAATCTGAGAGAGCCATTTCGAGCTGTATTGTTTTATGATGACTCTGTCACTGCAATGTGACCAAATGGCACAGGTTTTAGTTTAGACCAGTAGATGGGGATTAATCAAGGTGTTGTTCTTGCTGTTGTATACCACCAGTGGAGGCTTTTAACTAACCAGCTGAGAGACTTATGAGTGTGGAAATTGGTTTTTTGCATATTCATTAAGAAGGAGAATTGTTCTCCCTTAGCAGAGCAATCTACATGAGAGCAGAGGACCAAAACTTCCAGCAGAGTCAGGCGAACTGCCTGGTTACAACTGAGCCACAACTCTGGCAGTGGGAATGAGAGCCTGAGTCCCTGGGAATCTGGACTACTCTGTAAATACGAGGGGATTTTCCCTGCCGAAAAAATCCCTGCAGAGTTCAAAGGGACAGCAGGAAACACTAAATTTTATCCTGAAGCCATATAAAAATTAGGTAAAAATAGAAAAACCTACTGTGTGCTTCCCACAGCTGTGACGTGAGTGACTGTTACCTGTGCATCTGGAGAGAATAAATTTGGAAGAGGCACAAAACCTTCTATTGTCTTTTTCAATCTCCAGGTGACACTGACATTCAGGGAAGAAACGTTAGGCTACTTCTGGGAATTTGTGATTGGTCTGGGGGGCAGAAGAAGGGGAACCTGGGTCTCTAAATGAGACAACCCGGTAGACACAAAGTCTGGACATCTGAAACAATCACCTGAGATAGTTACCTTCATAATTGGCCAAGAAACAGTCATCATCAAAGCACAGGTCAAACCACCACAAAGTACATCTGACACGTCAGGCTGATATTGTGAGCTGTGCCCCAAATCAGTTTGTGCCACTCCACTGCTCGTAACTCCCAAACACTGCCTCCTAGCACTGGCATAGTGACCTGTTTTGTAGAGATATAAAATTAGTTGGGAAAATTGCCACTTCATCCTTAAGCCAGAAAAAGACCCTTGAGATCCTGAGGCAAATGGACTTTTTGAGGTGTTTTTGCAGCCTCCCCCGATGCACTGCAAAGCCATGTGCTACACGTGCCTATATGGCACCATGGTCCTGGGGTGAGGTACAGATAGAAACAGATACTCTGGGCCAAACTCTGCACGGTACGTAGAAAATTGCTGAACTCAGAGATAATTGATGATGAAGACAAGTTTAGTGCATTTGGAAGGTTTATATTTTTATAAGTCATGGCTCATACTGAGCCTCGACAGACTATTCTTCACTGTCAAATCCCTGAGGAGTATTATTTCCAGAAATGTTTAATGACTATTTAATAACAGCTGCATAAAATATCTCTGATCATATTTTAATATTCCCAATGACAGAATTGTTCAGTGATGAAGTATTTTACTATTATAAAATATATATCACTCCTTTTTCAGAGAGCTGCCCTTAAAGCAAACCCTGGTCATGCAGCATGATCCTCTCACCCTGGCTGAAAGGGCAGCCCGGGTATGAACTATGTGGAGCAGAGGGAGAAAATGAGGGAGGGAAATGCTTTGTCTGTTCATAGGACCTCACAGTGGCAAAAGCTGTGACTGGTTTTTTTAGAAAGGCTGGAAAACCTTATCATTTAAGCATTTGCAAATGGGCAGGTAAAAACAAGATATGAGCAATGAAATTCCTTTCTTGAGGGCACTATCTCATCACCTGCGGGGTGCAAGACAAGAATTCAGCTACCGACAGCTTCCTCAAGAGTCAGTGCTGGCACATCACTGGAGTGCCTGGTCTTTCCTTGAAACATAAGTTGCTGCCCAGAGGTGGGATACAGTTTTGAAGGGGGTTTTCACACCCCAGCTGCATTCAACCTCTCCCTCTTGAGCAGCCAAGGCAAAGCAGGCACAGCGGGTGCCAGCAGAACCTCCTGTTTGCTTTACCTGAGCCTGCCAAAGGCACCTGGGACTCCCTTTTGTGTCTGCAGTGCTGCTGCTCTCCTCCCAGTCTGGCTGCCTTTCACCTTGCTTTTGGTTTTGGAGCCAAATCCCGTTACCTCTTGTGGCTGTGCCCTCCTCTTAACCCCGGGATTAAGCCATAACCCTCAGTAGGGGATGTGATGGCTGCACCCATTTTACTCTGGAATCTGGGGAGCAGATGTCAACAGGGTAGCTGAGGGTGGCAACTCTAAATCTATTATCCTACTCCATAGGTAGTGCCCACTGAGCAATCCTGCGCAACAACGGGCTGCACAACAGGATTGATAAGGGATGTCAAGGCTATTTCTCAGTGTTTAGAGAGTCCTTATATCATCAGATAGTCTGTGGTTAATAGCATATTAAACTCTGAAATATTAGCTGAGTAGTATAAAAGATTGATTGTGCGTATATAATCCTTCAACCATAAACAGTTGACCAAACTGGGACTAGGATTGAATCCAGCTACACCTTGATTCCTGTGTGAAAAGGAGTTTAGAATAATTGAATTAGGTAGGGGATCCTTTCTGAGCCTCACAACTGAACAGGAAGGTCTTCCTGACAGTTCTGACCCTGCCCTGGATGCAGTAAATTTTCAGGTTTACCTTGCAGTCAAATCTTATTAAACCACTGTTGCATTTATTTTACCTCACTGCTTTAGATCGATCATCTATTGTAGCTTCTCTCTTACAAGTGAGGTGCATGGCCCCGTCTGTGACGCACCCACGCCCTGAGTTAGCTTGCCTTGTGAGAGATGTGGAATAAGTACACATGAACGGAGCCACTTGTTAACGTGGATATGGTCATACTGTCAGGAACATCCTCGTGCAGAAGGTCTTACTTTTATTTACCCAGGTATCACCTGGAGCCAGCTGGTGGCAGCTCCCTGCTCCTGGTCTCAGCCAGGCTTGGGTATCACTACTGGCCATGTACTCCATTTTGTGGCTGTTGGGGTTCACACTACTCACAGGGACATCTGCAATAACCCCAAACAATCGTTGGTCCTAAACAGGACTGCAGGTCAGGCATGTTAAGGCAAGTGAAATGTGTCTATATGTGCATGTGTGTATGAAAAAATATATAAAGATAACATTTACATGAATTTACATTGTTTACGAGTTTACCTGACCATTAGAAGCCAGTTCCTGGTAAATGGATTATCAGCCCAGTTGACTCAGATTCTTGACTTCCATAATTTATTGCTAGTTTTAACATCTGTCACTCTTCTTATGATCAGGTTGCTGTGAGCTGGGGAAGAAAAATATGTTCTTAAAGCACTTTGCATTCTTAAAAGGGATTGAAGTAATCCTAGACCCTGTTACATTTAATTTTTAACTGAATTAGTGACCCTGTTAAAATGTGCAGCAATTAGACTTTTCATTGTAAATAGACATAGTTCCAGAAAGAATCATTTTTTAATGTATCTATCCTCATCACAATCAGAAAACCATTTTCTCTACATTAATTACATGTGAATTTAAACTCCATTTTGAATGGGCTTCACCAGTCTGAGACCCTTGAAGTGCAGCTACCTCGGAGGAGCAACACCTTTAAAATCTATTCAGTACATTGCAGAGTATTGATAAGGAAGAAAATTCTGCTAAGGGTCTTGAAGGTTTATGTCTGTTTTTTCAAGAATATTTACAAGCTATTTATATCTTTTTGGAAGTGACATTTCCTAAAGCTGTCTGTAAAAGAACATTCCATGGCAACCTAGAGGAGCCAGTTCATCTGCTGCTTTCTAAAAGGGAACAGTGTCTCTTTATAATTCCAGCATTTACAGTAAATCTATGCTTATGTACAAAAGCATTGCTAAATTCATTGTTTAGGTACTGATGATTTTACTTTTACCAAAGGAAAATGGAGAACTCCCTGTATATAAAATATTCCTTTGTGTGCTGTGACTTCAATACAAGTTGTATATCAGTTCCAGAGAATTTACTTGTACCATTCTGTTAAGCAAGTGAGTGACACGACTGATGCAACTCATGTAATCCAGACTTCTTGCTGTGTTGCAGGAAGTAACAGGGCATAGAATTCTCTCCTTTCTGTGTGTGGAGATGCTTGGTCAGTCATCTGCACAGGAAAGTTATCGTTCCATAGATTCTTATAATACCTCGATCTATCATCCTTTTCTAATACCTGGCTGACAGCTTACACTTTACGAGCCTTACAAGGCAGTACCCAAACGAGCCTGGCTGCTGCCTCATCCTCTGAACAGCACCCACACCACTGTGAACGAGGGTAGCTTAGCCCCGTCAAGCAGCTAAGTCCTAAGCAGCCACTTTCTCAGCCTTTACCCGTGGGATGGGCCACAAGAAGGTCTCACCTTCTCTTCTCCAGGCTGAACAATCCCAGAGATGGTGGCTTTGTGCCCATGTTTCAGAGAAATAGGGCATGGCAATATCTTTGTAGACAGAAACAGTCTCACACAGAGAAGCAAAATGAATAGGCTGTGGGTTTTAACACACTGAGGAAGACAGGCTCACATGCTCCTGCCCAGAGCCGAGTCCTGAAATCTCAGGATAGGGATGGTCCTTTCTTTTACCACAGCCCTAGTCCTGTGCTAGAAAAGTCTGCCTGACCTCCTGTGTAGGTAGACTGTGGGATTTTCCCCAAAAGCATGCCCCTTAATGGCTGACTTCAAACCCCAATCAAAACATCTGCATTCATCCAGTACGAGCCCAGCATCAGCTGCATAAGGCACACAAATGTAGGGAGATAATCACTCTACTGTTGATTCCTTGAGGCACTGAGAAGTGCATCATGATTCCCTTTGGGATATCTTGTGATGAAAGAAAGAGCATTTTTGAACAGTTATTTGTGAGCCAGCCCTACTTTGGTCTGTTTGCATGGAAGATACATGGCTGTTTTGAAAGGAGTCTGAAAGGGATTTATTTATTCATGTGGTCTCTGAAAGGAGCGGTAGGTTATCACCTCCATCGAGCTGCTGAGGACTTGTCCTGTCATGTTGTCTGAATCAAAACACAGCTCCTAAACCTGCATGACTTCAATAACCTTAGGGGAGCCTTGTTGGCTTTGATGGAACAAGTGGACATGACATCAGATGCCAAGGATTTGCCTGTCATCTCCATTGTAGCTCCACTTTGGGATGCTTGCTGGGCTACAGAAATCTGTCAGAGACTAATCTGCTTGGGATGTCAAGGAAGCCAGAACTGAAGCCTTGATGTATGAATCTTCTGTGCTGATAACTCTCTGCTGAGCTTTGATGAATACATAAAGAGTTGGCAGATGAGTGGGGTTTTTGATTAACTGTGCTAGTCTATGCACAATCAAGCTTCAGTGAGATTGTATATTGTCAGTCTGCTGTCTCCTGTGTGTTGAATTCTCATTTAAGCTTTTGTATTTAGCAGAAAATTTTGATTTCTCTTTCACTATGGAGTTTAGAATGAAGCTCAAATCAGACATAATTTACAGCATTATAAAGACTGTGTAATAATTTCTGTCTCTGTAAGTAGCTTTGAGATGGGACTACCTTTAAGTTTATAACTTCTTGTATTCACATTTGCATGAATGCATTTTCCTTAACAAGATAAAAATATTTCTCCACCAAGCACATCCATCTGGAGGTGTGCTCATGAATATTTTTGTCCCAGGTAACAAGTTCCTCAATTTCTGCAAAAAAAGAAGTTAATTTCTTCTTTTTACAGGGCAACTTGGATGTAATTGAGTGATCCAGACACAGATGAAATCTTAACAATTTGATCTATGAAGATCAAAATTAATATCAGAACACGCATCCTGAGCAAGGCAAACAAATATACAGATAATTATGTATTCTCAAACCTGTAAGAGAAGAGAAATAGTGCATCCTCCTTTTCTAGTAATAATGCTGCTTCTTAAAGCAGTGCCTAGACAGCCACCAAGATGGGGAACCATTATCGTCGTAATGGACAAATATTACAGGTAATACAATTTATGTTCTGTTTTGTTTGTGGACTAAAAGCAAAGTGAGGCTGTAAGGACAAGGACAGACACACAATATAAGAAGGAAATAAAGCTATTAGAAAGCATCCAAAGAAGGGCAATAAAGACAGTGAAGAGTCTGGAGGGGAAGCCATACAAGGAGCAGCTGAGGTCACTTGGTCTGTGCAGCCTGGAGAAGAGGAGACTGAGGGGAGGCCTCATTGCAGGCTGCAGCTTCCTCGTGAGGGGAAGAGGAGGGGCAGGCACTGATCTCTCCTCTCTGGTGACCAGTAATGGGACCTGAGAGAACTCCCCTGAAGTTGTGTCAGGGGAGGTTTAGGTTGGATATTAGGGAAAGGTTCTTCACCCAGAGGGTGGTTGGGCACTGGAACAGCTCCCCAGGGAAGTGGTCACAGCACCAAGGCTGACAGAGTTCAAGAAGCGTTCAGACAACGCTCTCAGGCACGTGGTGTGACTCTTGGGGTTGTCCTGTGCAGGGCCAGGAGTTGGACTTTGAGAACCCTTGTGAGTCCCTTCCAAATCAGATTATTCTATCATTCTATGATTCTATGATTCTATGATATTACAGAAATAGTAAACATTGCAAGGTGCAAATATGGCCCTGAGGTGCCTCGCTATATTTTATGTTTTGGTTTTGTGGTTTGTTGTTTTCTTATCCTAAATATTGAACATGTTCCTACAGTCTTTGCTTTTCATCAAGTTTTCATTCAGTCAGTGTGTGTGACTGTCTGGTGCTAATCATCCCAGTGTAGCTGTTTTCCTGCTTCAAATTAGCTGGAGTACAGCTCAATACGTTGTAAAGAAACTTCTCAGAGTCAACATCAGATCTCATTTTTGTAGCATAACTGTGTTGACTATAGGAGATAATCCAGTTTACAACAATGTAAGTGAGGCCATACCCCATCTCTGACCCGTGAGCTTGTACCTCTTCATACTTGATCTCGGTTTGTCGCTATGATGGCAGTAAAGCATTTGCCTGATGAAGAACTATATGGCTTCGTCTGCTGTATTCGTCTGTAGTGTCCCTTGGTACTATCCATTTTTTCCAGTGAAATCACTATGGAGAATTAACCCAGAGTATGTATTATTTAATAATTATTGTATATTACAATTATTCAATAATTTTAATACATTGCCTCACTGCTCTACCTTGAAACCTTTCTGCTGGTGTCTATTTGTAGGAAGCCATCTCTTTTAATTATTATTTATGAACAGGAATCCTCCAATTTAATACTTTAACTCTGTTAAACAGAGCATAAAATCTAATTCAATGCAACATAAAAGATCACAATAGAGCAATTTATTGAAGTAAGTCATCTCCATTGTATAAAACTCCTGGAAGGGAAGGGAGAAGGAAGGAATAGCATGCACTGTGTTTTCCGTCCACGGTCAGCATTCCTCAGTGCACAAGGTACAGAGAAACCTCTCAGTCTCTTAACTAATTTTCATTATGATGGGCAAAGGTAGCACATACTGACTCCACCCTTTCCTGTGCCCTTTACTGTTTCCAAGACATCTAGTCAAAATTCACAGTCTGGATGTGCTGCTGGGGGTTTGCTGCTCGTGTGGCTCTGCAGCCTGATGTATTGACAATGTTTAAATGTGTTTATTGCCTCTGTATATCCTGTCAGCTGTTCTTCCTGCAGAAACACCCAAGAAGTCTTTAGGAAGAACTGGTCACAACTGAAGGGTTTTGAAAACTCAGTTTTCACTGTCCTTTATAGGGATGGTGCCATTTACAAGTATTTCTGGCAGAATGCCCCTCTGTGCCCAACAGAAACAGGAGAAACCAATCAAGTGTGTGGCTGAAGTGTTTCTTTTATTGCTTTGGGGACCTCACGAGTTTTGAGTTAGATGTGAGGAATTAAAAAAATTCCAAAGCCAGGTCATTTCATCTATGTTGGGATGACATTAAAGAGTCTGTCTCCTACTACCAAAGCTCAGTAGGCATGACTCGTTTCCTTTTAACAAGTCATCCCATCTCTACTGAAAGGTGTATGAATCACTGAGTGGTACAGAAAGGCAGTGAAAAAAGGAAAAGGAGGAAAGAATCCCACACATTTTGAGGTAACAAAGGCTCTACTTGTTCGCTGCTTTTGAACAGAATGCAACATTTCCATACACCAGTCCTCAGTGACTTTTAAGTTGTATTTCAAAGTGACCGAGTGCATTTAAGGGCACAGCCTCCCGTAGCTGGGGACCGTGGGCTCTCTTAACTGGTGATCATCCTTTCTTACCTTACTTGGTTTAAGTTATGCCATCTACTTAAAACTGCAACCCTTTCTAAAGAATTTTAAACAATTTGAGTATTTGTCACCTTAGAGTGTAGCTCCCAATTCTGTGATTTTATATTCTAATTATCTATTAAAAAGAGAAGAAACATTAGAATACTACATTTTCTACTGTTCTCACAACTTTGGTTGCTTAGCTCAACACACTTTTAGCAGGCCAGTTTTCATGAACACTTTCATGGAGCAGCAGTCCCCTTAGAAGTGTCTCAGAATTGTTAAATGACCTTGATCACTATGTCTGTGATGCATTTTATATAAATTATTGCTCTGAAAGCCAAGTGTCAAGCCATCATAGCTCAGACTTTATATAAAGCACTTGGAGAGAAAGAGACATCTGTTTTCAGATAGTTAAAAAGGCTTTTACTGAAGATTTCATGGAGGAAAATATTTCTAAGTTCAAGATATTATAGAATCATAGAATCATTAAGGTTGGAAAAGACCTCCAAGATCATCAAATCCAACCTTTTGCTAAACCACATAATGAAGTGTCACATCTACTCATTTTTTGAACACTTTCAGGGATGATGACTCCACCACTTTCTTGGGCAATCTGTTTCAGTGCTTAACCACTCTTCCAGTGAATTAACTTTTCCTGCTATTCAACCTGAACCTCCCTTGGTGCAACTTGAGGCAATTCTCCTTGTCCTGTCGCTTGTTACCTGGGCGAAGAGCCTGACAACCACCTGGCTACACCCTCCTGTCAGGCAGTTGTAGAGAGCAATAAGATCCCCTCAGAACATCCTTCTCTCCACACTAAACACCCCCAGCTCCCTCAGCTCCTCCCCATCAGACTTGTGCTCCAGACCCTTCCCCAGCTCCGCTGCCCTTCTCTGGACACGCTCCAGCCCCTCAATGTCCTTCATGCAGCGAGGGGCCCAGAACTGGACACAGGATTTGCGGTGTGGCCTCACCAGTCCCGAGTGCAGGGGGACGGTCACTGCCCTGGTGCTGCTGGCCACACTACTGCTGATCCAGGCCAGGATGGCACTGGCCTTCTTGGCCACCTGGGCACACACTGGATCATGTTCAGCTGCTGCTGATCAGCACTATCAGGTCCTTTTTCCATCAGGCAGTTTTCCAGCCACTGCCCCCAGCCTGTAGCACTGCCTGGGATTGTTGTGACCCAAGTGCAGTACTTTGTTAAACCCCATATAATTTGCCTTGACCCATCGATCCATGTTGTCCAGATCCCTCTGCAGAGCCTTTCTACCCTCCAACAGATCAACACTCCCACCCAGCTTGGTTTCATCTGCAAACTGAGCGTGCACTTGATCCTCTCATCCAGATCATTGATAAAGATGTTAAACAGGACTGGCCCAAATACTGAGCCCTAGGGAACACCACTAGTGACCAGCCTCCATGTGGATTTAGCTCCATTCCCCACCACTCTCTGGGCCTGGCCAGCCAGCCAGTTTTTCACTCAGTGCACCTGTCCGAGCCTTGGGCTGCCAGCTGCTCCTGGAGAATGCTGTGGGAAATGCTGCCAAAGGCTTTATTAAAGTCCAGGTAGACAACACCCACAGTCTTTCCTTCATCCACTGGGTGAGTCACCTGCTCACCCAAAGAGATCAGGTTGGTCAAGCAGGACCTTCCTGTCACAAATCCAAGCTGGCTGGGCCTGATCCCCTGGTTTCCTGCATGCGCCATGTGACTGCACCCAAGATAACCTGTTCCATAACCTCTCTCAGCACTGAGGTTAGGCTGACAGGAGTTCTAGTTCCCCGGGTCATCTGACAGTAGAACTCACCTACCTTCAGGTGGTTCAGTCCACCTACTTGAGATCATAATTTTAGCATAGGATGAAAGGACTGCTACACTTTCACTTAAAAAACCAAATAACAGCTGCAAAATAAAGGTGAGCAAAGCCCAGTGACAGGGAGTGTTCTGTGGTAGCTGGCACCAAAGCCAGATGCCCTGCTGCCCCTCCTAGGTGGTGTGGGGAACTGGGGCAAGGCTCTTGGGACCAACAGCTATGCTCGGATTTTAGGCCACATCTTGACTGCTGAGTATTACTTGCCAGACCCAGTGAAAGCCATATCTGGTCCCAGTTTGGACCAGATAACTTGGCTGGAAAACACTCAAATGCTGATGAGAATAATTTTGTGTAGAGAAAAATATCCTGGTATTATTCCCAAGTAAAAGCCTGTGTCAACATTTCAGCAAAAACCTGAGACCTGGGGTTTGCTGAGTACCAAATCCTCATGAAATCCTTAAAAGCACAAGACAGGATTTTTCATAAGGTTCATAACTCCAAAGGATTAGTGAGCCTGAGGCACTTCCAAAGTCCTTTTCATAATAATCAAAATATCACATCCCATGTTCTGAATTCTGAAGGGAAATGTTGGTATCTGGTTTCAGATTGTTTTCTGTGCTTTGTATTTTTCACAACAGCCATTTTAGAAACCAAATTTGAAATTTTTGGTAGTCCTCTTGCTTGTCTGAAAATACATATTTAGTTATATTTCTGTTCCAGCACCCAGAACAAACCTAAGGTATTGTAGAAATCTGTAGGAACAAAACAGCATGAAAAGCCAGGGCACATGCCCTAAGACACTGACTACAACCTATCTCCTATCGTAGGCCTGGACTGCTCATGCTGTTATAGTCTGGAAGATGAATTTCCAGTGCCACATGCGTTGGAGGCACAAGCAGGTAGACAATTTATCCACAAGGGATTTAAAATTGTAGTCACATTTTTTGGAGGAAAGGCTATGGAATGCACATTGAAAGTGGCCAGACTCTGGAAACTAAATTTTATAATGGCAGGAATGGATCCCTGCAGTTCACAAAAAATGTATTCATGTATCTCGGATTAAATAAAATCCTTGTTTACAAAGCAAATTAATTCCTTTGACATATAATTTTAGTGTTAACTGCTTGAAGACATTTTATTTTGTGATTGGATAATTTGTTAAAGAAACTGAGTTAGACTCATCAGAGATGTATCATTTAATTTATTTCGGTATTATTTCGGTATCCTTTCACATGTGAAAAAACATGTTCAGATTTCAAAACAGAAAATTCCTACTAATTGAGGGATAAAATTTTCTCTATTGCAACAATCTTAAAGGGACACTCTAAAGTGTTAAAACTCATTTTTAAACCTTTTATTAAGGACTGGTTTCAATGTACTTTCCTTCTCAGAAGTAGCGGTCTAGTGAATCATCGTTTTCCAATGGAAAAAGAAATCAGCATAAATTTCTTAATCAGCCCCATGAAAAAAACCCGACCAATAAGTTCTGCTGTTCACCACAGCCATGGCCCCCTCTGCACAGAGCTGTTTAAGGTCAAATTAGCTCAGTGAGGCGTTTCATCAGTTGATGTGAACCAGCACAGTTTCCCTGAACACAGCAGAGACACATTGATTTACAGCTGCTCAGAGTGTCCACGTAAATTTTCCAAGTTTTCCACAGCATTTATCCCTTCTGATGGTTTATGTTAATGATACTCCCCTAGACAAGTCTTCCAGGTGGCCATGATGGAATATAGCGAACAAATAATTTCTGCCATATCACAGAACAGTCGGAGTTGGAAGGGACCCACAGGAACCATTGAGGCCAGCTCTGAAGTGAATGGCCCATCTGCGAGCTGAACCCACGGCCTTGGTGTTATCAGCACCATGCTCTGACCAGCTGAGCCAATCATCTGAGATCTACGGCAAAATCTCACTTGGATTAAACAACCCACGCAATGGATCAAGCCAAGAATCCACCTCCTCATCCTCCCCTGTCTCCAGCAACATTCAGTTGTAGATTCCTTGAGTGCAAAGATGGTCCTGCAACAGATGTATCACTCCCTCCTTGGCCTTCCAAGAAAATCACCACAAGGCTCTTCCTATGCTTTGTAAATGCCCTCCATAATGTTAAAAACAGACAATTCATAAATGGCTAAGAAAACAGATAAAAGTGGTTTTGCAGATTTGAAAGAAAGTGTGTCTCCTGCCTGTTCTTATTCTCTGTTCATCTCTTTCTGTTCTGTTAAAATTTGGAGCCTCTCAGCAGTGGGAAGAGGTGTGTGTCTACTCTGGGAAGCTGAAACCACTGGGGTATGGAGGGGACCTTCCACCTGGAAAACAACTAGACCTTTGTAGCTGAAGGGAGCTTTTGGAGAACAGGACAGAGGTAAAAAAACCAAAAAAACCCAGAGAGCAGGGACCCTGCAACACCACCAGAAATTCATGCTGTTGCAAAATAGTTAAGAATTAGTATTTCTTTTATCTTGAGTATTTTTTTCAAATAAAATAATAATTTCTCTGCAAAACACCTACCACTCAAGTAGTTCCATCTGTAGGGGGGAAAAGAAATGTGATCGATTCATAAATAACTTTAAAATTAAAAGATAAACTTAAATTTGTAAAGATTTATTTAAATTCAATGTTGCTTTAAAGCAAAATTGCAAGAATAAGAAAGTGTTGGCTTAATGGAACTTAGCTCAACTCCCCTCATCTAATTAAAGATGGGCAACCTCACATATTACAGTATTTGGCTTGTCTTGTCCATGAAGAAGTGCTGGGAGAGTGCTGTTAAACAGGATGTGAACCCTATGGGAAGCAATTTACTAGAGTATGTTGATATCAAATAAAATTTAAAAATTGACATGATGTTACCTGAAACTTTGTGACCACCTGATCATTAAAAAAGGAGTTAAAAGTTCAGAATTCAGAAAAACCCTAGGAAAATAAGTTGAAGATGGTTAGATGGGAAATAACTTCTTTTTTGGTTTCTATCAAGAGACTCTGAAAGACTGGTTGTTTTTCTTAGAAGGAAATTACTAAGAGGGAATATCATAAACAGGTACAAACTAAAGAATCTAGAAAGAAAAGTCCAGTTTCACAAGTACGTTTCACGCTCAAAATTTCAGACAACTCAGAGAAGGCTTGTATGGATATACTGGGTAACACAGGGCTTCCTGGAAAGGGAACGAAATCTGCCCTTTGGAAAAACTAAGAAAACCTTTAGTTTGTAGGAAAGAGAAGGAAACATAAACAGCTTTGCCTTACTGCTTTTGCCTATTGCTGGGTGCATTACCTTCTTTTTTTTTTCTTCCCAGTATTTGTAGTGGCAGCGCACTGGATCAGTTGGCACGCACTCCTGATCTAAACCAGCAATTTTCACCTTCCATTCATGATGGCAGCACCTGGTCAGATGCTAAATTTGACTCATCTTTGCATTATTCCACTGCACAAGTATTTTCTGGATTAGAAAGCATACAATTCTTCATCAAGTTGATATTTTTACAGCGTGGATTAAATTCTACTCTTCAGGGTAGCTGGCATGATGCCAGACTGAGTCTTCAGACTGCAATTGCATCTGATTCCAGTTGTGAAGCACTCTACCATTCCTCAACAAGCATGGCAAATCCATTATCTTGGATTCTTCAATTATTTTAAATTTTTTTACCACTTCATTTTTAGCTTCCTCTTTATTCAATTTATTATTCTGTTCAACTTTTTATGGGTTAAGTAATTGCTGTGTTACACTTGCTTTTTTGAAGTCTGCATCAGCTTTCTTGTACTTCAGTTTAGTCTGGTTTCCAGTTTTATCAGTTTGGACCTTTTAATTTTCTTTCAATGAAAGAGAAGGAACTCAATAACAGTAGAATAAAACATATTTCAAACATCTAGTTTAAGATATTTTAAAATGAGATTTACAGGGATTAATTACATTGGCATTGCAGACACATGACAGGGTAATTTTGACTTGCCTGTGGCAACACAAATTTCACATCTCATCAGCTCACTCCTAGAAGCAGCTCTGTGCTAGGAAGTGATCAGCTTGAAACTTTCAGGTCTGTTTCTTATTACTTCAGGAGTCCATCAGGAAGTGCAGTCAGGATACCTTTATTTGTATTAATTCCTGTTATTCTTCTGTTGCTGCTCCAGGCAATCCCTAGAAGCAGGTGTGATGCAGTCTGGATCTTCTTTGATATGATCTGGATCATAACTGCCAAGAGTAAAAAATAAATAAAATTCTTCATTCACTCCTAACACTAATTTCAGTCAAGTTTTTCCTCATTTTATCTACCTTAATGGCCAGCCAGATATCAGACAAGTTAGAGAATGGAAGGAAGAGAGGGAGCAAGGAAAGAAGGAAGGAAG